>JAOTRJ010000045.1:6238627-6258308 GCA_028564905.1 Leptodoras praelongus | reverse complement strand
ATTGCACATTATAGTCTAACAGATCACTGTAGATTGTAGTTGTAGTTGTGATCTACTAAGTACAGTGACTGTTAAAGTGTCTGACGGTGGCTGGAAGGAAGGACCTGCGGTATCTCTCCTTCACACTGGCACTGAAGGAGCTGCCCAGTGCTGTGAGAGAGTGGTGCATGGGGTGGGACAGGTTCTGGAACATGTGTGACGGTGAAGTAAAACCGTCAGAAGTTTGAAGCTTGGAGTAATGTTTCTGTTTCTGATTACACTGTATAAGCTTGATCATCAAATGTTAATCACAGACAGACATTCCCAGAGTTCTGTAGACATCGTGTCGCTTTGATGACATGATTAGGTGTGGTCTCTATATAGAATATATCATGTGGGACATTAAACTGTCACATTGTATTGAGTGCACTTGATGTTCTCTGTGCATAGCTGGACCTACAGCCAGTGCTTCCTGTCCAGAGAGGACAGAGGAGTCAGTCAGATCAACAAGCAGCCTGTAGGTGGCCAGAAGATTCCGAGAGAAGGGGAAGGAGAGAGAACGAGAAGGAGGTGAGAAATGTGAAAATGTGTCAAAGTGAGAGAAATAATGAATGTGCAGCAGCCTAGTCTGAGCGTTCTAGCAGATGCAGACAAAGTTGGACAGGCGGAAAACGACAACAAGCACAAGCTGGAAATATCAGTGATGATGAGGAGGCTGAAGAACCTTGGATGAGAGAGAGAGAGAGAGAGAAAGAAAGAGAGAGACCAGAGAAACGGGTTGAAGGGCTGAAGCCAAGGCAATGACATCAGCAAGTTTAACAGGAAATAAAAGTCAGAAGATGTGCTGGCACAAAGTGAGAGAAAGAGAGGGAGAGAGGGAGAGAGTCTGTGGTTGTGCTGGTCAGCTTAGTGAGGTGCAGATGCTGCACTGGACCCGGGCCCATTTTGGAGCTGTTCATTTATTCATGATGACCTCGTTATGAGTTCTGACCTTAAGCTCTGCCTGATACTGCATCCACTCCCTGCAGACTCCATCTCGACTGTCCTGCAGCTGCTGCAGCCCACAACACACGTATGCATACACACACACACTTACACACGCATACACATTTAAACCAGCTGAGTTATCACACTAAAGTTGGATGAGGACATAAGAAACAGAAATAGTCATGGAAAAAGTAATAACAGAGAGCAAAGTTTGAAAAATGATGAGGAAAAGTGATGAGAGAGTGAAAATGAGAGAATGAGAGCAACAGAGACAGAAAGAGCCAAGTGAAACACAGTAATGAAGAAATAGTGTCTCAGTAAGGTATATGGGGCAGAGAAGGATGTGTGTGTGTGTGTGTGTGTGCGCATGTTCACACTCTTGCCTGTCCTGAAGTTGAGATATGTCCTCCGTATGTTTGTAATGTAGAGTTTATTCCTCCCTCTGAGCTTCACTTGTGCACTCCTCTCTTACAATCTGGAATGCTGTCAATACACACTCCCTCACACGTTCCTGTGTATATGAGAGAGAGAGAGAGAGAGAGAGTGAGAGTGAGAGTGAGAGAGACAGGGAATCACACACAGAGGGATCAGATGACTGACAAGACAAAGCAAAATTGACCTAGATACTTATTCCTCACATATTCTATATATGTAGTAGCCTCAGTGACCAACAAAAAAAGACAGTCCTTTGGAAAGCAATCTGATCGTTGAATTCAAAGGCCATTGTGCTCAAGAAGTAATGTTTGATTTGGTTGATGTATTTCAAAACATATTTTCGGCATGATATCATGATAGCCTGCAAATAAAAGCCAGATAAAGTTGACTCGAATGAAAAAGAAAATCTTTTTTTATTATCCAAAGATAATCTTCATCACATCTTTTGAGCCATTTGACTTTATTGTTATATTTGTTGTTTTGTGTGCATTTTTTTTTACTATTGCATAAGATCTGACTTTACACATTTTTATATTGAATCAAATCATTGGTTCAGAGTTGGGAAAGGTACAGAACTATGGGTATGGTGGCAAAATTGTACTCACTCAAATGTGGAAATGAAGTCAAGGTTATATACATAAGTAAAGATTAAAATGCCTGAATTTAAATCTGAAGGAAGAAGTGAAATTAGAAGTTAATCCTCAGTAAGCACTTTAAGCTCCTCAAGTCTATCCGAGGAACATTGGGTGCGAGGTAGCCTACATGGGTTGCCAGTCCATTGCAGGACATTTTACCATGCACACATACACATTTACCCTGAGGGGCAATTTAGAGTAGTCAGTCCATCTACTGGCATGTAAGCAGACACATGGAAAACATGCAAGAGTCCACACAGGCAGTAACCTGAGATCATAATTACTAGTACACTGGGAAACAGTTGTGAGGCAACTGTTGCTACTGTACCTGTCTATTTTAAAAACAATCAGTAGTTACAATTTAAATGCACAGAAACACGATCGTGTTTGTATTGTATTTGGTAGCCAGGCAAAAAGAAAAAAAAAACATCTTTGAGATTGGAACAAGTATTCTCATGTAAGGGATAATAACAAACTACTATAATGTAAAATGCTTTTCACTTCACTATATGATTACAGCTGGCACCCATGTGCTCGAACTTCAAGCTGCACACAGACCTTTATTCTCCTGCAGGAGTCCCGCTCTACCTGCCTTACTTCATCTTTCATCCACATCCTCTATCCCTGACATAAAGATCTGAGCTTGGCCTACAGCTTTACCTTCAGGATCACCTGCAACTGAACACTAAACCTCGGCACAGAGAGAGAGAAAAGTCAAATGAGAACAAGAGGCAGACAAATGGTGAGTGGAGCGGATCAGAAATGAAAAAAAGGTAGACCTAAATTATAAATTAGTGGGAAAGATTTAGGGAGACAGAACGGAGAAAGAAACAGAGACAAGGAGAGACAGAGAGATGGCAGAAACACAGAGAGATGGCGTGAGGGAGGGATAGAGAGAGGAGGAAAGAGAACGATGGATTATCAGGGCTGGCAGGGTTGAATGTATTTGGTTTTTGAAGATGAGATCAGTCTCAGGCCTTGGCTGCTGTACACTATCCCCAGAGAGCAATTACACAAGCAATTAGAGACCATTACGCAAGGTCTCCTCTCAGCTCCAAACATACAACGGCAGTTCCCTAACTGCCTTTAGTCCATTTCCCACTAGAAGGCAATGGAGACGCATGATTGAGACCATGCTACTCTGTTCATAATTAGCGAAGGCAGAGCAAACTGGGTCATAAGTCTCTTGAATATGTTGGAACATTTGTACAATAATTGCAAAGTTCAGTTCTTCAGAATCCAATCACACTCACTGACTAATCTAAAGTCTGGGACAAGCCGATTAGTCGTTTAATGTTAAAAGACAAAAGGCGATTATATGTGCCATCTGTGAGTTTTCTGAAAGTTAGCTGATGGAAGTTGTTATGAAAATCAAAACGTAATTAAATATACTTCCTCTCTTTGGTATTATCTTCAAAACCAAGCAGTGGATCTGGTTCTGGGTGTGTGCCATGGACACACCCTGAATAGGACACCAGTCCATTGAAGGGCACTATGTACACATACATATGCATGCCTGCACCTAGGCAATGGTGGGTCAGAGTATAGTGTGCTGTACTACTGATTGGAAAGTTGTACGTTCCAATCCTGGAACCACCATTTTTGCCCATTGAGCAATACCCTTAACCCTCATCTGCTCAATTTGCTTTGGATAAAGGCATCAACTGTAAGCATTCACATGTCAGACTGTTTAGCATGGCAAACCCATTGGCAGTGGTGTCCAGTCTTATTCAGCAAGGACTGTTGTAGGTACAGGTTTCAATTTATTTCAGCAAAGCAGAAGTTACACCTGAGATTACTGAAAGCCAAGATCAACAGGCAGAAACAGGTGTGGCTCCTGCATGATTTGAATGAATATCTGCACCCACACCAGCTCTTTGTTGAAAAAAACTGGATACCTCTGACCTACTGGCACGTTTTCTGGGAGGTAAAAAAGTAACACAAGGTAAAGATTGAACCAGGGAGCCTGGAGCTGTGATACAGCAATGCTAATTTTGCCAACCAATTAGATTCATTTCAATAAAATGATATTTATATAGTCCTTTTAACAATAGCCTTTGGCACAATGGAGCTTTATAGAAATCCTGGAGTACATTTAATTTCTCTTGAGCAAACCCGATGTGACAGCAGCAAGTAAAATCTCCCTGAGACAAACTGAGGAAGAAATCCTGAGAGAAACCAGACTCAAAAGAGAACCCACCTGCTTCTGTGTGACACTGGATAGCGACATAATTATCACTGCAGAGTACAAGTATGAAGACTAAAGACAAAAATGAATAAGTGTGTTGAAATGATGAGCAGTATAGCATAGTGTGAATGCATGTCCTGGAATGAGCACAGGAGAGTCTTTATGATTATAGCAGCAGTTCTTTGAAGGCAAAAATCCTAACATGCTGGTGAGGTAAGTTTGACAGGTATATAGAGATGAATGGTTGTATGTCGGTGGTCCACATGTCTGTTTCTCCTATTTGCAAAGCTTTGGGCACCAGAGGCAATAGGATGTATAAAATGTGGACATATCATGTATCCAACTTTGCAACTGTAGCATGGCCTTATGGGTTTTTGGAAATATAAAACTCCCAATCCTCAGTCCTGGGACGGAAGTATACAGGACAATCCATGGTAGTTGAGGTAGGGCACCAGTAGTCTTCTCTCCCAGCACTAGAATAAATTTTTACCTTTTTACATTACAAGAGCAACAATTATGCCTGGGCTGAAGAAAGGGCAGGTCGAAAAGAGTGGGTGCTTGAAGAAAGTCAGCCAAACTCCAGGCCATCAGAGAGATAAGGGGGCGTATGCAGCGCTTGAAAATGCCAAAGTCATTTGTCTAGCTTTGGATAGGGAGCCTAGCAATTAGGGGACTGTCATCGTAGGGCTGTGTTCAGGTCGTTACAAGAAAGAAAATGTTCTGTTCTGCCTTCTGCTTGGAAACATGCTATTGTGGAAATGCTGAAACACAGCAAAATCTCTTAAGTGTGTGGGAGAAACAAGAAGTAGGAACAGAGACAGAGAGACTGAGGGAGAAAGAACAAAAAAAAACAGGTCACAAACACAGTAACTCGTCTGAAATCAAAGTGTATATATAATGTGTGATATGCAGGACCTGTGGCAAAATCACAAATTGACTCCAAGTGGAGAAACTGTACTTAGAAGAAAGGCTTTTGTAAGTCACAGTTCAGGCCTAACCATAAACATACCACATGTCAAAAGCCAAAGTGTTGCAAGACAGAATTGCTACCGAGGAGTACAGAATCTGTTAAACCAGAGGTTCTTGAACGTTTTGCAGTCATGGACCCCTGCCAGAGTAAATGAATTGCCAGTGACCACATCATGATCACATCATGATTAACAGTAAAGCAAATGTGTATCACTCCATAAATGCATTCAAGCCATTATAGCTTATTATTCCTGAATTTTTCACTCATCCAGATATAGATTTGAAACATGTTTATATTAACAGCACTTTCTAGCTTTATTAAATTTAGGGTTTAATTTAAAAAATGTATGGTTTTGAATTATTATTCAAATTCTTACTAGTTTAGTTTTCGATAAATACATTTCATGATAAGCGACCAGTTAATTAGGCTTTAAACAATTAGCTTTTGCACGTCTTTGGACCGTGGGTAGCACTGAAGGCAGTATGAGTTCAGTTTAACTGTAAAGAAAGTTCTTTACACAAGCTGCAATACTCTCATGGGAATACTATTTTTAAAAAAATTGAACATTTATTACTCATAACTGAACACTTATGAACAAAATCAAAAGTTCAACAACTTCGGTTCAGACTTTGGCTTGCTTCTTACCCTGTTATTAAAAATCCTCTGTCACTGGTACTGCACCTGATGTACACTGAGCTTATGGAAAATACATAGCAACGCCACATATGCATATCATTGCTTGTGTCCGCCTGTGAATATATAAAGTGATTGACATCTATGGAAGTTTCTAGAGCTGTTTCTGCCATGAAAATGGTAATTTATCACGATTTGTTGATTTTCACCAGAGTTTAATAGTTGGAGCTCTTGAGATGGGTCATAGCATATTGGAGGCACTTTCACGCATGAGCCTCAAAATTATGACAGCGGCATGGCCATAAATAGACTCTAGGTGAAGGTGACCAGGTTCGACTGGCAAGGATAGTTTAACAAGATAGGTGTGCAACACTGCCCCGAGTAACATGGGAGTTCAATGCTGGGACCTTGACAAACATCAGCATGAGGACTATGCAACATTCCCTCCTAGATCCCTTGGGGACCTACCACGTATTAACTGGCATACCAGATTTTCTGGTACTGCAGTGTATTTGGCAGTTTCCTAAAATGTGTGTTTTCTGCACACCCTGTTGCTACTGAACATCCTCTCCTTGGACTGGGTCTGTTGAAAGGTCTACTCTCCAGTGCCCTTACTCTTCTGGTGCACCAGAGTTTAAAACACTTTAAAACACACTTGACTTTCCATCCACTTCCGCTCTTCACTCTTTCTGAAATTGGTCACTAAGCAACTCAGACAGCACAAGAGAAGCCTGCTGCTGCATAGCTCTGAAGAATAAATGAATCCACCGGATACAACAGCAGCTGCCTTTGTGCTTGTCGTTAGTGAAGCGTGTATGTAAGAAAGTTGCATGACTTACCTCCCACAGTGCACATTACTTAATATGCTTTGCTTCAATGTTATTCCTATTATATTATATATTAAACTTCTATTCTTTATGTATTCGCAAATTAAAGAAGCATAAGCATAAAAAAAAACCCACACAATTGCCAGAAAATGTTGAAAGGATACACAATAGGTAACACTGTAGTTTGGCAAAACCTCAGCTCTGCATATAGGGATAGCATGTCTGAATGTTTATCTTTAGTGTTACCTGAACACAGCTACAGCACCTGACCCCAAATTAGACGGCTTGCCAATTTTTACCATAAATCACCATGTAATCTTAATAAAACATCTGGAGGGAAATAGCCCATATACTATAAGATAAGATAATCCTTTAATAGGCCCACATCAGGGAAAAAAGTTGAATTCCTAGAGTGTAGAGCTGAATCAAGTCTGCTCTTCATGATTTCTATCATCTATTTGCAGTAAAAAAAAAATTGTTGTGTAAAAGTAAATCAAACCTTTTAACCCACTGTAGCAATTTGTGCTACACTAGCTCTTTATTGGGCTCAGACTCCCCATGCGCATCAGTGAGCCATGACCTTGTCGCCGATTCACGTGTTGTCCTTTCATGGATTGCTTTTGGTGCGTACTAACCATTGCATCCTGAGAAAACCCCACAAGATCTGCTGTTTTGGAGTTGCACTGACCCAGTTGTATAGTCATCACAATATGCCCCTTGTCAAAGTTACTTAGTTCCTTATGCTTGCCCATTGTTCTCACTTTCATTACTCACTGTTATTCACTGCCTGATATATTCCACCCCTTGACAGATGTCATTGGAACAAAATAATCAATGTTATTCCCTTCACCTGTCAGTGGTTTTAAACTTCTGCCTGGTGTACACTAATAATACACTAATACCATTTTCTCCAGACTATGTATATATTTTTGATACTAGTATGTGCATTCCTGAAACAAAGAATGTTCACAAAATGTGCACAAATCTCAAGCTTGTAAAGATGAACTGCCTGAAATGATATTATGCATCCTTTATAAAAAAAAAAAAGACATGAAACAACATTATTATCCTAGAAGCACATTTAAAAATGTCACGCTGCACCTTCAGTGATCAGGCAATTCAAATTTGATTACAATCTCTAAATAGCCCCCTGTGTATAGCGTATGTGGGATGCTTGAATATATTCAGATCTATTACTTGTATATCCTACAAAAGACAGTTGTACCAAACATTCACAACTGGCCCCCAAAACACGTCTGGATATCCAGACCCACTAGGGTTGCTACACACAGGGATGTAAGAAACGTAGCAGTGTCTCATCAGAGCAGAAGGACTTAGTCTGGGAGAGCAGTGGAGGAGAAAGTACCCAGAATTCCAAGCAATAATTCAGCATTTTCTTCCATTCTTATCTCAAACATGACCATTTAATACCACTTTGTGTTCAAGGAAATGCCTTTCAATTTATCAAAAGAGATAAAATCCTTTTTTCACAGTTATCATAAACAATCTAAGCAACACAAGCACTACAGAGAATCCAATTAAAAATCCTTGGTCATGTTAAACTGAACTAATGGATTGAAAAAAGTTCACTGCTTGGCTTAGGCCTTCGGTCATCTATGAAAGACCTCACTCAAAACAGCACAAGCTCCTCTGTAATCAATAAAACCTTTAGCTCATTGCATGGCTCTGAAAGACACAACTAATACATCGGATATACATCCCAGTTGTTATGACAACCAGGCAGTTTGTAAATGTTGGTCCAGTTACAGATAGGTTCTCAAGCCGTGCCCCCTTCTTCTTGTCCGTGTGCACTGGCTGAACCCAGTGGTCCTGCCCACCACAGCGCAAGCCTGTTGTCCTCTCTGATGTCACTGGATGTCATCATCCTGTCCTCCTCTGAGTCTGAGTCATTGCTGTCTCCAGAACATGGGAACTGACGCTGGCCACTGCAGGATGCCACTAATGGCATAAAAGGGTGGAGACTAGAGGAAAAGATGCAAAAAAACCCCAGAGATAAACATTTTAAAAAGAGGTCAGCTTTCTACTATACCAATGGCACAAACTGAAGGGAACAGACCGGGAAGGTTTATTCATATTAAGACACCCTAGTGTTTTCAGTAGGGCATGCTGTGCATAAAGACCATGCAAAGTCTTTCTGTAATACAAGTTCTCTGCAGATGGTAGATGTCAATAAAATATCTAGGAAAACTAGAAAAAGCTACAGGCTCTCATAGTCTCCATAAACAATAAATAAAAACAGCAAACAAAATGTGGGCCACCGAGACAAGGAGTTTCTCTGCAATCAGGACAAGGAGCTGCCTCTGTTTGTCTGTTGATTAAAAAAGCCCCTGTCCTCTTGCACTTCAATTCAGGCATGTATGCTCCTGCGGTTTTGTTTTGTTTTTCCCCCCATTTTGAATTTTCATACCCAACGTTAAATAATTGCAATACTTCTTCAGACATCTTGAATTCCTTTTATCAATTCACACAAGCAAATTAATTTCCTGTCAGGCTGAAATCACATCACGTGCCATAAAACAGTCAGATAACAACTTGCCATGTTTGATCCATCCTTCCAGAGTTATTCCTTTAAAGCTTATTAGCCTCCTCTATAATTCTTTAAGAAAATAAGACCTTGGGTTTGGACAGAATTCTTCTACATGATCTAGCGTTACTGCTGGAGACGTGTGGCTCTGTTGATACCTGATGCCATTAGTGCAGTCTGTATGAGCCTGAAACTGGAGCACAGGCCTCAGCACCTCTTCATTATCCTCAGGAGGGGCTGTGAGTGTGTCCCATACTGACATCAGTCCCTCTGTGTCGCCACTCACAAGGTAGCGGCCAGACCTGCGCCAAACACACCACAAACACCCGTTTGACACAGTAACTAACAGGATATCTCGGGGACATGCAGAGATGTTTTCTCAAGCTGTGCTGTAACTTACGGATCTAGGTCGAAGTAAATGCGCTGGTTAGTGCTCACATTCCTGGGTAGGGAGAACAGAACCTGACCCGGATCTCTGAGATCCCAACATAGTATCTTTGGATCCTGCAAACACACAGAAGTTTAGTTTCAGGGTTTCATTAGCCCAAAAGCAATCAGAATTGATCCTCAGCTGAAGCACAGTGTACACCAAGATGTCATTTTATAATATCTCAGTATTCATCTTGTTACTTAAGAGTCTAAAGCTCCAGTTCATTATGCACTCAATAACCTGCACGTGATGATCAGCATTAACTAGCAATTTAAAGCACTCCATGAGTGTGGTGTATGTATGCGATGTATGTATAGTGTGGTGTTGCAGGAGAAACACTATCATCCGTGATCAACATCATCTAACTGGACTCACACACCCACCTTGCGGGCGCCTGTGTACAGGTAGTTGCCATCCGGTGAGAAGAGCAGGTGTGTGACACCACCACGGTGGCGCTGGGGCAAGAGAGCCAACATTGATCCATCCTCACATGAGTATAGACCCACTGTGCGTGAATATGAACCGCAAGCGTAGAGTGGCTGAGACGGACTAAAGGCTATGCATGAGATAATACCACTCTGACCCTGTTTCTTCACTGAGAGAGAGAGAGAGAGAGAGAGAGAGAGAGAGAGAGAGAGAGAGAGGTTATAGGGTATTAAAACAAGAAAAAAGAAAGTGGGTGTTAGGGAGGAGGGGGGGTGGTTGATTGGGGTTGAAAAAAACATTGCTTTTCATTCCCCTCATGTTCCTCTTAAAGCTCATAACAAGCACATCAAACCCTGTCTGCTACATTATTAGTTTAACTTTTGCAGACTAGAATCCGATTTTTGTTCCAGAGCAAAATAATTACAAACGGAAAATCATTTCATTCCACCTGCAGCACAGCAGGTCACTTTCTCATGCACTTCACGCACAGAAGGGACTAAAGGTTCTCCTAAGAGCAGAGACTCGGGGTGTACTGTGATCTCTCACCGACAGTAGGCCTCTGCTCACAATCCCGGCCAGGACGCTCGGTGTAGAACACCCTGACTGTCTTATCAAATCCGCAGTAGAGCTGCGAGCCATCCGGACAGAAGCACAGCGAATGGGCTGCCGTCAGCTCATCCAGGTGGTTGTAGGGTCGAAAGGTTGCACGGACGTTACCGTAGAAAGCGTCCCATATGTGGACTGGGTTGTCACAGCTACTGCTAGCAATACTGAAGGAGGACGGACAGAGACAGAATAAATGAGAAATCATACACGGAACAATTAAACTAAGCTATCATAAGCCTATTAGTTTAAGAAAAAACTCACAGCTGCACAGGCAATTACGTCTATTTCTTATTGCACCCCATGTTGCTCCATTTGCTTAAGAAGCAGAGACCTAACTAGTCAGAAATGAGGAAGCTTTAAATACAGCACATTTAACTGTGGCATAATTACACTGCCGTCCATGCGAAAAACTGTATTGTCTTCTCTCATCATTCCGTTTGTTCTTGCTTGGGGAAAGAGAAACAATTATGGCAGTGCACTTTCACAGTTTAGACTGGACTGCTTCCCAGAAAGCAAAACAAAGCAGATCCGCTTGATCGTCTCTAAGGGAGGCTTACATTCTTTGCCTTCTGAATATGAGACTGAGGTCATACTTCGGGAGCTAAGATGGAAGATGAAACAAAAAGAAAATCTGTGGAGTTTCCCTGCAAGGCGCAGTCAATGGTAGAGGCCTGTGTTAATGGCAAATCCCACTTTAGATTACAATTCTCTGAATGTTTCAACAGTTTCCTCAGCATGTGTGCACAGGATCAGCACTCACAATCATGGCTAAACGTTTCCATGGTTTTCCTTTCTCTCATTCCCGCTGGCAGCCAGAACAAACTTCAGAAGCAGAGCATTGTTTTGAGAGTCTCTCTGCTCAGGTTTGATCTCTATTGTTTTTTTCTTTGAGTGTCTTCCGCTTGTTCTCGTTTTTTTTTTTATCGTTAGATGCTCCTTCTGCCTGGGATCTCATCCTTGACCTCATCACCCATAGTTTTCTGTTGCCACAGGGTGATCATTTTCATGCAGAGTGTTTGATCAGACCACAGAGTATGTATGTGTGTGTGTGTTGGACAGGAGTGGGGTGGTTGGGGGGGAAGGGGAGGGTTAACAAGCCCACCTTTAGCAGCATTACAGTCAGCGCCTATGACAACAGGAATCTCCTTGGAGACAGCTGGCCTGTATTGATGTCGGCCAGTCTGCATTCAAAAAAAAAATAATGAGGCTGTTGGGACACTTATTCGTGCACAATAACGATGCTCAATAAAAAGGGAGATGCTGTATGAGACCAAGGGTGATGGAAATGGCTGAAGAGGGAAGATAAGAGACCACTTAGATTTTTCATAATCACCTCCAGCAGAACTGCAGCCTGCCATACATATACAATGATGCAAGCAGAGGTTAGATTACTGATGAAAAATTTCTCTTTTTTCCCCTCAGTCTCTCTAGTGAGGCGTTGAATTTCAAAGAGTGCCTTCAAAAAAAAAAATCAGGGCAGCCGAGGGACAGACAATTTGGCAGACGGGCAGATAAGAGTCATGAATTCTGGACAAGCAATAAGACATCTGGAATTATATGGTACACCAGGCTGCTTTGTGAATGAAATATGAAACACCACTGGGAGACCTCAGGAGTCCTGCAATGTCAAAATGATGCTCAAGTGATGAACAACTCCACTATGTTCTCGAAATATATAACCTCATCTACGATGCTGAACCTTGTATGTCAGAAAGCTGTAGACTTTCTTTGCTTTAGAGTTTGAAAAGAATTAAAGTTCGCAGATTTTCAACACCATGCCATAAAGTGTAAATGACAAGCCAATTACAGGGAGTGGAATAATGGGAAGTAATTATGCAAAGCGGTGACAGAGCTGGCATGATTTAGCTCCACTTGTCCTTAGAGGGAAGGGAGCATCACTGCAAATCAATACAAAACTCTTTTGACTGTTCACCTTTATCCTATAAGAAAACATTTCTGTACTTATGGGAGACAAAGAAAGACAGACTGACAGGTAGACATATTGACAGATAGATAGATAGATAGACAGACAGACAGACAAATAAATAGATAGATGGATAGGCAGACAGACAGACAGATGGACATACACCAAGCTTAATGTATATAACTGGGTCTCTTTAAAAAAATAGGAAAAAAGCCCATGTTTGTCAGTAGAAGACAAATACTGCCATGACAATGTTTATGGAACATAAATCAATCTAGATAAATTCCAGACTGCATACATACTCTGTTTTCGTTGGCTTCAGATAAGTGTGCATACCATGCCTCAATATTTCTTACTGCAGAGCTGACAGATGAGGACATTTACTCACAAGCAGGTGTCTGGATCCAAAGAGCTCATCTTTGGAAACCAGCAGTAGTCATAGATGGTGTCTCCTTCAGTCATCCTCAGCACTGGAGTCTAGATGTAGATAAACAGAGGAAATCAATTATTATGAGCTTTAAGACTTCCAAGACATTATCTGCTCTTCAATCAACTGGTGCTGCAGACTACTGGCCTTGTGCGTCGATACACTTTTCCACTGAGATCGTTTCCTTTAACAACCTGAGAGTGTTTGAAAATCGATATGCTCATCGACTGGAGCATGTGCTGCACGAAGGAGAGGCTACTGCGGCTGCTTAAATAATGCTTTCCCAACCGCAAGGGTAGATGATAGAGTCTATACAGAGTACGTATAGAATATCATGTTAATGCGGTGTGCATTTGTCTCATGAACATGTTCAATGAGCATAATGAAAGACTGGCCTGAAAACACAACCAACCTGTGGGGATTATTTGTAAGCAAGTAAAAATAGACACATGCGACTCATTTTTTTTGACACTTATATCAGCCAAGAAATGAAGCGAATGAAATGAAATGAAAATGAATGAAATGAAAATGTCATTCAGAATAACACAGTAAAACTCAAATATTTTCTATTAGAATAAAGCGACAGATTATTCTGTGATTATTATTAAAATGTTAGGTGCCATTTTGAAAATGCTTTTCATATTTCACCAGAAGAGGATGGGTTTCCTTTTGAGTCTCTGAGTATTTTTTACCACTGTCACCCTTGGTTTCCTCTCCAAATCAACATCTGGATTTCTGTAATTCTGCTTTGTGACAATGTCTCTTTATAAACGCACTATATAAATAGAATTTTATTTAATCATGAAATATACAAGCTGGCCAAATCTTTTCTCCTGCAATATAAGTGGTTCTTTTTTTATATAAAATAGAAAGAAGTGTGACATTACAGTGACCTCCTAATGTAAGAAATTATACGGCATGAAATCTGCAGTAATATACAACGGGGCAGACAGCCAGCCCTCTGGTGAACTGTGCTAATAATCACAGTGTTGAGTAAAAAGGCTAGAATTAAAGATGCATTTATAAGATGCC
Organism: Leptodoras praelongus; assembly: GCA_028564905.1. Taxonomy (NCBI): domain Eukaryota; kingdom Metazoa; phylum Chordata; class Actinopteri; order Siluriformes; family Doradidae; genus Leptodoras; species Leptodoras praelongus. The sequence continues at coordinate 6,244,264 of JAOTRJ010000045.1, read as the reverse complement.
ACAGATTTTGTGTACTAAAGCCAAACCAGGAACTAATTCCTCATTTTCAGGCAGTCAGTATAAAAACTGCACTGCTTTGCATCCCTCATCCCTGCAATGAGAACCCACTGATAAAATAAAATTCCAAACCGATAAGACAGTAGGCATCGCCTTCCATATCATCGATGCTGATGGACTTCTTATGGCCCCACTTCTAAATAAAACAGTGCCAAAGTATAAATAATGATGCTGCTACGGTTCTGAGGCTGACCATCTCGGAGAGTAGATCCCAGCTGCCGCTGTACAGCTCGGGTGGAAGATTATACACACGCAGCACATTATCTGCACTGTTCGAGAGGATACAGGAACCATCTGGAGCCCTGAGAGACATAGAGAAGATGGAACAGAAAAAAAAAAAGAGAGTCAGGAGAGGTGTGTGTTGCATCTAGGTTGTGCTGTTCATATGTGAGTTTGAATGAATGTTGAATGTGGTGTACTGCTGAAGCTGATTAACCTACAGTACTGTGAAAAGTCTTAGACGTTCTATTGTTTTTAGGTGCCGCCTTTGTTATTGATGGTTTTTTTTCTGCATTATTGAGTCAGTGCAAGATTTCGTATTTCCAAATGTTACTTTTCCAACAACTAATTAAATCTTACACAAAAATGTTTGTATGTCAGTAACGAACAGCAACACATTACATAACGGACCACTTTTCAGACAAAAATATAATGAAGGCTGCTGGGATTTGCACAAAAAAGTAAGTGTGATAGTCAACGTCTCCAGAAGAGCTGTAGCAGATTCTCCAAAAGGCTCAAATAAAAAAAAAAAAGCCCATCCATAACAAAAGTTTTGACTTTTGCACAGTACTTCATCTCACCTGATTAACCTACATGTCATCATCTGACCATCACTTTTATTCTTTCATGTTCAAAATAACTCGATGTTGCTTACAGTGCAATAGGCAATTTAATAATGATGATGTTACAGCTGAAGTGGAGTAATAATGTTTCATTGAAAAACACCTAAAGGTGAGAAGAATAAACATTTATGGCTAATCTGATTCAAAATGAATTAATCCATTAAAAGCACGCACTCACGCACGCACTCCGGAAAGTAATGAGAGTGAAAATCCCACACTCTGTATGGTTTGTGTGTGGGGATGTGCTTTAATCTTAGGGAACTAGAAGAAATTACACGGAGTCGGGCCTATAGGGTGGATGTGGAAGGACTGGAATGTTTTTTTTCTGCCAAAAATTCTCTCATAGCCAGTGAAGGGTGACTCTGTGCATTGTCATGATGGAGGATCCAGGAAGAGGTGATCTGAAGGCACACACGCAAACCCTTCTTCCTCAAACCTTCCAAAAGTCGAAGGTAAAATGTTCCATTTACCATTTGGATCAAATCAAATAAGACGATGAACAGTGACTTGATTTTTTATTTGTTCATGTGAGCTTTCTCTGGGCAAGGTTATGTTGTGGCGTGCAAGCACTTTTTGTCTCAGGATTCTGTCTTTTTGTCTCAGGATCATACTCGAACACCCATGATTCATCTCCTGTGATCACGCTGCTCAGGAAATTCGGCTCTCTTCATAAAGACGGGGTGACGATAGGGTAGATTTTCCATAATCTCTGATGCACTTTAACTGATTTTCATGCAAAATTTGCTCTCAAACTCTCTTGCATTGTTCTAGGGATGAGGCACTTTACCAGAATTTCACAAAAACAAACCTCTGGGCACTGCGAAGGCTAGAATGCAACTGAAACGGGTCCTTCTCTTTAACTGAGGTCCCACTCTAACTGACCTTGAACCACCATCCCCATGCCTAAGCCCTACAGAGCGCAGGAATTTCATTCTCATTGCTTTATCATATAAATAAATAACCCCAACAGTCATTTTTGGCAAAAACTCCACATTTCATCCTGTTTTATTTTATCTGTTGTGGAATAAAGCACTCATTGTTAACTCTTCAGCACACAGTGCAGACAAGCTATTTCTGAGTGGTCCTTATGAAACCATTATAGACTTTTTCTGCTGTAATATATGAATAAGTTTCAGCTTTCCTCTTTGTTATATGCTCTTAAGGAGATCTCTTCAGTTTTATCAAATTTATCCAACCTCAAAGATGACTTGAGGGTGTGTTTATATAAAATGTATAAAGGATTCAAAACAGCACCAGAAATTCCTCTGCTGCACATAACAAAAAAGGTACATTGTAATGCACTCTGTTCTCTCAGAGGAACGTATTAGGGCTCAGAATGTGCTGTGTGTTAAAAGCAACTCCTGACAATCAGTTTGTTTTTAGAGTATGGTGTTTATCTGTGTTTTTGCTAATTATTTCTTTATTTGCAACCAGATATATCAGTTATTAAATCGCGTCATCACTCAATGCACCTCCTCAGTAGAGGCCCACAAGCTACTGAACGCATTTCCTTACAAAATTACAAAAAATATATATGTCATGCCGTTAACTGCCTCATTAACCCCTGATGGTGAAAAACGGTTGCATGTCACAAAATGAACAACATTCGGTGTGTCTGCTATTTCTACAAGCTGTGGCAAGACCACTTACAGCCGTGCCTCTAGTTCTGCCACCATATAAACTGCAGCATGCATATGGGAGGAAAACAAACAGTTGACATGTCCACTAAGCCTGCAGGGAGTAGATGCAGAGTGACAGACACACACACACACACACACACACACACACACACACACACAAACACACTGCCCCACTGTTGCAGATTGACATAAGTCAATAGAAAATACAGTTCTTATTAAAACACTGTCATTCTTAAAGTACTGGGACAAATAAAATTGTTATACCTTTCTGGTATTGGCATACCTTGGAACAGTATATATAAGTATGTCGGGAAGGTAATAAGAATGAAATTCCTTCGCTTCGTAGAGCTTACGTATGGGAATGGTGGTTCAAGGTCAGTTAGAGTGGGATCTCAGATAAACAGTAGGACACATTTGTAGCCTTCGCAGTGCCAGGCATTTGTTTTTGTGAAACCCTGCTGAAGAACCTCATCACTGCTGCAATGCAATGCAAGTGAGTTTGGAGCAAATGTTGGATTGTTTAAAAAGAGAACCCGATTTCCTGAACAGTCTGATCTTGAAACAAAAATACAAAGTGCTGAATGGCACACGACAACTTCGCCTAAACCACGCCCAAAGAAAGCTCACATGAGCAAATCACAAAAAAAGTCACTGATGATTGTCTTTTTTGATTCTCAAAAGATCAGCAGACACCAGACACCAACTTTTGAAAGGCCACCACTTCAGCACAGTAAAGAACATCCAGAGAGCCGAGACTCTGAACACCCTCGCAGTTGATGATCTCAAGCACTGCTACCGATAACAGGAGTTTAATTCTCATTACTTTCTGGACATATACCTTGTGTATACATAATTGCCAGATAATCTACACTGGGGCCAGTGTAGCTTAGTGGTTAATACACTGGACTAGTGACCAGAAGGTTGTGAGTTCAAATCCCACCACTGATAAGTGGCCACTGTTGGGTCCCTGAGCAAGGCCCTTAACCCTCAACTGCTCAGCTGTGAAAATGAGATAAATGTAAGCCGTTCTGGATAAGGGCGTATGCCGTAAATGTAAATAATCGCTTTACTTTTACAATTCCGTAATTACATTCACAATCAGAATCACTACTGATGCAGGAAAAAATAAACCATTTTTGAAGCAAACACAAAATCTGTTATACATTATAGCAGATTTAAAGAGGTTGAATGGGGCTCAAAGTAGAAATATCCGGAAGCAAAATGACGTGGGTCATGAAATTGTCCTTCTCATCTTCTGCGCTAGAGAATGTTTGCCGAATATAACATGAAACTAATATTTGCTACTTGTTACACTCATACAGGACTCATCCACTTCTCATTATGAACATTAAATGCAGCTATATGTATGCGCATAAATTTGGTTCTGACTCCAATATAAATATTTCCAACAGGGTGCCGGGTTTAGGCTGCGTGTAAACAGTATCTTCAGAATGTGTAAGCAGAGTGAATTAATCTGCATTGAAAATCTATGCATGTAAGCGTAGCCATCGATTCTCCATACTATACTGGCAACCATGAAAATGCATACACTGCGGTGCAACTCAGACGCCGAATGGATCGTACATTCAGAATCTGAACTAACAGAGATTAAGAAACATCTGTTAAAATATTTGAATGTGTTTTTGCACATAATCAAATCAAATTAACCCGAATTTCCCTAAAGCACCACGGCACATAGATCATCATTAACTGGTTCAGCGAGCATCACATTAAATACTCTCTCTTCCAGGTAAGCTGATCTGAAAGTCATTTGGTAGTATGATTATTATGATCTAGTGCCACATTGGGTGCAATCCTGGTATTGCAGTCAAATTACAGAATTGCAGTGAATGACAATGTCTTTTTGCCATGAGCGTACAAAAGCTTTGCAATGTAAGAAAGAAAGATTTGATGCTTGTTACTGTGTACATTTTAACATTTCACTCACCATTTGCAGCCTCTGAGGTAGTTCTCCAGAGTGTGTGTGTATTCTGCCCAGGACCCTGTCAGCATCTGGAGGTTCTGACTGAAATCCAGGGCCGGGCTGAATTCATACGAGAACAGAATTAGGTCAATATATATTATATAATTTTAAAAATGTGTTGCAAAGATGTGGTGATTTCCTACACAAACCATTCTACAAAAGATTTTAAATAAGGTTTAAAATGTACTTACTACTGATACTGATACTCAGCCGGCTCTGTGTCAGCAGTTTCCTGCTCATTGTCTAATTCATGCTCTTTTCTTTCAGTTGCTGGGATTGTCTCTTCATTTTCTTGCCACTCTTCCTCTTTTTGTGTCAGTTCTCCAGGTTTCTCTCCAGCATTGTCTGACTGACAGAACACTGTAGGGCAAATACAAGGCATTGCTGCATAAATGCAAGGGAATTTAAATAAAATTAAAAAAGCTATACACCAAATATGAAACATTTTGCCTCTAAAATATTTTAGGAGGACTTAATTCTTAGATTAGAATTAGAGAAGATATAACCATTTGAGAGAAAACTGCACATCATCCTAAATGTTAACTGGATAGTATTACAGTTCCATTTGATTGGAACATTTTAATCACTGTCCTAACTGTAGATATGGGCATTTTCTAGGCAGCTCTTTTTTTATAGGTATTTCCTGACCTAGGAAGGTCAATGCACTTTTCCTTTATTTGAAATGTGTGTTCTCTTGTTGAAGAGTCATATATACACATCACCCCAGTGAAAAAGGAAGTCATGGATTACAGCTTGAAAGTTCTTAGACACTCTGATCGACTAATACTATCAAGTAAAGTATAAAGTAAATTAAAAAATAAATAAAAATAATAATTAAATAATTTTAAACAGAAGAATTTCTAAGAGTGATGAGGGATTTTTTTTAATTATTGATATTTTAATTTACTTTATAAATATCATTACTTTATAAATATATATTATTTACTTTATAAATATAAATATCAATCATTTTAAACAGAAGAATTTCTAAGAGTGATGAGGGATTTTTTTTTATTATTGATATTTTAATTTACTTTATATCATTACTTTATAAATATATATTATTTACTTTATAAATATAAATATCAATCATTTTAAACAGAAGAATTTCTAA
>JAOTRJ010000045.1:6212207-6236243 GCA_028564905.1 Leptodoras praelongus | reverse complement strand
AATGACTGACTGACTGTAGAGTATGTGAGAAGTGTTTTATCAAAATATATAGGACAAAGAAAAGATTTTCACTGTTTTCAATGATGAAATTAACTGTAACATATGCTGCCATCAAGACAACCTCTTGGGAACTTTCAGGTCTATTTCAGCAGGACACTGCCAGTGCCTCATTCTGCACGAGTTACAGCAGTGTGGTTTGACTGGCCTGCCTGCAGTCCACATCTGTCTCCTGTTGAAAATATATGGTGCATCATGAAGAGGAAATGGAGTTTGTACAAAGACCCATTCAAAGGTATTGGAAAAAGAAGCTCACTTTTCTTTTTGCTGTACACTAAATACAGTTTGAGGGCAGATCATGAATATGAGACTATGGCTCCATTCACATCTGATCAGATTACAAGAGGTCAGCGTTAAGTACAGGCGTGAACAGGGTCAAATTCATCTCGAAGACGCAGTGAGATCCAATCGCTCAGACCACATTTGGAGGTAGTTTGGGACACATATCGCCACATTCTATTAACGCTGTGCATGCAAATGTGTCCTGATCCAAATTGACGGACAGCCTTCTCAACTGATGTCCTCTGTGTATCCAGGAGTAGTGTGCCAATGGCATCATATTTATAGTGCTGTATTGTATTAAAAAGGATAAACCAACATGAAGACCAGAGAGCTGCTTATGGGAGTAAAGGAAACCATTTTGAAGCTGAGAAAACAGGAAAAAATGATTAGAGCTACGGCATAAGCGTTGGGCATAGTCAATACTACAACTTAGAACGTCCTGAAAAAGAAAGAAACCAGTGGTGTACTAAAAACCATACACCAAACAGGAACAAGGAAACCAACAGCAGTTGGTGACAAACATTGTGAACGCTGTGAAGAAAAACCCAAAACCAGCAGTCAGTGACAACAACACTCTCAAGGCAAGGGTGAAGGTATCACAGTCCACTGTTTGAAGATCTTGAGATCCAGACATATAAAGGCCATATACAAGACGCATACCACTCATCAGCAGGAAGAATCAGAAGGCCAGATTGGAATTCACAAAAGGGAAATACAGAGATGAGTCACAGGAAGTCTGGAAGCAAGATTAACTACCACAGTGAAAGGCCAAAGTGTGGAAAAAGAAAAGATTTTCTCACAATCCAAAACATACAAACTCATCAGTAAAGCGTGGCTGAGGTAGTGTCATGGCTGGGGCTTGCATGGCTGCTTCTGGGACAAGCTCACTAATCTTTATTGATAAGATATCTCATGAGTCTAAGTTCAGAAGTCTACAGAAACTTGCCTCCACTCCAGACAGTCAAGAACAGGCATCTGAAGCCATCATGGGCACAGATTCACCAACACTAAACAGCTGAAGACTAGAAAACAAATCACCCTGTCTTGTTCCAATCTTTATCTAACCGGTTTGGTGGAATCTATGCCTACAATTCATGTTCTTTGCTGACAGGACCTGATGTGGTTTTCTGCTGTTGAAGTGCATCCACCATAAGGGTGCTTATTTGAGTTACTAAAGACTTCCTGTCAGATAAAACAAGTCATACTCTTCATCAACAAGGTGTTTCAGCCTGCAGACCCAACATACACAGGATGTTTTTTTGCACTGTTTGGTTTAAACTCTAGATACTGTTGTGTGTGAAAATCCCAGAAGATTGGTAGTTTCTGAAATAACTCACGTTGAAGTCAGGGATTAACCCTTTCCCCATTCTGATGTTTGATGTGAACATTAACTGAAGCATTTGACCTGTATCAGCATGATTGTGCTGCTGTAACATGATTGGCTGATTGGACAACTAATAAATGAGCATGTGTTTCTATTAAAGTGGAAGGTGTGTGTATATGATCCATCTTATTCATTTTTTTATCTCAAAATCAAGTGTCTTCACTGAATAGTAAAGAAAAAATCATAAAGAATTGGCCTTGCCTTTCCAACATAGTAGTAAGACACTGTATCTGCTTTGACCTTAGCAAGTCTAAATGATATGGAATAATATCTTAAAAATCAGTGTCCGTGTCAAAAAAATGTCAAACAATATTTTAGAATTCCTAGGATTCAAAGTGGGACCAAGCTTCTAGGCTTTCTCTTTTGAGCCCAAGTTCATTCCACATGAAGCATCTAGTTAACAGTTGATTAGGTTGCTGTTTTCTGTAAATCCTACCATATGATTTCAGTGGTGAGCTACTCGGGCGCATTTCCTGTTCGATTTCATTCTGTGCTCAGAATCATTGCTCTGCTATAAAGATTAGTGTTGCGCAAATTCCAGGTTATAAACTGAGACAAGTAAAATTTTCATGTGCTTCATTGTAAAGGGTGGAGTGTGGTGAAGCACCAGGCATCAATTTTTGTTTCTGTTTTCAGCAGGGTTTCTATTAACATCCAGTTCTTGGATATTTTTTGCACATCCAAGTAAGTTTGCTCATACCACAGACCTTTATGCATGAACATTTTTTTACATGATGCTGTCAAATGTGTCCTAGAACTTTCAGCGCCTTGTAAGTTGTCGATCTAATTTGTGGTATACGGCATTAAAAGTAGACATACGTACACACAGCAGCCATGAACTTGTTCAAAAATGACAAAGACGACACTAGACGTCATGAAATATTTTCTGATAGGATAATTATTGTCCATTTGTGCACAAGTATGTATATGTACACCAGCTGAAACAATCAAGTAAGAATATACCAGTAAGACTGAACTGGGGTTGAGTCACCAGTTTTCAACTTCTTGTATCTGTAACCAATTAAAATGATCAATCTGTAATCAGTGCACATTTTTCATCTTCAGGGTTCTTTTACCAGATCAGATTAACCAACAGATATATCTAAATTTGAGAAAGCACAGAACAAAACTTGGAACATATTTAACGATAATCATTTATTAAGTACTCATTTTCAAACAAAAGCCCAAACTATTTACACTCGTATTAATCTGTATGTTATTTTATTTTCAGCAAGATGTCACCGTTCTATCTGATTTTAAAAATGTAGCTACAGGACAAACATAACAAGTAGAATGGGATTAGGCAAATGATACATTGCATCACCTCCACTACAAGTTACATGCAAATGACGTGAAGACGATGAGATTTCAACTCAATACTGACGATGCTCCCTTCGTACTGCGACGATGGGGGTTTAGAAATCGCAGAGAAATTTCTGCAGTCATTACTCAACTGTCTGGTTTAGAGGATTTGTTTTGTGACAAATTATGATCAAGCTAGCATGGATACATGTACCTGCAACTTTTGTCCTTGAAGATAATAGGTGCTCTTTAATGAACAGGGTTACTCGTGTGGTAAATCCATCATCCCGATTACTCCCTTCGTAATCTCATTAAACCATCTAGTTTAATTAATCACCGCCCATAATAAAAGGGCTTCTCGCACGTAAGGACTCCAATCGTTTTCAAAGCCGTTACAAAGCAAAACCATCCTGTCAGATAAATCATTACGGCAACATGCCTCTGTTCAACAGCACGGACACCGTGTTAACGCTTCATGCAGTGCAAACTCTTGTCGAAAATGACCAAAAACTTTGGGCCACCAAAGGTAGACAGCAATTTCAGTTAATTCCACTGCATAAACTAATCAGTCCAAACTACATCTTTATAAAACAATGACTCATTTTTCACCACGCTGCTTGTTCTGTAACAAATAAGCCTAAAACTATTCAGGTAGAATTAACCAGATTCTAAACTGACAAATTGTCTTTGTAGGTTAAATTTAGGGCTGATGGGATTGGTATGTCTCAAACATCACACTTAATCCTCAACCAAAGCTCTGATCATGTTAATTACCGAATCATTTAGTTCAGGAATAAAATCAGGTTAACTAAACACATTAAGCAGTTTTTCCTCCCAAAGAACAGGCTTGTCTGTACAGTTAAGGCATGTCCTAAAGGGGGGAAAAAAAAAACACACACACAACAGAGAAACGCAGGAATTGCATATAGAGTTTACATGGCAGCCAGTAGCCATGGGTATGTAATCTGTGTGTGAGTAAGGTTTAATGAAAACAGCAGTTGAAGGAAGTGAAGTTTGTGTTTGATACTGGATGATGACCATGCTTACATGTGTGCTTAGCAGACCTTGATGTGTGTATGAGCAATGTATGCAATGAGGGCTTTAAGAGTCTATACAGATATTGACTGTCATAGTCCCATTAGTTCCAGTATCCCACTCTCCACGATGAAGTTGATCACCTACGCAGGGAACCAGCAAGCCATGGAGGAAGATCACATATCGGTTCAGTCACTTCACGCCGTTTGGGAAAGGTGATCTCTACGAGCGGTTAGCATTTGTAGTCTTCCTCCGAGAGAGAGACAGAGACAGAGAGAGAGAGAGAGAGAGAGAGTAGAAAGATGAGATTAGAAGGAAAGACAATAAGAAAGGAAAGCCAGCCACTGTCCTTGTCAGAAGCTCTGGTACACTGGTCTGCAAAAAAAGCAAGCAACAAACGAGTATGCAACATGAAAGCAATGAAACACAAGTTTTCTTTACATGACATAAAAAGCACATTTTAATTAGTGCTATTACCGGATTGACAGTTCTGCTGCTGCAGTCACAGGAGATTCCACACTGAAATTAATCCACAGCTGTAAAGAAGCTCTGTGCATCTCCTCACATACTCGTCTACTCCTCAGTCATTCTGCAGAATCGGCTGAAACAGTCTCTGATCGTCAGCCCGAAACAAGTAGTTTATAATCGTCTTTCCTGCATCCTGAGTGCGTCCACAGGAAATCTCCAAAAGGCTGAACATGGAGTAGAATGTATTCCTTAACATTCAAAATGTCTGATGTCTTATTAGCCTACTTCATTGGTGTGTGATCAAGGTTATGTTCAGTTCTAAGAATTGCTGAGTTAAGAGGACAAAAAACCCCCAAACCAAAAAAAAAAAAAAAAAAAAACCACAGCATCACTTATGTACATGTTCAAATGGAGGGAACATGCCTGTTTAAGTTCTCACCGGAGGGGCTTTAGCTGGATCTGAAGTGTCCGGCCAGCCATGCTTCAGCAGCGCCCTCTGTCTTCCTCTACATGTCCCCCACAGGTTCCTCACAGTTTTGAGTGTATGAAAAGTGCATAGTGAAAGCATCGAGGGAGTGATCAGTCGCTCATTCTCTTCAGAAGGACGACGTTAACTGCTGTACTCCCTTCGCCCACATGGAAACAGAAAGGCTAATTACAGTCCCCATTCAATGAGGACAGAGCTGAGGTCTTCAATGTCCCTCATGTTCTTCTCTACTTTCCAACATGCCACAGACACGTCCATCTTTTGTATTTTCAATAAACTTTTCTAGAGCAAAATCAAAATCTAGAGGCCAGTTCTAGATACTCTGGGGAAGAAAACTCTTAAAGCATCAACAATCGCATTCGTGCATTTCAAGGTACCAAAAAGAAATGGTCTGTGCTGTTTTTTGATTTTTTTTTTTTTTCCAGGAACACAAACTTTTTTTTTTTCTCTGGATGAAAAAGTATTTAAATCCACTGTGAAGAAAAAAAAATAGGCAAAAAGTTAACAAAAACAAATTCAACAAATTCAGTAAACAAAATATGGTCAGCTTTGTAATAACTGCTTGTCTCAGCACCTAAGTCCCAAAGTCACAAGTATGGAGACTTTCCGTATGCCATTTCACAACTAGGGGGAGGGGGCGCGGAGCATGCCGTTGTGATTACTACAGCACCTCCTCCCCAAATCGAGTTTCTGAATCGAGCGATCCACTCTCCAAAAAAAGGGAAACACGCACCCACAAAAGTCCAAGTGTTTTTCTGTAAACAACCAAAACTCCAGTATGGAATAGATTTTTTTTCTCTCTTATCATCTTAGTCATAATATTTATATGAACAGGATTGTAGAGGCAGTGTCTTCTGGCGGTAGTCATCTCGTTTCTCCATCTGCTTGCTGAACAGGCTTTTGAAAAAGATGCCTTTCGCTCCGTTCCAACGTCCGACTACGCTTCCACGTTTGCGTTGAAGAATTTAAAAAAAAAAAAAAAAATCCGGCTTCACTGTTTTTTGTTTTTTTCACCTTTTTTGGAATACATTCAATATTTTTTGTAAAAAGACACAACACACTTCACATGGTGGCAATGAAACTAAAATCTACAGGAAAAACATGTCAAAAATGATAAAAAAGTAGCAGCCCCAAGTGCTCGTTTGTAGTCCAAATACTTTTAACCTGTGTGTATATATGTGTATATTAGATACATATATGCCTTAACAAAGAGTCAACAACAGACAAAGTAACATTAGATGAACATTTTTGTGCACATTCTCGTGCACTTGCACAGTTTGATGGGATCTATTTAAGCCAGTCAGTCACTTGCTCAGGAGTAAGAGAGTGGACAACAAGGCAATGTGAGCCACATCCCCAAAAAAGTGAACAATCCTTTCAATGGACTATCCCCAAGCTACACTAGAAGAACTACAGAGAATGGTGTGCACAACGCACAAAGCTCTTGGTTTATAAGCACGGGAGTGGGGTCTTTACTGAGACACACTCCAAAAAAATAATGTCTCAATGGCAGCAATGAACTCCAACCACTCGCCCTTTTAAGTTCTTAGGCACATGTGTGGACAGAAACACTCTCTCTCACTCACACACATTCAAATACACACGCATACACAAAGAACCTCCGGACTGGGCCCATAACCCTACTAGAGGCACTGATCCCGGTGGTGGACAGAAGAAGAAGAAGAAAAAAAAAAAAAAAAAAGAAACCAGCTGCATGCAGAGCACTGCTAATTATAAAGAAGCTAAAGCTTTTTTCTGGTTGCATCTACAGCTTTCATATCCATCTGGGGATGAGGAAATGACGAAAAAAAAAAAAGAAAAAAAAAAAGGATGGGTTGTGCCATTGCCCTCCGTCCCCCTCAGTCAAATACACAAACATGCTGCAAATATACAACACACACAAACATTCTCTCACACAGTACAAAACTCTAATTTGCTTGAAAAATCACAAAATGGCCTCTTTTGTCATTTTATACATCTTGGTAAGCAATGCAAAAAAAAAAAAGAGGAAAAAAAATTGTGCAGACTGGTATGCTTTAAACAAACACACCCACTCACTCAGTCACACAAAATATTATTCTCCATAACACATATCCTAACCCATTTTTTTGTCATTTTCTCATTTTTTTTATACAAGTGCAAATCTTCAAGTTTTATGAGCAAAAATCTTATTATTTTATATAGCTTTTTATAGAAACTTTTTAATAAAGAAAAAAAAACAGTGTTTGTCTTCAAAGAGAAATTTGTCTTTTTTTTCTGATACGGTTTGAACAAACAGGACGGTCCCCCATTACCTCAATCACCTCCATGTCCAGTTTTAGTCATACACACACACACACACACATTTATATATATATTATGTGGGAATATTTCTGTATCCATACCACATACCTATAACATGTAAAACCTTCTTTTAAAAAAAAAAAAAAAAAAAGAAAAAAAAAGAAAAGAAAATAAACCCTATCTTTTATACCACCTTCATAAAGTGCATTAGTTTGAATAAGGTGCTTATTGTGTAAGTGCCAGAAGTTTCATCACCCCAAATATCACCCCTTTCCCACCACCACACCACTACAGAGGAAGCCTGAAGCTGTAATGGGTGTAAAGGAGTACTGCTACTCTAATTACATCCACTTTATACTCTAGCTGCAGTTTCCTCTCCCCACACACACACACACACACACACACACACACACACACACACACAACTCTGTTTATCCTGGCTCCTCCCCCCTCCCTCCCCCCAAATCCCCAGCAGTGCACATTGGACTTGCGGAGTCTGATTAGTTGGACCCGCGGAAAAAGGCCTCAGGTAGCTATTGCTGTGGACTCAGTAATCCTCCACCATCTCCATCTCGCTGAAGCTCATCCGATCCCCTGCACCATGGAATGAGTAACCTATACACACACCACACACACAGAAATCACTATAGACTAGGATTGCTGTTTTTGAACACTGTAATACCCTGAAACCATACGACATTTAGACTAGATCATACCATGGAACCGTCAAACCACAACACCCCTAAGGAGAACTGCAGTATTTAATAAATACAGAAGTAATCTTAAGTCTTACAAAGTGCACCTATAATGTAGGTTTGCTAAATAAACTGACAAACATATGAAATTGTTTTAAGCAAGAGTGTAAACAGACAGAGAGTCAGGGCAGGTGTACCTAAAATGCTAGGATCAGAGTGTAGCATCATGGGTTGCTTCTTCTTCAATTTCCCTGCCTGGTCATAGCCCATGCCTCCCTTCCCAGAATGCACTGCTTGAAACATGGACTGCAAAGTAGCAGGGTTCATACTTCTCATAGAATCCTGGACAGACAATTAAGACAGGGAAAATGAAGAGATATAAGGACAATAAAATACAACTGTAGTCTTTGGCAGTAGATGCATGACCTGTCATCCAAAAATAAGTTTGTGATGCACCATCTTGCCAGTGTGTACATATTCGCAAATGAATCCAGTCACTATTTTTATGATTTCTTCATACTTTGCTGTGGGTGATTTATTTAGCTGTCGCTAAGGTGTAGGATATTAGCAGGGTCCTTCAGCTTTTGAGAAAACTATGAAATGAGGAGACTGCATATGGGCGCTTAAATTAAAAGCACTACAATGATATATGAACACTATTTTGTTTTATACAGCTTACAAACAAAATTTTATTCTTGCTGACAATTTTTCCTCCATTACCCTCAGAGAACCCAAAAAAGGGTCACACTGCACTTTTTCCCTGAGCGTCATCAGAATATTTTCTGCACCACTCAGCACTTTCACTGATGGCATACCTATTGGGAAATGGCAGTGGATGAAGCACTGAGGGTGACAGGGTGGGGAGTGTTAGATAGTTAGATAGTAGAGGTACCAGCTCCCTAGATTGTGGCTTGGGAGAAGTATACTAAAAATTCATATTATGGGATTGTTTTTGGCCCGAGGCTTCAGACATGCATTATAGAAGATGCCCATTATAGCACCTTCTTCACCTTCTTACAAAGTTCCAGTAGTACACTACAGGATATTGGTAACCAGTGCTTTTGAACCTAAACAAAAATGGTGACGATATTTACATTGTTTCAAAGGCATGATGTGCTTTGGTGAATCCACATAAGATTTGGAAGAAGCAATCAAATCTAAATCTTATAAGACACATGGAGATTTTTTGCTCTATAAGCAAACATCTGTCCTTTAGACGACCCTGTACACGGAGCTCTTGAAATACAAGTTTTAAAAAACTTTATTAAAAAAAAAAAAAAACTGGTTGGGGCCAATAATCCAATAATCCCCTTTACACATGCCTGATTGTTTTTTTGGTTTTTTTTTGCAAATTTGCATGTAAAAAATCACATGATGGAGAAAATTAATCTATGCATCATGTTACAGATTAAAGACACAATGCATACTGCAAGTACAGCATGTTTTAAACATTTTGGGGGCAAGTGTGTACATTCAAATGGGCAGTTTTTAAAAAAAAATAACGGCTATTCACAACTCCGTCACTTAAACACTATACCCATATTTGATAAATAACAAGAAACAGTTACTCTTTCTCTCTCTAACAAACGCTGACATTTAGATTCTGTACAGTATTCATTCTAAGCCAGTAATTCTGGATTTGTACATAAGGCAGTTCATTGTTTTACCTGCAGAGGAAAGCTGTTCATGGTCAGACCACCCACCTCCTTAGATAGCTGGCAAAAAAAGGAGATAAACATTAGCAGACAAATGAAAATGCACACAGTCTGTGAAGCCAGCTCAATCCATAATCAATTACAAAATTACTGGCATCCTAGAAAAAGCTTTGATGAGACTGATTTGGGCTTGGGGTTGAAATATACAAAGAGATTCCTTTTGGAAGAATACAGTGTTCATCTCTCTCATGCATATAATCTATGCTATGAGGCAAGCTGTTATCACAGCATGTGGTAGCCCAACACTTTACGAACTTCATCTATACATAGTTTATCCAGTTGTTTAGGTTGTTTGAGTCATTGTGTGCTCATTTAAATCACATTTACCTTCTTTTGAATGGTGCCACTAATACTAGATTTGACATTTTAGTCTCAATAAAAAAGCATAACTAAATAATACATAACTGATTAGAGCACCATCTCGTTCTCTTACGTAAACCATCACACACCTGCTGCTGCCTCTGATGGTTGGCTTTCTGTTTGGCACGGCGCTCCAGAAACTGCTTGGCAAACTCTTTGGCTTCCACAGTGTCACCCAGATAGGAGCGAATAAAATCCAGCACCTCGTACGGCGACTCCACCTCCTTCAGATATGCCACAATAGTGGCCACTGAGAGAGAGAGCGAAAGCAAACACACATTAAAAAAAGTCAAGCGTAGAACACATACCGTACCAAAAAAGAAACAAAAAGCAGGATGGAAACAAAAAATAGGAAGTAGTGAAACAAATGGTGTGTTTACCATCCAGGGAGGAGTTGGAGTTGTTGGCAGAGGTGTTCAGGGCATGCAGCATCTGCTCACACCATGTGGTAAAGCCATCCTGAGCCTTCATCCCCTGCAAGAGCTTCAGTAAGCGCTCCTCGTCCTCAGTCCGTTTGCGGCGATTCATCATCATATACTGATCACTAAAGGGACAAATTTATGAGACCCGTTTTCCAGAGAATGATCCAATAACTGCATATTCAACATGAATCCGGCACACGTGGTGGTACAAGCGTGTGAATGTGTGTTATACCTGAGTGAGGGGCTACTGCGGCTGTTCTTCAGGCCCATGCTACTACGGAGGGTGCTCTGGTTCTTTAAGGCCTCGTCCCAAACACCCATGCTGCCTCCTGAGGGACTGCTGCCACCAGCTGCCTTCCCATCCATGCCAGCAGAACCCCAAAGACCCTCGGCAGCCCACTGTAAAGGAAGATTAAGGAAAATTAAAATTCAATGTTGTACTATACAGGGTGCAACAATTTAATTCCTGGAATTCTACTGTAACAGCCATGGAAGGCCACAGGTTTTAAAGACACTTGTGCTATGGTATAATCTTCATTCATGAAATAATATCATGCTTTTGCCACTGAGCCAGAATGTTTGATGATGGCGACAATAATGAAATGCCAAAATAAACCTTATGCAGAAAAACCTTCTGTTGGTTATAACTAGATACCTCACTAGCAGCTCTGCCTATTCCTAAATATTCTGCAGGTGTGACAACCTGCTGCAGATTGATATTGCTCCTGATTTCTTGTTATTTGCTACATAAATAAATTAATATTTACTTACTTACACAATATATAGCACATACTACTAAAAACACATTAAAAAAAACATTGAAAAATGTAATAAATATGTCTGCTTAAACTAAAGTTGAAACTGGAACATGAGGAACTGAGGTTTAGGGTTTATGTAAAGCTATGCATTTTAATATTTTTAGATCTTACTGATGCATATATCATATTGAAATAGATTCCATTATACATCCAAATACATTTGCCCTTTTAAACAAAAACTTCTAACTAAACACACAATTTTGGATTGATGTCTTTGACACAAAAGAGAAATTGAAAGAGATTCAATGTAAAAGCATATTTGCTTGTTATTTTATTTGTAGCTACAGAGAAAACTAAAATGAATAAAGTGTGTGTGAATTACTCTCTGCTGTTGGGCCCTTTGCTGCTGTTTGTAGAGTCTCTCAGTATCCTGCTGAATATCCAGCGAGTTGATGGACTTGCCCTGCTTCCCCAGTCCAGGCACCGGGCCTGTGCTCCAGCCTGAGCCTGTGCCAGCAGCCCCCTGACGTGGAGTCTGCTGCAGTATCTTCATCAGCAGCTCCTGCTGCTGCAGTACAACGGACAGAGATGAAGAGAAATAATAAAATACTCACACCACTAGCACAACTGTTTGCAAAGTCATTCAACGTCGCGTGCAGAGTAACACGGCAGGGAAAATTAGCAAGAACATGAATTCGTATGAGGAGCAAACTAGGAAAACTGGAGCGTTTTGTTCAACAGAAAAAAAACAAAAGGGTTTTATTCCCTAGATGATGCCATCATTAGCACTTGTCCTTATGAGCAGCCTCCTTAACCTTCATGTCCAGTTAGTGCCCCAGGCAACCTAACAATTAATTTGTTGATATGCGCCTGGGACCATATGACTGCATTAGAGATTGTTGACATTTCTCACCTGTCTGCGCCTATAGAGCTCTTCCTCCTCTCTCCTCTTCTGTTCTTCCTGCTGCTGTCTCCTCTTTTCATCCCTTCTTTTTCTCTCTTCCTCTTCCCGCTTAGCCCTGAGTTCAGCCTCTCTTCTCTCCTGGAGCTGAGTCACACACATGCACAGATACAAAGTGTTAGTTGAACTATAAACTCATATCCATGTAATTAATGCTGTCATTAATCCTGCAGATGGTGCTGCTCTCACCTTCTGAAGCTGTTCAAGAGTTGGACCCTGAGTTGAAGAATTCATTGTTAAGTCCCATAGACTGGCCTCACCACCTAAAACAAGGAGAGATACCCAAGAGCAAAAAAAAATGAATAATTATTGCCCTGACAATAATATGTGCAGTGAGCAAATGGGCACAAAAATGTATGTGCTTACCTGTCGGCTGTGAGGCTGAGGTATGCATGTCCCACATGGACCCTGTATCTGGCACTGACATTGATCTGTTCATCGAAGGCATCATACCCTGCTCTCCGCACCTACACATCACAAAAACTCCTTGTAACCGTAAATATAAACCAATCAGCTATAACATTAAAACCACACAGAGCTGAAGGGAATAACATTGACTATCATGCTACAATAGCACCTGTCAAGTGGTGGGATATTAGGCAGGAAGAGGACAGTCAGTCAGTTCTCAAAGTTGATGTGTCAGAAGCAAGCGTCAATATCTGGGTGGCGTTGACGAGGGCCAAACTGTGACGGCTAGATGACTAGGTCAAGTGCGGTGTTCCTAGTATGCAGTAATTAGTACCTACCAAAAATGGTCCAAGGAAGGCTACATGGGGAGTGAAGGCTAGCTCATCTGGTCCGATCCCACTGAAGAGCTACTGCAGCACAAACTGCTGAAAAGGTTCATGCTTGCAATAATACATAGGTGTCACAGCTTGCTGTGTAAGCGGTATGCGTATTTGCAGACAAGTCATCGTGCCCATGCTGAATCCTGTCCACCACTGAAAGCACCTACAATGGGCACATGAGCATCAGAACTAGGCCATGGAGCAATGGAAGAAACTGGCCTGGTCTGACAACTCACGCTTTCACACACCCGGCTGTGTGCGTCACCAGATGGCACCAGGATGCACTATGGAAAGAAGGCAAACTAGTGGAGGCAGGGTGATTCTCTGGGCAATGATCTGCTGGGAAACCCTGGGTCCTGGCATTCAAGTGGCTGTTACTTTGGCACTTACCCCCTGCCTAAACATTGTTGCAGACCAAGTACACCCCTTAAAGGCAACAGTATTCCCTAATGACAGTGGCTGTGACTCCTTCAGCAGGGTGATGCACTCTGCCACACTCAAATACTGTTCAGGAATGGTTGATGAAAATGACAAAGAGTTCAAAATGTTGACTTGGCCTCCAAATTCCACAGACTGAGCATCTGTGAGATATGCTGTGCAAACAGAAGGTATCTGAGGTATCGTAGAGTCCGTGCCTTGAACGCTCAGTTACTCTGTTGGCACAAGGGGACCCTATACAATATTAGGCAGGTGGTTTTAAAGTCATGGCTCATCGGTGTAAGTAAGAAACATGACAGTGTTTTGTGCAGCATGCCAAAGTTTCAAGACAAAGGCACCTGAAAATGTATTTGCTCCCATTTCCAGCATCACATTTCCTAAAAACACTACGGACCATTTAAACCAGGCTATCTCTAGTCATTCTCTTTTCTATAACAATTCATTTATCAATTCAAGACCTTCTCCCTCCTCAAAATGTCTTTTTATTTTGACAAAGTATGATCTAAGCCAACGGTATCCTGTTATGTGCAATATGATATTATGAGCAGCTCTCCCGAGACCAGATCTGACCATGTGCTCGATTTAGAACACCAATCTTACAGAATCTAATCAATTCTCCAAGGATAGAAACTCAAAGCTTTCACATAAATGTCCTGTTTCACTAAAAAATATGGCAGGTTTTTCATGTTTACTTCCTTTTTGTGTGTATATACATGATTCGATATACATGATTTTTACAAAAATGACTTTCAAGGATCTCAAGACGGAAATCCAATGAGACAGTCAAGAACTTTACTCCATGCAAACAAAGATAAAGCAAACACAGACAAAGCTGTTACACATTGCCCAACTGGTCAGGGACACGGGAGTCTTTACGCCCACACATACAAGATAAGCATTACAGAGATAGCTAAAACACACAAAAAATGGATCAAAAACAGACACTTCTATAGCAAAGACACATTTCATACCTGTTAATGAGTTGGAAAAGCTGATGCTGTTGCAGTTGCTGGTAGAGAGCAGCCGTAGCCAACTCTTGCTGCTGCTTCTTCAGCCTGTCCTGATCCAGATTACACTGACGGCACAAACACATACACAGGAATTAATGTTTGTAGTTTACAAGCACAGATGGATTACACACAGATGGATAACTAGGAATCGTTCCAGGAGAAGATTGGGGATAAACAACATAAAAAAAAAATATATACTAATTTTATACCACAGAGCTGCTGCATTCTCAAATGTGAAGATGATTCATTTTCCATAACAGCTGCTCTATTTACAGTGTTGGACGGAATTAAAAACTCAAAGGTTTATATCAATCTGCTTGTTCTAATACGTTACTGTTTGAGCCAATTCACAGGATCGTCTATTGCTGATGCTTCATATAATTTAAGGCTGTTAAATAAAGAGTAAAAAAGTGTTATTTATCAAAGAAAATGGAAGAAAACATATCTAATGGATGATATGGTGAAGTAGATGCAAATTTCATCATTTATGTAAGGAATTACAAGTGTCAGCATTTTTCAGGACAGAGAACTGCGCTTTGTGGTTTCTAAATAACATGACAACGTTTTTTTCCTTCTCATTAATTACAAGAGAAAAAATAAACAAAAAAAAAAACAGAGGAAGGGTTGAGGAAACGGCTGTACGTTGTAAGCAACTTATCTTGTGATGTTCCTCAACATTAAACACAACAGAAAAGACAGATAAAAAGTATGATATGATGCGTCTTTGATGAACAAGTTGAAAACATTCGAAGAAAACATTCCAGGGTGTCTGTTATAGGAAAATAATCAAACCAACACAGCACAGCTACCTTCCCACATCAGCCCCAAGTCACTGATAGAATATAAGGGTATTATTATGTATCCCTTCCCTTAGGTACTACTAGGAATGTGTTTATTGTATAACACAGTGTGTATGACTGAGCATGTATGCTCACCAGCAGGGGCGGTGGGGAGGGACCAGGTGCGAAGGGCACCCGCCCCCACATCTTAATAACATCACCCAGAGGCTGGAAGCCTTCGTCACAGCCGCGCTTCACCAGCAAAGACATGCTAAAGTAGCCTGCCTGGAACCACTCACACATCTCCACTGTGCTAAAGGGGCCTGCAGGGAGCCAGACAAGGCAAGAACACAAAACGCACATTAAACAGCTGCTGCGCCCCTCTCCAAATAGGAAACTTACTTTAAAGTGGTCTGCTTACTGCTTAACAGAAATAAAACATATGGAACCTAAATTACATTTATTTTCTTTTTACAGTGCAAGCAAGACTTGAACAGTTTTGGTAATAATTTCATGACTGCTTCATCCTATAGTTCTGAATATGAATATTTATATAGCTGTGTATTTTAAACACTCATCAACAGCATTCAATAACTTGCATTAGACTTTCAGTTTTGAGTAAATGTGTTTCCTGAAAGACATTAGGTTTAAAAAAAACTATTCTTGCAATTCATTTTGGTTTGCTTGGTGTGTGAATGCATGGGTAGCTACCCTGAATCTCTCCCTGTGGGTCTTTGTAGAACCACTTCATGGCAGAGTCGTGGGAGAGAGGCAGGGCTGCTGCAGTGTTTCTGCTCTCCTGCAGTGTCTGGGTGAAACACTCTTCCTCCAAAGATGTGTCCTGAAGAGCTGCAACCATTTTCTCTGCCTCCTGTGTGTACACATACTCTAAACAGTCATATTTGGGATTTCCAGATATTTGGATATTCTTGAACTTAAGTGCTGGTAGTGTTTACAGAGTGAAAGCAGTGATAACAGGAAGGTCGAAAGAACACTGATTATGCACAACTGTCACAATGTCTGGTCACATCGGGTGTAATGTTTGTGCGCATTTCTGTTCTACAAGACATTAGGAATTTTCCAATACCTGCTGCAGGTGCTTCATGCCCTCGTCATCCTCGGGGTCACCCCCCGGTGGTGGGAGGTCAGTAGCAGCAGAGGAAGAGGAAGGAGGGGATGAAGGCAGACTGGAGGAGGCACTGGGGCTCAGCTCAGACACAGGCTCTGATAACACTGGAGAAAATACACACATTTGAGCATACTTTTATGCTAGTTTCAAACCACTAAGATAATACTTTCTAGTAACTATGTAATTATACAGAAAACTATGCTAAATGTTTCAGTTCATATTTTGGACACAGTGTTCCAACACTGAGGTTTGATGTAATCCAGCAAATGGAAACACTGGAAAACTGATTTCATGTCAATCCAATTAAATCTATGGGGCAGCTTCTTCAATTACAGTGCAAAAGCATAATATAATGTAACATAATACAACTTGTAATTACTTCCATCATCCAAAAAAAGAGCATTCTCACAGCAGCACTTTTTGCAATTGTTAACATGAAAATGTTATATCAGGGTCTGTACTAGACATTATCTGCTACTCTGAGCCCTCATCTTGGCATCAGATCTGAAATGAAATCTAAAATTTACCTTAACATTCCTAAGTAAAATTATATTTTAAGGGGAAAAATATGAAGCGTGGAAAATATGCACTGACCTTCACTTGGCATCTTGATGGGCATGGCAGGTGCAGGCTGAGGATCGTCCAGACAAGTGGGGGCAGCAGCGGGCACGGGCTCGGCCTGAGGAGCAACGAGGGACGTGGAAGAAGGAGAGGAGGGAGGGAGAGATTTCACCTCTACCTCACACACAGCTGCAGAGTCGGTCTCATCTAACCAGAGGAGAGGCAATCAGGTGAAAAGGTGAGTATGATCATTTTTACACAATAACTGAGTCATTATAATTCTCCTTAGACAAAAATCCCAGAAACATTACATACATAAAAGGTCTCATGTCTTACTACAGACCCGTTTGAAAGTATTGGAACTTTACTATTAACTGAAGACATTTGGGTTTGATATCAAAACATGAATGGAACAGATGAGAAGTTCAGCTTTCATGTCCTGGAATTTACAGTGGTGTTTAATATTACTTTAGAACATTAAGCAACTTAAAATATGGCACCTTTGGTGTCAGATCACTCAGTTCCTAGGCGGTCAAATCTAAAATGGTCAAATCTAAAAAAAGGTTGTCAAACCCAAATATCTTTAGTATGTAGCAAAAGATAAAAGGATTGCCCTTCACTGTTCCAGTACTTTCAGAGGAGAATGTATGTTCAACTACCAACTTCTTACCTCTCTCGGCTTTGTCTCCAGCACTGCTGTCTTTCTTCTCTCCGTCTGTACCACACTCGTCCTCATCTTCCAGACCCTGAAAGTCAAACTCCTCTTCTGGAATAGGGTCCTTAGAGCCCTTCTGAATGTATGCACGCAAAATTGAGAGATTGAAGACATAACAGCAGATATAAAGAAAAACACATGACGGGTATCACTTCAGTAATTAAGCTAGACAAACAGAACACCACACACTCAAACACACCTTGATTGGCATGAATGCTCCAGAAGAGTCAAAGGTACCCATCTCTCCATCTTCTTCATCAGTGCACCACTCCGGCAATCCGTCTCTCTCCTCTTCTGCTCCTTCACTTCCTGCTCTCCTCCTTCCTCCCTCACTCCCTCCATCTCGGAAGTCAAAGTCAAACTTTCTACGGCGAACCTCGCCATGCTCCCGCCAGCCTGCTGAACGGGGACCACCATCTTTCCAAGACAGAAATTAATCAGTTGCTTATAGCATCAGACTGCCAATATCAGTGGAGAAGTGTGAAACACACTCATTGCACATTTAATTTTTATGCTTTTCTCTCTGTGTGCGTGTCCGAGTGTGACTATACGCACCATCTCGGCGTGAGCCAGCCAGTCTCCAGCTGCCTCCTGTGTCTCCACCCTCCTCCTGCTCATGCTCCTCTCGCAGTGTGCGCCAGTTATCGCTGTCTGAACGCATGAACTCTTTCCTTCCCCCAGAGCCCACGTCCTCAAAGCCAACACGCAACCCCTCCCTACGCAGAGGCT
Organism: Leptodoras praelongus; assembly: GCA_028564905.1. Taxonomy (NCBI): domain Eukaryota; kingdom Metazoa; phylum Chordata; class Actinopteri; order Siluriformes; family Doradidae; genus Leptodoras; species Leptodoras praelongus. The sequence continues at coordinate 6,217,885 of JAOTRJ010000045.1, read as the reverse complement.
TGTCAAAGCGCCTCTCACCCCTACACACACACAAAATGAGAGATTACAAAAAAAAGCTTTGACACCTTGAATGTGGTATGCCGCTTCTAAATTTAGACTTGCAACAGACACTGAGACTAAAGCGCTATTGAAGAGGGATTAGTTTTACCACAGGAATAAAGCATCAGTGCAATTTGTGCTCTGTACCACAGGGTGAGGTTTATTCAGACAAATCCACTATAAAAGGAGTGAGTTCTTGGTTTAGCCAAATACAAAATATTTCTAGACTACTTAAAATGCAGAAATTGCTAGTTTGTATAGATTTACTAATCCCCAAACAAAATCCATCTTCTGTCATTTATAAGGTAAAAATACAGTTTCTCCATCTAAACTGTTTCATGGTAGCTGTGTATAGAAATAAAGATGGTCGTACCTGTCGTCCCAGCTCTGGCTACGGTGGATCTCTCTAACGCTCCTGCTGAAGCCCACCTCACCATCCTCAGTACTTCTTTGGTAGAAACCACTCTCTCCACGGCCCCTGCCTACACATCAAACAATTTCTTACACCTAAATATACATCATGGCATATCTTTATCTTGTACCTTTATGCAGAAGATTAATACTGCACTGCAAACAAGGGCTTACTCCAAGGTCCATCATTGAACAAATAAGTCCTTGGGTGATTGGATTGCTTATCTTTATTCGACATTGTACCATCTCAAACTCAACTGCCAGAAGGTGTAAACCTTACCTTCATTGGCCGGCTAATCAATAATCTGAGTTTTCCCTTGTTTGCTCACCTCGGCCCCCTCTCACACTGCCTCTGCCACGGGCCATACTAGCAGGAATGGCCCCGCCCCCTTTACCCATAAGCCTCAGCACAGCCACACTGTTGACAGACATGGAAAAATTCCGCTGTGGGGGAAAAAACAAGACAAAAACATTGTTACAACCAGGAATATAATGGAATATCACAGCACAAATAAACATAAACCTGGGAAAAGAAGATATTGGTCTGTTATTTTTGTTTTGTTCAAAAGTACAGTAAACATTTACAGGGAGAGTGATGGGCATGTTTGTGTGTGGTAAATAAAAAAAAATTATGGTTTGACCCAACTTTCTCTGCTTCCTTTCAATGAAAGACACCACTATGAAGTGTGTGTGAGTGTAAAAGTTTCTAACCTGTTCTTCTTCAGTGAGCGGCACCAGTGCCAGAGGTTGCTGAGACTCATCCTGCAGAATAGCAGCAAACACCTTATCCTGCATGTCCTCTGGGATCTACGCACACCCACACAAGAAAAGGAGGCTCACTTATTCAACACATTTAACATAACCACCTTTTAGCATAACAGTCTACTGTATATTATTGAACTGCTATGATGCATTTTAGACTGTTCTTGGGTCATTTCGGCACGTTACAGCACGTTACAGCGCATATTCACACCGCTGCTGAATGCTCTCTCTGGAATGTATAGAATGGCTGAAATGCATGGTTCGGTCAAAGACAATGACAGTAGTCATTAAATCATTAAAAAGACAGACATGCCTTGGAGCTATGGGGTTGTGATGCAGATTTGATGTATTTGATACTTTAGATTTGTTGTCAGCTTTTGCTTTGACCTGAACATTTAGGCCATATAATGGAACTTGGAAAGAGACACTGCAGTTTTGTCCCTCATATCACACGGGGAAATTAATAAATAAAAACTATACAAAGACATGGTGGGGCAATGCACTACCACCCTGAAGTTAATTCTTTGCTCCGAGGTATGTTATACCATGGTATTCTTAGTTTTATAATGTCAAAGACTGTACATTTCTTTGTTTTGTTATATAAAAGATTTTTTTCATTCTTTTATTAGTGGTCTTATATTATGGAGTGTCTGTCATTGCTCAGAGTTAGTTACTACAGAAACCATAATATATCAGAATGAATATACCAGAATGAATATGCATTACTACAAACTTGGACTTTGCCCTTTGCCTTACTGTCAGAGCTGCTGTTTCAGAAAATCAATTGTTTCTTCCAGCCAATAAGTTTTGAGAAATCTACTTTTACATCTACTAATGTTAGTATATTCATCACTTAGTTTGCAAATGTATTCAAATCTGTTGTGTATATAAATGGAAAATTAAAAAAAAATATATATAAATAAAAACAATGACTCACTTCTTGCACATATTTTTCCACAAAATAATATTATTTCCAGTCACATACACAAACTAACATTACAGGGTGAAATTTTCACTGCAACTGAAGCCTCAATTGGATCCAAAAATTCACATCTGCAGAGACTCAGCGCTCCCCTGAGATTCTCTACAGAAAATGAACGCTTTCCGCTCGGTCTTTCGTCATTTGTAGGCTGCAGTGAAAAGTCTCTGTTATGAACATAAAGGTAAAACAGACTGCACAGTGTTGAGAAACTGCTCACCTTGCTGTCTTTGACATAAAGTGCTAACATCTCCTCTCGGCCGTAGCGATATTCGGCCAGCTTGTACTTTGGCATAGCGGGAGAGGGAGGAGGGGAAGTCACACTGCCTCCACTGGAAAGTGCTCGGAGCCTAGGGGTAAGGAGGAATGAAAGCAAAGAGAGGGGGGAAAAAAATACAAAGAAATAAGTCAGAAAAATACATAACATTAAAAAGCAAATGAAACATGTTTCGCAAGGAAATGTACAAATTCCACATGCAGAAGGTTCATGGAGAAATTTTCATAAACTTATCAGAGCAAAGTGTGTCCTATACACACAACTCTAATCCAGATAGCTTTAGACCAAAAGGGGAGCTTTATAAAAACACATCAGCTCTGCACTGCAAATATCAAGCACAGGAAGAATGTTGTGCTGGCTAGTGATCAAGTATGCACACAGCAGTCCTTTGGCCCATTAGAGATGGCCTAGCACCAGAAAACAGGCCACACCTTACTGTCTAATCTCTGAATAAACATTTATGGTGTGAGAAAGCAAGTAACAGAGGGAGGGAGAGAGAGAGAGAGAGCGGGAGAGCGAGAGAGAGATGGGGATATCTGCAAGCAAGCCACAGACAACTTGAGTGACAAAAAAAGCACAACAGTGAGAGTGAGTGAGTGAGTGAGTGAGAAGGAACACAATATGATTCATGCTGTATGATCAGTGATTACAGTTTAAACATAACTGTAGTGCATGTTTAAGTGTATGAATCATGAACAGAAATGAGAAGTGAAAAAAGTTATTTAAGAATGAAAAGTGTAGAAAGCTCTAGCCAAAAAAAAAGAGAGAAGAGAGAGAAATCACAGAATGAGGAAATGGGATAAAAAGAGAGAAGATGGTGAGCAGAGATCATTATATCTAAATGTTACCATTCTGGGCCGAAATTGAGTGTCTCTGCTGTCATATTCTTCCCTTCCTCTTGGAGCTGAATCTATTTAAAACCAGAAAGAAAAAAATATGCACGCAAGTCGGCAATGAGGACGTCAACAAGCGAAATTGCATGTTTCTGTGTAATTTGCACAACACTATGCAACTGCATTGTTGTTTGATACAGTCACAAGTAAAACAGACAGCACAGTGGAAGCACAAACACGGCTGCTGAGAGCACTTACCCTGTCCAGGGGAGCGGAGCAGGCAAGACTAGGTTGGACCAGGCTTAGATGAGAAGGCTGAGTGGGGTGTGTGTGTGCGTGTTCGTGTATGTGCGAGTGTGGCGGTGTATGGATTGTGTGTGACTGTATGTGTATTTTAGGATTTCCAAAGAATAAAGAAATAGCTGCCTTATACTGGGCGTGTACAGGAGGAAAAAAGGACAAATCTGTTCAAATCTGACGGGAAATCTCCTGTCCACAACCCAAAAAACTTAAACAAATAAAAACATTCCAAAAAAAAAAAAAGGGTTGGAAAAATGCTGAAAAAATAAAACACTAACGATAACTGTTTGATAACAGCAATACTTTGATACTGACGATAAAATCCAAGTAGAGCTGCAGAAATCCAACGCTTTGAACAAAAAGCAAAATTTGATCAGCTGGCAACACAGCTGTCTAAAGCAGGTGACCGCAACTCTTCCTCAGGTCTTCCTTTCCTTCTCTTCTCTCCCTCGTTCCTCCTCCTCTCCCTCTGGTTGAAACACTGTATGACCAGGCCCCGCCAGTCAACCCCTCTCACACCGATGACTCTGCTCCCACCTGTGTAAAAATGAAAAGAAATCATGGATTATCCTTTTTGGTAATAAAGTCTGTTGAAGGATTATCACTGTGACCATTTGACACAGATCATGATCGTTTCCTATTTTTACCCTGCTTCACTCAGTGATCTCACACGCAGTTCAAAAGCCTGAATCTGAATAGAATACGCCATTTAGAAGCGTATCCTATCTAAATGTGCCTAAAAATTCTAAAACCCATATACGGTTTGTAGAGAAACAGCATGCTACATCAAAACATGTTTTTAAATATCAATCAATTTAACCTCCTAGAGCTTAAGGAAGTCATTTTCTTGCACAGTTAATGACTTAATTTTTTCACATTTCCAGAAAACTAGAGTGAACTTTTAGTTCAGACAGTTATTACTGAATACATCGTTCACACACCACACATGATGATCCTGAACAAATAAAACAAGCTGACTAGTTCACAAATATGGACCAGAATTTTAGGGCCAAATAGCTAAATATTATCAGTCATTTTCTGTACCACTTATTCCCAGTTACGGGGTCACGGGGGCAAAATATTATGTCCTAGCAAATGATTCTCCTCAGCTCATCCGAACAAGGGATATTCAAGCTGTCTGCCTTGACTAAATAACTGGACCTTTTTTCTGTGCAACAATTCTCAGACTTCACACTTAAAAAGCTGGGCTATTTTCGAAGCTGGGGGTTGAAATGTAAGTGCAGTACAATCAGCTCATGTGTCTGTACTATCAGGCTTTATTCAGCATTACCCACTGGATTGGTGCCTCAGTGGCCTGGTGATATGGTGTCCATCAACCAGAGCAAAACTCGACCATGAGATCTGTATTAATATTCCTCTATACACCTGGAATTTTCGCCTCTTTTTCTTTCTATCTGCTTATTTAACATCGCTTTGTTCATTCTTCCCTTTCCCCCTGCATTTCCATTTCCTCATTCTGCCCTTCATCTTTTTATTTCTGCTTTTCTCACATTTTCACTCATACTTTTTCATTCCTTCCCTCCCTTCCTTTTAATCCATCCATCTCTTTCAGCACCTTGCAAGAACTATATTTCCCTTGAGGAAATGCATATCTAATTCTCCCTGCAAAGGGTTCATATATATGCTGTCGGCATGCCGCATATCCAATCTATAACCGTAGTTATATTATTCATTCCTGAATCCACACAAAAATAAAATCCATAAACCAGATCCTTCCAAAGCATTCTATCAGCGGGGTTCATGGCACGGGCAGTGCTTGTGGAAGCTCCACTGTAACGTGAGCAGTGCAGCTGGTTTTACTGCTCTGCTTCCTCGGGTTAAAGAACGAAGAGAGTTCACTCGGTTAATTTCACCACTGAACCGTGAACACAATACCTAAGCCTGAGCTGATTTAGGGTCCAATATCAACATTTTGATATCAGATCTCTTAACAAAAACCTGAGAATGATTAACTTTCTCAGTAGCACTCCTCACCCCTCTTTATATATACAGTACAGGCCAAAAGTTTGGACACACCTTCTCATTCAATGCGTTTTCTTTATTTTCATGACTATTT
>JAOTRJ010000045.1:6068913-6084169 GCA_028564905.1 Leptodoras praelongus | reverse complement strand
TCTGAGCTAATACACTGTCAGATTGTTTCTGTCACCTGACAAAATAACATGTTGACGTATGCCTTATGAACAGTGAGCAAAAACATTTATGCTTTTGTTGAGTATTATTATTACTGTTATACATGACTTTAAACATTATTAACTGAGAACTGGTTTTTTTTCTTAGACTTTATTGTAAAGTATCTCCCAATGTCCACCTTTCTTTTTTGGTTGGCCTCCCGACTGAACACATTGCCAAATTAGGCTACTTGTCAAACACACACACTCACACACATGCATTTGTGCTAACTTTTATTGCCATGAGTTGTATATAATAGCCCTAATGATAAAAATAAAATGTACAGTCCCTTACTGAATTGAGCACACAGCTGTAGGATGGTGTCTCTCACTCAGGCTCATGTGCACGTCCAGTTGACAGCACTGGCGCTTCTTACATACGTTAGTAAGAAACAGCAAAGCCAATCGTATTAGCGATGTGGGTCAGAAAGGCGGGACTTGGGAGAGAATGAGATCTGTTAACCATCTGTGTATGAATACATTGACTAGACACTTACAGTCCATTGTATTTTCATTATTAGGGACAATTCATTAGTTGCTGGATATTGGTTGGGACATGTCCCTACTGTCCCTACTCAATTCTACACCCTTGCTTTAAACCTATCAATGAATCTGTTTTGTGTACCAGCCTTCTGGATCTTCTAGATTAGTACATACTTTTAAAGAAGTTTTTTATTTGAAAGGCAACTCATTGTCAACTATCTCAGTGATGAGAGAAAGTTTTTGGGATGGACAGATGTTTTGGCTCTGACATGCCATCAAGGGAATATTGCTTTTAATCCTCTAGATGCACAAAAGTGGACATACTCGTTCATACATGTTCTGCACATGCACGCTAAGTCACATGTTAAATCTAAACGAGTCACATCTGCTTTGGAATGGGCCATATCATATCACCTCAGCATGGATTTCCCTATAACAACATGCCCCAATGTGTTTTGTACCTTAGGCATCATTCATAGATGCAGGTGACAGTGGAAAGACATGTGCCCTTTCAAACACATGCTCTGATTTTTTGAAAAGGTCAGTCAAGTCAGTGTCTGTTGTTTTTACTGTATATGGCATATGTGTTCCACTGACACAATAAAATGTCCAAATGTTGCAGCAGTCCTAAATTATAAATCTCAAAACTGGAAAAAATGTGCAGTAGTCAAGGCCTGAAGAAAATTAATAATGTCCATTTGTGGTCATTTACCCGAAAAGTCTGTTACCCCCTACTGTAATGTAATAAAATACAAAATGATAGGATGTGCTAGATCATGTCTTATTTTATAAGCTGCTGAAGAATGAGGATAGAAACCATATTGCTAAATTAAGCCAAAATTTAAAATATATTCAATTGAATACACTACAAAGACAAAATATTTAATGTTCAAAACTCATTTTGAATTTGATGCCTGCAACACGTTCCAAAACAGTTGGTGTTTACCACTGTGTTACATCACCTTTCCTTTTAATACACTCAATAAGCATTTGGGAACTGAGGACACTAATTGTTGAAGCCTTGTAGATGGAATTCTCTCCCATTCTTGCTTGATGTGCAACTTCAGTTGCTTAACAGTCCTGGGTCTCCATTGTCATATTTTGCGCTTCATAATGCACCACACATTTTCAGTGGGAGACAGGTCTGGACTGCAGGCAGGCCAGTCTAGTACCCACACTCTTTTACTATGAAGCCACGCTGTTGTAACATGTGCAGAATGTGGCTTGGGATTGTCTTGCTCAAATAAGCAGGGACATCCCAAAGACGGTGCTTGGATGGCAGCATATGTTGCTTCAAAACCTGTATGTACATTTCAGTATTAATGGTTCCTTCACAGATGTGAAATTTACCCAGGCCATGGGCACTAACACACCCCCATACCATCAGAGATGCTGGCTTTTGAACTTTGCACTGATAACAAACCGGACAGTCCTTTTGTCCTCCATGGAGGACACGACATCCATGATTTCCAAAAACACTTTGAAATGTGGACTAGTCAGACCACAGGACACTTTTCTCCTTTGTGTCAGTCCATCTCAGATGAGCTTGGGCCAAGAGAAGCCGACGACGTTTCTGGGTGTTGTTGATATATGGCTTTCGCTTTACATGGTAGAGTTTTAACTTGCACTTTTAGATGGAGCGACGAACTGTGTTCACTGACAATGGTTTTCTGAAGTGTTCATTTTAATGCAGTGCCGTCTGAGGGCTTGAAGGTCACGGGCATTCAATGTTGATTTTCGGCCTTGACGCTTACTTGCAGAGATTTCATCAGATTCTCTGAATCTTTATGATATTATGGATTCTAGATGATGAAATCCTTACATTCCTTGCAATTGCACATTGGGAAACGTTGTTATTAATCTGCTAGACTATTTGCTCATGCAGTTGTTCACAAAGTAGTGAACCTCGCTGCATCCTTGCTTGTGAATAACTGAGCCTTTCATCATGGCCCTCACCTATTTCCAATTAAACTGTTTACCTGTGGAATTTTCCAAACAGGTTTTTAAGCATTCCTCAACTTTCCATCTTTTGTTGCCCCTCTCCCAACTGTTTTAGAATGTCATGCAGGCATCAAATTCAAAATGAGTGAACGTTTGCAAAAAAAAAATTCTATAGAATGTATCCATTTGAACATTAAATATCTTGTCTTTGTAGTGTATTCAGTTGAATATGGGTTGAAAAGGATTTGCAAATCATTGTATTCTGTTTTTATTTTTGTTTTACACAACATCCCAACTTCATTGGAATTGGGGTTGTATTATACCTAATATTACATTTACAAAGAAAAATTACATTGTTTCTTCAGGCTACATTTTTGATTCTCCATTTATTATGCTTATTGGCAAGTGCTTTTGCTTCTACAACTTCTACAACTTTGACAGGCTGCTTGGAAAATAAACATAAGTATGCATACAACCCAACTTTTCCCATAAATATTGCCATGAACTTAATTAACTTTTTAATAAAGCCCTTAGATAAGACAGATAACAATACAAAGCTGTGTTTTTTTTCCCTTTTGTACTGAGTGTGCCATTAAATTGAAAGGAACACTGCTGAAAAGCATTACTATAAATATAACAATAATATGTAATAAACAGCTCTACTCTTTAAACTCCTGCTACCTGCATCCTCATTCCTCACCTCACTTACAAGCATTGTCGCACTGGTGCCAAAACCTGGGATTGAACACTGGTATGCTGCCATAGAGACCTTGCCCTTCACTGAGGTGATTAATTCCTTTTACCAAACCCACCATTAACCTTTGAAACACTGGGGAAAATGTAAGCCAAAGACTGATAAGTGCAGGAGAAATGCTGCAACCCTTTGGCACTCAGCAGCATGTAGTCTACCTGTGCTCCACTTCACCCTCAAAAAGATGTATCCACAGGATGAACTGGAAGCTGAAGGTAAGCTCTCCAAGCACATAGTTGCTGCATGGGGATGGCCCAAGACCCAGCAGGAAGTCTGGCAGCTGCATCTGCAGTTAGGAGTACCCAAGCTTTCTCATTGCCAGTGAGATTTGCCTACACATATTAACTCTGGGACACATGATGAAGCTGGTTACTTGCAGAGGAGCATGATGCCAGAGAAGCCATCAACCCAATGGTGCTGGAGCCAGGACCAAGTGTCCTGCCATGGTGGACTCTGCAATGTGATACCATGAAGCAGTGCCATTCTCAGAATCCCAGCCTGCTCTATGCAGAGGCCCTCTTATGAGAAATCTCCTGAGTTGGAATCTTGAAAGAGATTTTCATTGTCCAAGGTACCACATTCACGTTATGAAACCATGGAACCTATATCAATAACCAGGGATTAAAATGTTTAGGACCAAACTCCTAAGATAAATTTTATAATTCTCTTTATCTCAGTTATATAAAATGGCCAAACAACTGCAAGAGCACTAGGACATCATGTTCCCTATTTACTACCCTAATCAAGCTCTAAATTACTCAAGGGTCATAAGCCTTTTGAGGTCACACTGTGAAATCAGGGACATCAACTATGAGGTATGAGGTAAGGCAAATAGATAAACTGCAAATATACCTCCCCAACAGTCCTTAACCCTTGAGGAAAGTGTTCGCTGTTGCTCTGGTGATGGTGTTTGGAGAGAAGTTTTGCACTGGAGGTGAGATTGGCCCAATCCACCCAGTCTGCTCAATCTCCTGTGAAGACCAGGTCTTGCAATCGCAGGGAGAGACTGCCCACTTGCCAGTGGAATTTTCCAATGTGTTTTCACCTTCACCTTATCACAGAATCCTAATATAACACCACACAGTTTCACCCAGTTATGGTTGTGTGACATCATCTATCAAATACCCAAACAGAAGATACAGATGGTTTGGCAAGGACACAGGGGCATGTTTGACATGGGGGTAATCAGTATAGCTGTCTACCTAGATGACAAATTACAATGATGACTTGGAGTGGACTATGCAGCATCTGAGATCTATCCAAAGATCCTTGAGGCAGGTGGGACTCACAGACCTGAAGAACAGTGTGGTTGTTCAGAGTCTATGGTATCTGGGCTTCTATTTGGGTCATTGCTAGATCCTTATCTGAGTTATACAATGGCAACAACTGCAAAGGTCAGAGACCCAGAGGTAGTTTTGGCTTATAAAACTGATCTCACTAAAAATGCACCAGAGGCCATTCATTGGATAGAGCCATTTCTTCAAAAATGCCTGTTGAAATTTGTGGGAACCTGCTGTGCATTCTCTTGACTTTTTATCTTTTTTGCAGACTGGCCCATTGAACAGGGGGCTGGAAGGCATGTTACCCCAGCTGGGAAATGGTACACATATACATGAGCAGGTAATTCTCCATAGAGAAGTGACTTCACCATGAAGTGTGCAGAAAGGAAGGAGGGGTCTCAGAGAAAAAAGAAGGTAATGGGGTACATCTGTTTGTGGTTAATGATTGCCTTATGTTCTTTTGTCAGTAGGCTTCCAAATGCCAAAGAGGGACAATGGCCTGTGGAGCTAAGCAAGACTTTGTACTTGAATTTGTACTTGAACATGAGTTCGAAATGAGCCATGCAGCAGGAAGCTGCATGTGCTTTCCTTTTGTTTTGAATGTGCCATTCTATTGAATAGTGAGCAGTGCTGAACAGTGGCAATAAAAATAATAAACCAGGAAGCTCAACTCTCTGAACACTGTCCTCCTATATCCTCTTTCTAGACCAAACCTTTGAGGGTAGTCTCATTGACCTGTTCAATAATGGAACAACCTGTACTACAGTACAGTAAATAGTATAATAGTGTACTATACTACATTCTGTACCCTGTGGTCATGGATAACAGAATGTATAAAGTAGGCATATGTGCAGACTACATCATTTTAATGATTTAATGAATCATTTTCTCTACAATATTGCTTTTTATTGGATGAAACTGAGTGTCTTCTAAGTTCTTTAATATTGCATGACAGAATCAACATTCACTAGCAGCACATGCATGCTGTTTATGCCGGAAACTACACAAGGACATCATGAATGAGTGATCATGCTGGATATTCAGGCTATGACCTAGATAGGCTTCAGTGGGTGAAAGCAATGTTGCAAATTAGATCAACACCACCATTTAGCAGCAATTACTGCTAACATGATATTTAAAGACACAGCTGGTTATTCTGGAGCCCCCTGTTGGCTGCAAGGCAAATTGCACATATAATTAAAACACTGACAAGCTTTCCATTTCCTTCCAAATAACTACAATTCCTCTGTTTAACTATGGGCAGGGCTAATTAAAGGGCTGAAAAAAGAATGTAAACAAAAGCCTCACATTTAGGCAATAGCCAAATAGATGTTAATTTAGCAAATTAATTTTTTTTTTCAAATGGATACAGCTGCCATCACAGTCCTATGCTTTTTTCATCTGCTGTGTGGAGATAAGATTACTAATAGAATATTTTTTAGCTAAAATGAAGACTGAAGAAGGAACAGTCTATAACTTCCATCCTGTCGTACTGTTTGAGCTGTGGTTAGAGATCTCTCAGCCACCCCGGGAGAAATGAAAATGGCAGTAAGATGAGCTGACTCTGCTCTAGCATCTGTGCAGTGGGTGAAATATAGATGTGCAAGATGGAGTGATGATGTGCTAGACAGGGTGACAGGTTTAACATCGACAGCCCCAGTAGACAGCACAGAGTAGAAAGACAGAGAGTGAGACAGGCACAGAGGAAGAGAGAGAGAGAGAGAGAGAGAGAGAGAAGAGTGGTATTTGTGGGATTGACAGTGGCTTGCATAAACAGTTAATTTTTCTCTGGGTAATCAGCTGGGCTCAGGTGGACATACTATCTCTGTGATGCATTTCCTCACAGACCGATGTTTACACGATCTCATACCTCTTTTCCACCATTGCGAACTAGGTTCTAGTGCCGAGCTGGTGCTAGTGCAGGTTTGGAATTTGTTCAGCTTGCGAACATACAAAGAACCAGTTTGCTTTTCAATGGGCCAGAGAGCCACCTCAGAGCCATGACACTATGTCACCAAATACTTCACCGCTTAACAGCAACGTTACTAGTTATGGGAATAATGGCTTTTTGAAGGGAGCTGGATCTTATGGCTCCAAACACTCAAGAATACGTTCAAAAGAATGTCTTGTCATGTCATCTTATCATGCCTATTTCTTTTTTTAGGTAACTAGGTTACTAGGTATACTAGAAAAGGTAAGATTTGGATCAGATTAAAAATGAGACATCCCGCTGATACATCCAAAAGCTGCTGCGTTTTTTCCCCAAACATGTCTGAGGTTTAATTTGAAATGCACTTAGATCTGTTTGTCCAAGGGCAAGGCAGAGCCACATACACACACACTGCAGCCAAGAGGCCAGAGCATAGAGGAAGAAGCGTGCGCTTAGGTGGCATTCACAAAAAAAAAATCCTTCCCCGTAGGGTTCTGCAGAGGTGTGGCCATGTTTATTTGTGCTTTAAAACATAACTGCAGTGAAACAATCAGAAAAGAACATTATATATCTCTGATTCACTGCACCACTCTTTGCTAACCCCACTCCCGCTCTCCACTCACTCACTTGCTCTCATGACCACTGCCATTCTTTTCAGGGTAGGCAGCGAAAGTGAAAAGAACCGGATCATTCGCAAACGTAGCATCACTAAACGCTAGCACCGAACACAACAACAATAATGACAAACTACTACAGATTAAATTTTGTATCCATTTCATATCCATTCCCTTTCTTTGTATTAAGGTTAGGCAGACTAGACAAAGTCACAACGTTATAATTTGCCATGATAATCCTGAACCCATCCATTGACGTAAGCGGTTCTTGGTTCTAGATCAGCAAAGTTTTGGTGCTGCTCTAGAACAAGATTTTCATAGCTGAGAACTGGTTTTATGTCTATCTACACATGAAGAACTGCTTCAAGATTAAGCACTAGCTCTGAAGTGACCCTGAAACTGCCTCAATGGAAAAGGGATATCAGTGTACTGGCTTGCCACAGTGTCATTCAAATTTGATGTTTTTCTGTACCAGATCTTGACAGGCATATCTTTCAATTTTGGTAATGTCTCCCTTGATTTATACAGATGTGGCATGAAGAATAGGTGACACTGCTTTTAACTAATAATATCCTTTTAAAAATGTGTCATTTTAATACCCACTGACCAGACCAAACTAACTCTTCATGTATTGAAAGAAAAAAGGCACATTAACCACAGTGTTGATTTCTTCAGGTACCAAAGAAGACAAATTGGTCCAAAAAAGAAAAAGAGCAAGACTGAAAAGGGCAAAGAGAGAAAAAGAGTCTCTCTGTAAACACAAGAACAGGGCAAAGAATATAACCTGAAAGGCCTTCTCAGTAACAGTATCATAGTTCAACATAATCCTTCTCAAAGACAGAGGCCAAAAAAGAAGATCTGTAAGACCTTAACAAACAGGTGCTAAAGGCTGGGCATGAATGTGTGAGTGCATGTGTGTGTGTGTGTGTGAGTACATGTGAGTGTGTGTGTGCGAGTGTGTGTGTGAGTGTGTGTGTGTGTGTGTGTGTGTCTAAGTGCACATTGGGAGGCTGAAACACTATTGATGTTTTTCATCTAGCCACTCTATGAGTGATTTTCGGATACTTGCAGAGGGGTATTTACTGCATGCACAGCTAAAGCCACTCCAGAGGCTCCTCCGCCGACAATGTGAGTGCAGAACAGAGGCCACCTTGTTTGTCCTCATTAGATTTGGCCAGATATTTCAGCCATTATAATCTCTCTGAGCTGTACCCAATGCTCCTATACACCAGCTGTAAAATCATGGCTTTAACAACTCCATTTGAGTAATATGCTTCAAAGCATTTCTCTCCAATTCTGTTAATAGTGATACAGTCAGATTTCCTCAGCAGCTCAGGTTCATGTGTTGTATAATTGTGTGTGTGTGTGTGTATGTATGATTTGCACATCTGGGTAACAAACTAATTAAGAAAAACTGTCTTTTTATTCCCCCCCAAAAAAAGACTTAAAAATACAAGAAAAAAGGAAAAACATGCAACAAAAATACCTTCGTCCCGTGGCCGGTTCATTGTAGATTCATCATGTTTTTTTGTGAGTGGACCTAGGGTTAAGACAAAAAGGAGGGGGGGAAAAGAGAAAAGAGAAAATTCAAAAAATATTACTGTGGTAAGAAAAAAACTAAGAGAAAAACATCAAAAAAAGAAAAGAAGCAAGAGCAAAAAAGACAATTCATCAAGAGGTCATTGATATCTTTTTGCGAAAGATGAAAAAACAAAAGAAAACAAAAACGGCATCATAAACACACAATAAGTGCAAGAAAGACACAAACTGTTGGCAAGATCAAAGGATTGTGCTATTAGATCTGAATATTCTCTCAGGCTTATGGGAAGTGGGTTTGTCATTGTTGTGCACTGTTTGTTATTGCCCTCTTTACACTATCTTTAGTGTCTGTGTTTCCAACAGCTTGTTTGGCTTCCGGGGATGAAGAAAAATCGATAAGGAAGAATAAAGAATTAACCTCAGTGGCTTGAAAAACAAGAACACCACCCCAACTCCCCCTCCTTTTTTCCCCAGGTTCCTCCAGCCCCCATTTTGCACAGGCTCTCACACTCATACTCGGAAAAAATAAAACCCAAAACACCATGTGTTGAGGAGAGAGCCTATGCATGGCAGGGACCACCATCAAGAAATAGCACAACACACACATACACACCGCACACACACACACTGAGAATACAGCGTGGCTAGGGAATGATGAGTTTTTATCACCCCCTCCACCCCCTCATTGTTAAAGCACATGTAGATTTTTGCCATAATTTCTGTTGATGGTTTTTTTATTGTGTAATGCTTTTATTAAGCATTAGACAAAGCAAACAAGATGTGAAGAAGACAAAGCAAAATCTGCAGGAATAAAGCATCAAGTTAGATGATGAACATTAATCAAAATCTTAATATAATAAACATTCAGCCCAAGATAATATTCAACGCTTTGTAGAGTAACAGTTTTGCCGTACCATGCAGGAAAAAAACAGCTCTACTGTATTTAAATACACCTCTCGTCAGACGGACACTGAAAATACACGCTCTTTCAAATAACATTTGCTGCTAGAAAGGTTTCTTCTTCTCCGTACTATATATCTGTTTGATACTTGTCATGTTTTGTGAGCTATGAGTGTGTCTGTATGGGTAAATCACTCATTTTATTATTTTGTGATTTCAGGTATTGCACATAGTAGATAGCAGATAGATAAAGAGAGACACAGAGAGAGAAAAACACAGAAACTGAATGCCTTTATTTCCTTAAAATCTGTCTGAGCCTGAGCTCTGTTTAAACATTGAATGGCAAATGAAACCAGCTGTCATTGTGAGAAATGAAAAAAGTGAAGTGAAGAATATAAAACATCCCCCCAAATGACCCAAAAATGAAACTTTCGGGCAATAATCGTTTACTAAGGTGAACTGAGGAGACTCCTATTTTCTTCTCTTTCTTTATTTCTCTCAATTTCTCTCTGTTCTCTAAATGGATTGCATGCCTCCGGCAAGTCCAGTTACCTTAAAAAATCAATTCAAAGCCGAAGTTGTGTGCATAGTTATGCATGGCTTTGCCCATTTAATGAGCAGTGCACCAATGTTGAAACTTCTCAGCCAAATCTCCCTTCTCCCACTGGACTGGCTTCCGCTACTTTTTTTTGCCTTACCTATCTCCTCTTCTCCTCTCTCTTCCTGACCGCTCTGTCATTTGCGACTCCTTTCTCCCTTTATTTTTATAGTCTTCCTCAGTTGCTCTCTTTTATTACTCTTTACTGTGTACTTCTAGGCTGAGACTTGGATATTTCCCAAAAACTTCAAGGATGAAGTTAACACAGCCTGCTGATCATTTGTACTGGAAGGTAAAGCCTGTCAATGCACACATTACACCACATTTACTCTATGGCCTGTGGCTGAAACTTGTCTTCAAGACAGCTTTCTACAATTTGTGCAGTAGTCACATGTTTTCCTGAGGCACAAAGACGAACAGAACAAAACAGTCTTATGATTTATTGTAGATGTGTCATGTTATAGATTGTCATGTGCACTGGATCAGACTTTACAGGGCCAATGTGACTGAATCAGACTTTTCCAAAGTCATGTGAACTGGATCAGGCTTTATGGAGCCGTGTGAACGGGATCAGGCTTTATAAAGCTATGTTAACTGGATGAGCCCTAGAGCAGTGCTGAACTGGATCAGTCCAATTCCGTGCTGAAGTTGATCAGACTGTTATAGTACCACAATAATTGCATTACCCTCAACTTACAGATCTGCACTGATCTGGATTAAGTGTTGCTGAATTAGATCAGGTTTTATACCATGGATTTATACCATAATGAACTGGATAAGGCTTTATGGAGCCACGCTGAGATCGACCACTCTTTATAGATCTGAGTTGGATTACACTTTATAGAGCTGTGTAGAAGTAGATCAGACTGTATACAGCCACAAGCATTACTGAATGATGCTTAACTTACAGATCCAGGCTGAACTGATCTTTATGGAACTGTACAAACAGACCATGGTTTATAGACATTGAAATGAATCACTCATTTTAGAGCTGCGTTTAAGTGGTTTAGACTGTATGAAGCCATATTAACTGGATCAAGTCAATCTTACAGACCTATATAGAAACTGGTCAGCCTTTATAAATACCATGGTGAACTGGATCAGGCTTTATAGATTGATGCTGAAATAGATTTGGATTTATAGATTCATGCTGAACTGGATCCAGATTTATAGATCCGTTATTTTCAATACACTTGCTAAGTAAAATATTTCCATTGTTCTTTTGAGTGGTGGCTCCGGTAAAGGCTCTGGGTGAAGGTAATTCAGCGTTGGTTTTGGCCATAAGCTCAACTTCCCAGAGTTCATCACAGCCTCACAGCATGGCCAAATGAGACTCTATTAGCCATCAACCACAGTCATTTCCTCATTGAAGGTCACCAGAATTTTAATTACACACTCCTGATCCCAACCACACAGTGCTATAAATAACTCAGACTCTCCCACATTCAACACAAGATCATCTGAGCAACGCCTGCTTTTGCCTATGTCTTAGTTTTGTGATTTAAATAGGTTGTCTATTGATGCTTGCATTCACCTTCATCCATGTCTGCTGCCTTACAGTGAATTTGCTTCATCTTCATAGCTGTGCTGAGCTGGATCATGTTTTATAGCAACACACTTGTAGTGCTTATGTTACACATTTGTTCAGCACTTTACATTTTTGTACACATTTGTTCAGCATTTATCCTGCACTAATCTGCCTGAGATGCTAACACCAGCCACCTTAACAGCTGATGCACATGTATAGGAAATATGTCTTTTAAAAAAATTACTTATAATTACCACGCAATTTTAATGCAAAGGACATTCAGTGCAAAGGGGAGGAAAAGCTTACATTTTCACACATTTAACGGTTCCACAGAGGTGTCCAGAAATCAAAGGAAAAAAAATGCATTTAAGTAATGGAGCAATGGAGTAAGTTGTTGATTTATTCCTCTTTCAGATGATTTAAACGAATGATAGACTAATAGTCTTGCAGCACACAGGAAAAGCAAAATAAGTATGATAGTAATCTTAGAGCTATATTGCACCTGTCACATTATGGAGACACAGAGCCATTGATTTTACCTTAATTTGTTTTTTTTAGTTATAAAGCCTGGGCAATACTTTTAAACTGAATCATTTTCAGCCTGGTGTTCATAGAACAGGTTTGTATTCAAGATAGGTAATCTTCACAGGTCTCTGAAGATGCCACATAATTTCACATATGCATATACACATAAACAAGAAATATCCAGAATTTCTTGGTATCCTAAAAGAAAACACGAACCTGAATCTTAAAAATCCCAAGGTACTGGCACTGTATTTTCATTGCAGAAATGACTTCACTTTTGTTCCACCTGATTGTGTATTGTATATATACATAAATACATAAATTAGAATCAAAGGAGTTTAAATACATTGTAGCTAAAAAAAATCAGCCTATAGGTTCAGGCTGTGTAAGGAATAATACAAGATAGACAGTGCTCTTATATGAAAATGTGGGTGCAGGGTAATGCAGCACAAGGAAGAAGTTGAGTTTCATATAAGAGCACGACGTTATTTTTGTGTAAGAGTACAGTCTAGAGTATTATTCTGCTTATACCACAGCGATTTTCCAAAAATTACAATGTTCGATTCATTAATAAATGGCATTTCTGCATTTTAATGGTTTTTAGTTAGACTTAATGTTGTGGAACGTCTGAGAGACAAGTTAGGTCCTGTGTTTATCTACATTATAGCTGCTCATTCTCCCACCATCCTCTCACTGGCTAGATCGGCTAGAGACAACAGTCTCTTTTTCTCTCTCACTCTCTTTCTCTCTCACAGATAGATAGACACACACAGACACAGCCTGACATTTTACACAAAATGGAAAGCATAACAGAGACTGTGAGTGCTTACAACGGAGACTCCTTCCATGAATGTTAAATAAAATGTCTCCTAAAGAACTTCACCAAATGTGTTTTTTATTATTAGATTTTTGCATCCTTATATTATTTGTAGCATCTGTCACACCTGTGTATGGTCTATTACTATAGAAACAATAATGTATCCGTACTAGAGCATTCATACAGTATAAACCTTTTGTTCCTTATAGGCAGAACTACCTGTGTTGTAACACATACCTTCAGACCAGTCAGATTCAAGCATTCAACCACACTGTGGTATAAATTTATATAGGTTCACAAGAAGTCCTTTTATACTTTCAGCACTTCTCATGAATATGTGGGTACCTCCTGATCCCTACAGTCAATAGCTTTGGTGCACTATCAAAGGGAAAAAGAAATAAAGGATCATCCTGGCACACGGTGCAATGTAACTCAAAAAGACTCGACCTGCCTCTATTAATCAATGCACACTCTTATTTTCACTGAACCGTTTACCGTTTTAAGCATATGGAAAGAAAGTCTTTTACTGAGAGCTTTGTACAATTTGTAGCCAAGTCCATCAGAACCTGTAGCCTTGCCAGTTGGAAAAGCCTGAATAGCATCGTATGCTGAATCAAGGTCATTTTTCATTTAAGTCTCACTCAATTTAGTCTGCCAAATAAATGTCTGTGTTCTATGTGGGTAATTGATTTTCTATAGTATGAGTATAATTCAGAGCAAAATCCTCTTAAATGGCCATTATTCTCTTTTTTTATTCGTGATCAGATTGTCTGATTCAGATTTTTATCTTGTGAATCATTTGGTTCCTTTCATTTCCTGCTTACTTGATCTACAAACTTCTCACTTCTTCACTAATAATGTCTTTTTTAGGAAAAAAAGAGTGTCAGACAATGTCAGAATACCAGAATCTGCACACACACCTCTGAACCCACCCCCAGCCCCCCCAAAAACACCAAAGAGTGGTGTTTCTGGCCATTCAGTCACCCATGGCAAGATCCCCAAGTGCAAATTCTGCAATTGGAAGCCAACATGAGTAAAAGAGGTATATGATGGTGTAAGATATTTGTTCCTTCCTTCACAATTCTGCAGAGGAAGAAAAAGAGCTGATCTTTTTTTTTAAAACTCTGGCAGCACCCTAGTCCTGCACCAACGCTTGCAATCATATCCCGTTCCTCCAGGTACTAAACAGTGTTGGGTACAACTATTTACCCCTGTCTCTTGAGGACCGAGAACTCTGTGTCCCAGTGTTGTTATGTGCAATAAGCAACTTGTTTCTCATATACTCGCTCTCTGATGCCATTTTGGTAGCTCAGTCTTTAAAAGCCATGTTATTTCACCTAGAATTCAAGCCTAGGATACAGGCAGGGCTGCAATCTGCTCCCTATAGCTATATGTGCTGCCACACTAACACACACAATATATAGACACGCCACAAGTTTTATTACAAGAGAGACATATTTCATTATAAATCTAGCGGGCAGATGGAAGGAAAGCAGACTGCAAACAGCAAGTACCTGCCTTCTGTAAATGTCATATATAGGTCAGGGATACTTTACTAATAATGTAGCCACAGAAGAAAGAAGAAGAAAATGTCTGCACAGCAGAGTATATTACATTAGAGTAAGATATGCAGGAATGGTGCTTATCAAGATTAGTTTCTGATTGTCTCTCCTAATATATTTATACTGAGAGAATGCAATTGATACCTGGATATAGCATATAGCTGTCAGAATGCAAATCACCATTTTAATACTGTCCCACGAGCGATAAGTAATTAGTTAACATATCTGAAGTTGTGGTTCTTTTGTGCTTGCTTTTTTGTTCACTTTTTTTTTTACCTAGGTGAATATCAGAAGCTCACATTCAGGCTTTGGGCCCTTTATAGAAGAAGACATTCATTTATTTATTAATTAGAACCCCTGACCTTCACCCAGAGCCTTTACCGGAGCCACCACTGCCTGAGAAAACTCAAAAGTACAATGGAAATATTTTACTTTGCAAGTGTATTGAAAATAACGAATCTAAGAGATTCTCACACGATCAACTTCTCTCATCTTTGTCCAACTTCAGTGTCCTATTTTGTGGTTCCTTGGTATCTAATGCTGGTGAAATTCTTTGCATGGAGTAGCATTTGCCTCCAATCTCATCAGAGACAGAGGCTGGGATTTCAGGTTTGAACCTGAAATATTAAATATTGTATGACATTTCCTATAAATATATATATATATATATATATACACTACCGTTCAAAAGTTTGGGGTCACATTGAAAAGTCCTTATTTTTGAAGGAAAA
>JAOTRJ010000045.1:5753498-5765622 GCA_028564905.1 Leptodoras praelongus | reverse complement strand
TTTGCTCAAAATATTGCAATGCACACAACATTATGGGTGACATACCAGAGTTCAAAAGAGGACAAATTGTTGGTGCCACGGTATCCAGGGTAATGTCAGCATACCAGGAAATGTTTTCCACCACCAGCATCATGTAGTGACCTGGCCACTATCCTGCAAGAAAAATAGCTTAAAATCCCTCTGATCACTGTGCAGGACAGTATATGTCATTCCCAAGATGAATTGATGCTGTATTGGCCGCAAAAAAAAAAATGGCCCTACACCATACTAATAAATTATTGTGGTCTAAAATGACAGGTGTTTCAGTTTCATTGTCTAACCCCTGTCAGAAGTGGGAATCTGAGCTCAACTTCAAGCTACAACATTGGCAAAATGTCAAATTTACTTGATCTACAATAAATACTATTAACTAGGAATATAAATACTCCTAACCAGTTTAAAGTAATGAAATGATTTTGAGGCTTTTAGTCTTGAAGGTCTGAGTAGTCATATTGATTTAATATTAAGACTGGGGAGTTGATGTTCTGATGTTCCATTAAGAGGACATTTTCTTAGAGGCCAGAAAAGACAAGCTTTATTCAAACAAAGCATAGCAGTGTAAGTATGATGACCAGGGATTGCAACCCTAATGTATCAGCTATGCCATAGAAGCAACAGAGGATTCAACTTCCCGTTTCCAAAGTGTTAGGCTTCACAATACAGACTTCTCGCAACAAAGATTTTGCTTAGAGGCTTTGAAAAGTAAAAAAGTAAATTCAAATACATTCAAAATGTATTTGTATTATGCTTTTTATAATTGACATTGTCGCAAAGCATCTTATATAATTGCATAATACAGTGTATAAATTCTGGATATAAATCATACATTTTATCCTAAGCCAGTGGCAAGAAAGAACTCACTGAGATGACAAGAAAAGAAACCTTGAGAGGAGCCAGATGCAAAAGTGAACCCATCCTCACCTGGCTGACACCAGATAGTGTGATTATAAATGTCATTTCTCTTCTACAGCTGTACACTATAAAAGTCCAATTGTGTTAACAGGAGCTTATGAGCTTATGAGCAACATATGGATATGAGCTGCAGTGTCGTTTCGTGTCATTTCAACATGACTTGTAGTTTATTGGGTTAAAGATTTCGACTGATGGAGACTTGAATGTAAAAACTGTTATCTAGCAATTGTAGTCCTAATGCTATCCAAGGAAGAAAATCCACAGTCATCAGGTAGAACCATCCATAATAATCTAGCAAAAACCATACATGTATCTCATGGTGATAGTTACGCTGTCCATGCACCACAGCAGCGAGTGATTCTCAGGGGAGGAGAACTCCAAACAGAAGTAGGTACACTATATAGCCAAAAGTACTGTATGTGGACACCTGAGCACTGAACATCTTACTCCCAAACCATGGGCACGAATATTGAGCTGTTCCCTTTTTGCTGTTATAATGACTTCCACTCTTCTGGGAATGCTTTCCACTAGATATTAGAGCCTGGCTGTGGGGATTTATACTCATTCAGCCACAAAAGTAGAAGAAGCTGGGCACTGATACTGATATTGAAGAGAAAGAAATTGGTAAAAAATTGAGAAGAAATCACATATAACCTATATTATAGTATAGTAAGTCTTTCATTGCATATCCCCGCTTAGGATGTTAAAATCAGAGCGCAGGGTCAGCCATGATATGGCACCTGGATCTGATAGGGTTAAGGGCCTTGCTCATTGCCAAGATGTTTTGGTGTGCAGTCGGAATTCCAGTTCATCCCGAAGGTGTTCAGTGGGGTTAAGGTCAGAGTTAGGTGCAGGCCATTTGAGTTGGCAAACCATGTCTTCAAGAAGCTTACAAGATTGGGCCTTTTAGATCCAGTAAAGAAAGATCTTAATGCTACAGCATACAAAGACATTCTAGACTATTGGGTGCTTTCTGGAACAGTTTGGGGAAGAAAAACCTATGACTATCAGGTGCCCATATACTTAAGACCATATAGTGTAGCTCAGTGGTTAAGACATTAGATTACTGATCGGAAGGCCCCGAACCTTCATCTGATCAGTTGTATAAATGAGATAAGTCACTCTGGATAAGGGTGTCTGCCAAATGTCAAAAATGTAAATGCAAGTAGGGCATCTGTAGTGTCTGGCCTTCAGTGTTCCTATAGATTACTCAGAGGGTCCGATGGGCTCTGTGGAGAAGATGGAGCAGGGGTTTTGTGCTTCTCTGAGTCTGGGGGCCTTCAACAGTAGGCCACATATGGTTTTGATTTCAAACAAAGGAATCTATACATTGAGAGGTTTTTTCCTCTCTCTATAAGTAGCCCAATGCCCCCCTTTTTCTCCAGAGTACGAATTTGGCTTCTCTGTGCTCTCCAAGTGCTCCCGGGGCTTGTAAACGATACTTGTCTGATTCTGATACTGATTTGATATTTGTATTAATAAATTCCTTTACAAAGAAGAAGACGGTGTCAGCAGAAATTCTTTACCTCAACTACTTTGCATCATCTACGTCAAGAGATACCACACATCAGGTGTCCTTGAGGATTTTCTTACTGTTATTCTTATATTCATATGAGCTTTTTATATCAGCTATAGCTACAACATTGGGATTTGTGCATCTGTAACATGACATACAGAATTGGACCTTTCTCCAGCTTGCAAGAAGGGCTTTTCAACTATTATGATGATTAATATCATGAACATTCATCTTCAGGGGCTCTTGCAGACACCAGAGTTGCAATACCACCATACACTGAAATAACCAGAAATGCAGACACAGTATTAAGAAGAATGCAGGAGTGAGTGTACAAAGAACTGAACGGTAATCAATTTCTGTGTGTGTGTGTGTGTGTGTGTGTGTGTGTGTTGTTTCACAGGAACACTTCACGCCAGAGTGTAAGTTTAAAGAGTGCGTATTTGAAAACTACTACGTGACATACTCGTCCATCCTGTACCGGCAGACGCAGTCTGGACGAGCCTGGTACATCGGCATCAACCGTGATGGGCAGGTCATGAAGGGTAACCGCGTCAAAAAGACAAAAGGAGCCGCCCACTTCCTGCCAAAACTCATTGAAGGTGTGTAAGAATATGTGCTGATATTAAATCATATAGCTTTTATAAAAATCATCTGTTTTACTAAGATTTTATTAAGGATTATATGATTGAATATGTTTCAGTTTATAATTATATGATCGAATATGTTTCTTCTATATCTATGATGCTTATGCTCCGATATCTTCATGACTTTTGGGGGGGCATATATTTATTGATTTATTGACACATTTGTATTGCTATACTTGTGAAGAAATTTCTATAGACATAATTAATACTGCAGCTAATTCAGACTCAGACTCTCTTTAGTTGTCATTCATTGCACACTGGTGTACACAGAGCGAACTTTCATTGCATTTTGTCTCGCACGGAATGTAGCTGGGATAGTTAGTATCCCAGAAATTGTTCATAGAAATATAGAAATTGAGTCATATAGCAGCAGATATTTTAAAATTTGGGGAATGTGATAGGAGGCATCACAGGATTGAGCAGATAAGTGAAAAGTATATAAATATATAGAATGTAGAAACATGTAGAAATGTAGCAGCAGGAATATTGAATATGAATATATGGTATAGATACAAAGATGTACATCTACATACAACCTTATAGAATAGCAGCATGAAATATAATATATATATATATATATATAAAGTGACTTGGTGTAAAGATGTACACATAAATAATTTTATACAGGTAGATTTTTTAGTGTTCCTTACGAAAACTTACTAAAGTGATAAGAGTTCAACAGTCTAATGGCTTGGGGGAAAAAACTGTTGTAGAACCTAGTGGTCCTACACCAAATGCTCATGAATCTTTTACCAGAGTCCAGCAGGGAAAACAGTCCACAGTGTAATTAACCCTAACCCTAACCTTACCCTCAGTAATGAAAAAGCAACTTTTTGGCTCTTTTATTTCTTTTCTTTTTAATTTTAATCATACTATATAATACACTATATTGCCAAAAGTATTCACTCACCCATCCAGACCATTGAATTCAGGTGTTCCAATCACTTCCATGCAGACTGTTGTTGCTGCTATGTTAGTTAAAAAAAAACTTGAGCTTATGAGAGAGTACGGTCTGTATGTATGTATCTAACGTCTAACCATCTCTCTCTGCAGTGGCCATGTACAGGGAGCCCTCACTGCATGACATCGGTGAGCAGAGTCCACCACGGAAAACAGCCAAAACTTCAGACTCTCCTGTCAACAATGATGACAAGAATGAGCCGTTGCCTCCTAAAACTAGCGCCTCCTAGCGACCGGAGGAGATAAGACTGGAGCATATGCCAGTATACAAAGGGAAATGGCATAGGCATGATAAAAAGAGTCAGTGCAGTCCTATTATTGATGCCATTACCCATGATGCAGGGGCTCAATGAACCCTGCCTGATGGACTTCTCTTCTCCTGTTACCGCCTTCCTGTTTGAACCTGGGAATTTTTTTGAGCAATAAGAACTCGGGGTATATCTTTTAAGAGAGAAATGAGCTGTGACACCATGTAACACTTTTTTTTTTTTTTTTTTTTTTTTTGCATTTTATCTGACCAGTGTCAGTTTCAAACACCATCGCATGACACTGGAAGATCCTGGCATTTGGCCATATTATTTTGGAAGCATCTGTTCGTGTTGTCGTGCGCATCCTTGCTCAGTGCTCCTCCTGTATCTCTAAGCCGAGTGTAATCTCCTCCTTGCCTTCTCTGCTGTTTGATTAGTTTGTGACATAGAGTCAATTTTCCACTCCACAGCACAGGAAAAACCCAGCATGTACTTCAGGGTACCATTAAGACACTGGCATGCCTGTGTGAGGCTCACACACAAATGCATACATGCACACACACACATATAAAGAACAAAATTCAATAGAAAATATGAACACACACAGGAGTAATACGTTCTTCCTTTCCTGTATGATAATGCTATAAAGATATACACCCCAAGGAGCTAAAACACTTTCTCTGCCCATATACAATAGCCTCAAAACTGATGAAAGTGTGTGTATGTGCACGAGGTGACTCATAACTGTGGAAACTGAGGTACATTAGCACTTTCCTTTGCTTTGATTGGTTTTTCTCTGGATGCCCTGGGAGTCATATTCCTGCTGCTATCCTTTTTCCTGTTCCATTTCATCTTTTCTTTTCTTTTCTTTTCTTTTTCAGAAGCGGTTTAAGACTGTTTAATTTGCTAAGCAATCAGTTTGGTTTCTTCAAGTCCATAGTCTTGTAATCAATGGCTGATCACATTTGACCAAAAAGCAATTATTGGAAAACCAAGCAAAATGGAACAACAAGCATAAATTGTCTTTCGTCTATTATTCTAATAGCATATAACATTATATCTCAGCAGTAAAAAAAAAAAAAAAAAAAGTTTTGTATCAGATTTTTGCATGTCTGATATTATCGTCTTTTTCACTAAACAATGTCTCTAATAATTTTGTACATGTTGCCTAGCAGGGCTTTTAAAGCATAGAAATGATCCACTCCTCCTGCCCACGAAAGTCATTCTCTAATCAGAAAGGTCTGTTCTAATTAAGAGCGAGCTTCTTATTGATCTTGCTGAAATAACAAGAAGTCTGGATTCAGCAACCTGAAACAATGTGTAACCTAAAGGCACAGAGAGCACACCGAGGTCCCGTGCTGACTGTAGACGTAGAGGCAGAATAGCAGTTCAGATCAATGCAATAATCTTCTCCAACTGCAGTAGGGAGGAATAGTGGAAAGATGATGGATAGAGAAAAGATCGCAAGCACCAGTTTGCTCCATCAGTCTTAGTCTCCATCATTGCCGTTTTTTTTTTTTATTGCGTAGATGAACTATCAAATCAAATAACCACAAAACAAAACTACAAACTCAAACTTGCTTTAGAATTTGTAACCGTGAATGTATTTATAGCCTTACAGTACAATGTTACACTATGAAACAACCCTGTGTATACTCTGAAGGGCTAATTTCATCCATAAAGCTCAGTGTATAAACAATTGCCTGACAATTTCCTAATAATAAATAAAAAAAGAGTAGGGATGTAAAAGTATGTGGATGTTTGGAAAACAGAAGGTAAAAAGGAAGACGCCTTGGAGGTTAAGCCTGATTAAGACCTATTGCTCTAATTAGTGTCTTCAATTACACTGTTAAATTGTTCTTCTAGTCTCCCATACTCCCTCTCGAACACATTGTCTCATGTGCCCAAGGCAGAACTCATTATTTGAATACGCCATTATAAGACCAAGGCTGATTTGAAACACAGCCAATTATAAAGGAGATTTACAGAGGTTTTTAGGCCATGTAACTAGCTGAGATACAACTAAATACACTACAAACATGGAAGCCGTGGTAGAATTTACAAAATGCTTGGGATTACTTTATAGTAAACAAAGAACCCCTGGTCTTGAAAGGCTTTACTCAGGAGAACATTTCAAATAACCTAGCTAGCTGCTAAATGTGTAAATGAAAGCCAAGTGAAGCACTTTAGCGCTTTCACGAGATCACTTCAAACATATGTCAGCATGCTTTACATGATTTTCTCAGCTTCTCTGAGCAACATGAGAATGAAACTGAAACATCTAAAGTCTGGGTTAATAGAGAGGCGGGATCTTGGCGTATTTTGTGAAGGTCTTCATTTTGTTTCTATGTCTGGCTACTGTAAAAACGGTTCTTTTTAAAGTTATTTTTAGATCATGGCAATTCCACCTTGTATAGCCAAACAATTAAAAAGTTTTGCGTTTGAAGATGCCTATAGCAGAAGCCAATTATCTCTTCCCTTGATGCACCGAGTGCTTTCATTTGCATAACTGCCATATTCAAAGTCAAGGCTAAGCAGTAACGTGGAACTGAAGTTAGGCTTGGTGGTGATGGCAGTATATTCTGCGTAACCGTCGTCTATTTGTGTCTACGCCGATTTCATTTTGAAGGAAATTTCGCTAGAAATAAGCTAGAAATCGTTTCCAGAAACAGTAGTCAGAAAACCTTGAAAAAACTTTAAATCTATCTATCTATCTGTCTATCTATCTGTCTGTCTGTCTGTCTGTCTGTCTGTCTGTCTGTCTGTCTGGATGTCTATCTATCTGTCTGGTTGTCTGGCTGTCTGGTTGTCTGGCTATCTGTCTAGATATCACTTTGAGAGAGAGAGAGAGAGAGTTAGAAAGTTAGATAAAGTAAGTGAGTGGGAACTATCTAATGCGTTAGCCTGTTGTGCCATGAAATGTGGAGCAGTGGTGGTGGAACTGGATGCGATAACTTGTGAAATACTACAGTAACATTTCATTCATATCAATCCACCAAAACTGTTTTCGACGTTGGCATATCCAATATAAATTCAAGTTCAATTCAAAGTACACCAGTCAGTACAGAACAACACACTAGAAGGAAATAAATGTAAGTGTAAATCTGAGAGATGATCTTTGGGACTGTAGATGGAGACAAACTGCATTAATAAGACCTTTGAGTTCAGTCATTTTTTACGCCTATTGTAAACATTTTGAAAGCCAAGCAATATAACAAACACAACAAATGTCATGCTAGCTTATTTCAAAGGGCGTTACATGGAAAGATTCCCATCTGGTGACTGAAACGCTGTGCAGTCAAATCCCAAGCTGCTGTTGAGCCCTTAAGCAAAACTCTTACCCTTCAGATTCTTATACATAAAATATATACATAAAATGCACTATACATGAAATAATGCTAGAATGAAAGATGAATTATTGATATAAGCAAACTTTCATTTTCATTTCATTAAATGAAACCTTAACAATTAAATATACATTATTGTATGTACACTGTGGTGTATTTTGTTGTGGATGATGCAAAGTAGTTGAGGTCAAGAAGCTCTGCTGACACCTTCTTCTTTGTAAAGGAATTTATTAATACAAATATCAAATTATAACAGAATCAGACAAGAATCGATTACAAGCTTTGCATACAGCTTGGAGAACAACGTAGCCAGAATGTACTCCGATTATTGCTGCCTAAAGAAAATCCTTATATAGGACAGAGACGGACTCTTGGCGTCATTCTGTCTGGTCGAAGTCCTTTAGAAAGCCTCGGTATAGATTCTGCTCCGTCCAAAATCACCACTGTATGTGGCCCATACCTGATTACCAAGAGGCCCCTTCCTGTATTGGCCCCCAAACTCGAGAAACACAAAACCAAACGGCCCCAGGCACTCCGAATGTCATGACTATACCTGATTATGATTAATTACCAGAGAGACCTCAAAGACCTTTTGTGCATTACACTGAAGAAACACTGAAGGCCAGACACTACAATACAACGTGATTAAAAATCCTCTTCAGATGTAAAACAGGCTTTACCAACCCTCCAAATACATCTGTCAAGTAATAACACCATTCATCTAAAAATAAATAAATAAATCTAAAAAGCATATCTACACAACTTTGGAAATTCCTTCAGCGAAATTCTGACTTCAGGATCATCCGTAAACGTGTCATGACTTTAATCTAACTTTGTAGTTTGATCAGAAACTTTCAAATGACACCCAATACTCCAATTTTAATCTCTTCCTCTAAAATCCCCCGTGGACAAAAATAAAAAACGATCCACAGATCATTTTATAGGTCATCATCATAAAACGATGCTGTTCCATCTGCGATACTCCACTACCTGCTGAAAAAAAAAAGTAAGAGTAATAGACTTCTTGCTGTTTGCACTGTTTCAGGTTCAGGCTTGTTCTGATCATATAGAGAGGTGTGGCAAATGTAGATTGAGATCTTTTAGGCAGTATATGCAAAAATGTAGTGTTACCCACCTTCTACGTGTTGGTAGATTTAACATTTTATATATATATATATTTTCTTTATTCAGTATGTTGCTTCAAATGTGTGTATTGTCATTTAGCTTGAGTTAGTATTAGTTCCTGAAAGTTACCTTGCAGTGATACTTATTCAAAAACAGATCAGTGTGGTAGGAATTCTCTCTCTCTCTTTCTCTCTCTCTCTCTCTCTCATTTATTTATGAAGTTGTGATGTGTGGAGTTGATTTCTTTCCAATATCTAAACTCTTTCTGCTTGATCAGAATTCTGCATTATTTCTGACTTATTGGAATTCCTTCATAACTCAGACATGACATCAAAGAATTATTTGTGTGTGTGTCTGTGTGTGTGTGTGTGTGTGTGTGTGTGTGTGTGTGTGTTCAATGTCTTCCCTCTCTTGCCTTCCTTCTGTTTCTATACCACTAAGAAATGAGTGTTTTATGGCCTGTTATGTCTGCTATACGTGTGTGTTTGTGTGTCCATGTGTGTGTGTGTGAGAGAGAGGAAAGATAAAGACAGAGATAAATGAGCTATATAGAAATACAAAAGACAAAGCTATATTCTGTATCCCGGATAGACCGGCTCTGCCAAACTGATTAAATGAAGTGTATTCAGAGGAAACGTGCCCAATCTGAGTGATGCTTGGTAGAGGCGTGTTGCTTATTGTGAATATGTGTGTGTGTGTGTGTGTGTCGGTTTGAGGTGTCGCCCAATCCCTGCATCTGCAATGCAGCAGAAAAGACAAAAAAAGAGAAACCCCAGCCTTCCTCACGTGGTCCAACGAAAAGGGTGATTCCCTCTGAGCAGTGGCTCTCCTCTCAGGCGCTACAGTAATTATTACACTCTCCTCTTTTCCCCCTTGTGGAAACTTTACTCTGCACCCTGCTCTCTATGTTGAGCTGCAGTTCTGTACATGCAGATGAGTACACACCCAAGCGTGTCCATTGTTTCAAGATTTTAAAGGGTTTTTTTTCCATGTGAATATCTGTCACAAATTTTCATCTACAAAGTCTACAATGGAGATTATACATTATACAACCTGGATTTTAGGATCAAAGCCTCTCCAGTTAATTCATTAGAGTGAGCAGACTAGTCAAGTGTGATATTAGTTCTTCTGAGTTCGAGTTGAAGTGTGTGAAAGACGAGTGTTGTGTCATAAAATATATGAGCCAATCAGGTTCCAATATGCAAATCCAGGCCATGTAACACTGTTTTATCAGGAAAAGGAGAAGTGGGTGAAGTGCATGTAGGGCTAGGGACATTAAATATCAGGATTTCTTGATGTGGGTAAAAGTCTACAAGCTTTTGTGCCTTTTTTTGTTTTATGAATTCTATTGTATCACCACATTAAGTAATTTATGGTTTAATATCAAAAGAAAGTACCGGATATCAAATGAGATTTTTAAGCCATTAGAGTGTTTACTGGCCTTGTTTGGGTCTCCATGTGCTATGTGACTAGGAGGCATGTTTTTTTTCTTTATTTGCTTGTTTGATGGAGGTTTGATTAGGACTGGGTTATTACTGACATGTTGATGTAAGCATACGCCTCTGCATCGTGACTCACATTGCAAAATATGTGATTCATTCCTCTCTGGTAAAGTGTGAAATGGGACTCTAGTCTAAACCCTACAATCTTAATTAAAGATGAATTAATGAACCAGGACTTTCTGAAGAGCAGCCCAAATCTGACAGACCTTTCACCTCTGTCAGTTACGTACCTGGAACTCCTGCAGCAGTATGGACTGCGTCTTTTTGTTCCTCTCCTTACTAAACCACACACACACCCTATAGCCATGTGCGTGACCTACTCTGATTGGATAGATTACTGTAAAGAAGTCTTCCAAAAAGGATTTTAAAAATGAACCCTATTGTTTTTATTTCTTGTCTTCCAAGCCAAGACAGTCTTCCAATGAAGCTATTTTTTATATCAGAAAAGGACAATCCAAGTGGAATCGTGTGTGGATTGGTTTCACAAAAACAACAGGAAGCTGGTCAACATGACATGGCACCAAAAACATAACCATGGACTGTTATAGGACACACACGTGAAGACTTTGATGCCTGAAGCAAAATGACATGAATGAAGAATCGTGAAAGCAACCATACTCTAAAAGCATGCATGAACCGACATTTACTGGACACATTAAAAAAATTCCCTATTTAATAACTCAGCGTGACCTAACCCATTACACCTTCCCCCATCCATCCTCAGCCCTGCATTTGCAATAGAATCTGTATCTATTTCTATAATAACTTACACAAAGTCTAAGGGAGACATATTATTGGATATTATTGAATAAAACTAATATATTTGTATGATTGTAAAATGGTGTACTAGACTTTTATTTGTTCGTTGCTGTGCTGTCTGTCTGCTGTGATGTCTTCATAATCCAATCAGGTATGTATTATGACAAGAAATAGTTATGGGTCTACTGGTTATGTTTTGTTCGCAGTGGGTTAACTGTATCATTCAACTGGACGTGGACAAAAAAGTCTTTCCAAAAGTCTTTAATTAGAATAAATCAACGCCACAGGAAGGAAAGCTGCAGCTCAGCCGTCATACTGATATAGTAGTCTTGCGGTATGAAACTCGTTTCATCAATTTGTAATGTTATACCTTTAAATGTACATTCTTTACATTTATAAATTGCTTTGTCTGCCTTTAAGATTAAAATGGCACATTTCAGGGTCTACTGGGACAGGGTTTACTTATCAACTCTACAGTTCTGCTGATTTAAATGCCTTGAGCTAATAGATTCCCGGGATGTGATGCGATTCACAGAGAAGTGGATAGGTTGGATGAGGGTGTGTTGACAATAATTATGAAATATAGTCTTACCTCCTCTTCCTCTCTTACGTGGGTATCCATTTAACTGTGACCACAAGTATAAATATCAGGACTTAAAGATAAGATAAGAATCATATTTATTTAATATCCTTTACATATCCTTTGGATAATTCACACAGAACAACATATTTCCAGGGATGATTCCCAGGGAAGGTAGCCTGGGTCCCTTCAGTATGGAGTTCCCATTTTCTCCACGTGTGTCTGTGTGGGTTTCCTCTGGGGGCTCTGGTTTTCTCCTACAGACCAAAAACATGTGTCAGGTGAATTGGACATACTTAACATCTGAATGTATGAATGAATATACCCACTTTGTAAAACATGACATTAAAGCCTTAAATAAATATAATAATAATAATAATAATAATAATAATAATAATAATAATAATAATAGGCCGACACGGTGGCTCGGTGGGTAGCACTGTCGCCTCACAGAAAGAAGGTCCCGGGTTCGATCCCCGGGTGGGGCGGTCT
>JAOTRJ010000045.1:5613266-5626980 GCA_028564905.1 Leptodoras praelongus | reverse complement strand
GTGTCTGATCCACTCACACCAGTACAACACACACTAACACACCACCACCACATCAGTGTCACTGCAGTGCTGATAATGATCCAGCACCCAAACAGTACTTGATCTGTGCTGGTCCTGTGGGGGTCCTGACCATTAGAAAACAGAGTAAAGGGGACTAACAATGTGCATAGAGAAACAGATGGACTACAGTCTGTAATTACTACAAAGTGCAGCTATATGGTAAGTGGAACTCGTTGTAGAGAAAAGGAGGTGGTCATAATGTTATGCCTGATCGATGTAAGGGGAACTGCCAAATCACAGCCAGCCATAGCTGTTTGATGCAAAATAATTTTTGTCGTCATTTGCAGTTACCGTGGCTGACTTCATCTCTCGTGCAGAATC
This sequence comes from Leptodoras praelongus, assembly GCA_028564905.1. Lineage (NCBI taxonomy): Eukaryota > Metazoa > Chordata > Actinopteri > Siluriformes > Doradidae > Leptodoras > Leptodoras praelongus. The sequence continues at coordinate 5,626,599 of JAOTRJ010000045.1, read as the reverse complement.
TCAGAGCCGACAGAACCTTCCAGTGAAGAAAGAAGAAATGCAACATGCCTCCCAGCCTAAGGTACATGACGCCTGAGGGCTTAGTTTAATGCTGTTGGTTTGGCTCGGAATAACTGCTGTAGTTCTTTTTTTTGTAATGAATAAAAAAAATTAACTGAGTGTATTAATTGTAAAAAAAAAAATAATAATAAAAAAAAAAGAAAAAACACATTTCTGTATCTGAGGTACAATAATCCAAAGTCCTAAATATGTCTCATATGGGCCAATCAACTTGTTTTCCTCAACAGGAGAATGGGACGAGTGTGAAGAAGGAAGAGCATACCCCGTCCAAGCGTTCCCCTAGCAATGGTGTGGCATCGTCTGGGGAGGCTCTGACCCTAGTGAACGGTGTTTCCTAAATGGAAAACACAGAACGTCAGCTCACCACTCAAGACCATTGTCTAGAGCAAGACACTACAGCGATCTGTCCCTGCTTGCATTTTACGTAAACCTTTAAACAGACGAGTGAAAATCGACTAAAAATCTTGAATTCATATGAGATTGAGGAGAAAAAGATATAAAAAAAAAATGACAAACGCATCTACTTAAACACTTCAACGGTGTATGTTTATCCTATCTATCAGTACTTAGTGCTTATGTAAGAGAAGCTTGCCAAAAAAGAGCTGGTGGATATGCTTCGAAAATCTGACGTAACTGAACACAGGACGTGACTATATGTTTTTATTTTTGACAAACGGTTTTCTTTTTTTGTTTGTCACTGTTGTTGTCGTTTTGTTTGTTTTGTTTTTGTTTTTTTTTTCTTCACTGGTGTGGGATTGGTCACATTCCCAAACAGATGCATCTCTGAAACAGTGTTAGAGGCAAGGGGAGGAGCTAGCCAAGAGATTGGGGGATGTGGGCGGAGCCTCTCATGTGACTGGCAGTTGAGGCTAAGGTACTCTTAAGATTGAGGTTGTGTTTTGGAAAAGACATTGGAAAGACATTGTGCCTTGAATTTGAAAAAAAAAAAAAAAAAAAACTTGAGCATTTTTGTTTTTGTTCGTGGAACAACAGATACTGTTTATGCTTTTTTTTTTTTTTTTTTTTTTTTTTTTTTTCTCTCAAAGTAAACAAGAATCCAGTCGAGATCCTAATGGCAGGGTTATGCTAAGAGACGGAAAACAGGATAAAATGTGATAGTAATGACAAACAAGAAGGTAAGAATGTTGCTCTATGTAGGAGTCGTGCTCTGGATGGCATTTATTACGTGTGCGTGCGTGTGTATGTATGTTTGTACGTGTGTAGTTAGAATGCAACCGTAGAAATAAGTTGGGAGAACTGTTACGTGGTCTCTGAGCCGACTCTGGAGAGGGATGAAGGGATGCGGTCGCGTTAGTTAAAGGACGAGCATTCTCTCAAACAGGCATGGCTGCATCAGGAACAGCCTCACACACAGACGTTAAGTTAGAAACCTGCCAGACCCAGATTGCTAATTTTACCCAGAACCGATATCCAAATATAAATCAGTGCCTCTGATACCCCCCACCCACCCCCCACCCCCAAAAAAAACCACTGCTGTTTCTGAGAGAGGGCATGTGGGACGTGATTGCGTTGGAAAGTGATAAAGATAACGCACCCAGTTGCAGCTTTGACACCACAGTAGATGTGGTTTATACACACTGTGCCTGCTGAACGCTTTAAAAGGTGAAGACTTCTCTGTGGTGCCCCCTACTGGACGGGCTTGGGTTTTACACAACCTAGTGTTCAAGAAGGCATGTTGTGTAGGGAATAGCACATCCTCAGAAAAGTTGAGAGCCACACATGATGGTGTATGTGAAAATACACTCCAGTACACTCCAATGTTATCGCTACACAGTTTAGACTTCCTGGGTCTCTGGTCGAGCAGGTTTTAAACCTGAGTTTTAGTCCACGTGCCTCGGAGGCCAGGCGAGCGTGGTGTTTAAACAGAACAGGATGTCTGTCGCGTTCCTGATTGTCGCAGTCAAAAAGACGCACCCCAGGGGGTTCATGTCCCCTGTCATGGCTCACATTACTGTCATCTTGGTTTTTGCTCTCAAACTTTTTTTTGGTTGTACTTTTCACATCATAAAAAAAAATAATAAAATGGAAGTGAAACAAATTTCTTTGCAAATTGAGCCTTTTATTTCATTTTGTTGTTCTTAATGTAAATATGCTTATCTAGACTAAAGATGTGCAAATTAGGTCTCATTTAAATGTATAGTTTTACAGTATATTCACTTATCAGTGTCATCTCTCATTTCAGCATGATCAGTTGGTAACTAATCCTGTGAACCACACTGAGATGAGAAAGCTTTACTATCACAACGCTGTAGACAGGAAGCAGTGTGGCTTACAGCAACTACATGCAATTCAACCTAAAGTTTCTGTAAACTTCTGAAGAAATTTACTGCTGTGAAATCAGCCTCTGGTTTGTTCAGTCATGCATCTCCTTTGGTTATTAAAGTGGACCTGCCGACAAAGCCAACATCTACGTTATCTAATGCGTAGCTGAATATTCAGCGTCAAGCAGTCCTTCATTTTATTTTCATACCTACAAAGGAAAGTTAGTTGGCATTAGGGGGGGATTAAGATAACAGTCTGTTAGTTTGCCAACAGGCTTATCAGATGGAGTTTGCATTCAGAAGGAAGTTGTATGGTTGGTCCTCTGGTGCAGTCAGGAAGCTGCTGAAGGTGTAGCAGAGGATGTAGTTGTGCATCCACAGGGGCTGTTTGTCCGGTTCTACACAGCCACGTTTCAGTCTATGCTCAAAACCCAAATAAAAGCCTGGTTCAGCTCTGCAACCGGTAATTAGTTGTACAGAACTCAACGTGTTGTCCGGTCCAAACTACTGGAGCTGGGAAGCAAGCAAAAACATTGCTTACCATTTACCCCCAGGCTTTAGACCTGTGCATGTCTGTCTGTGTCAAATCCACAAGACACCAAGCAGGATTTATCTGTGCAACATTATCCTTTGTATAATATTCTCCCTTTTCTATTTCCAGTGTAATGCTTGTCTTATATCATCAGTGATGTCTGTTTCCTTGTCTTTATGCTTTTGTTGTTTTAATAGACTATAAGCTTTTCCCAACCCTGCTCCTGGAGAGTGTGCCCCCTGTCCAGCACACTTCACTGTCCTGCTTTCTTTCTTCTTCATACACCTGATCTATTTAATGGGTTAATTACCAGGGGCTGAAGTGGGTGTGTTAAGGGAAGGGGAAGGGTGAACACTATGATGTGTAACATAACAAGGTATACTCCAGAACCTCTGGGGAAAAAATGTGTAAACCATACCTTCTGTTGTTGCTGAGGTAATGCTCTCAGTCATAGGTACATCTTTATCGTATTCATCGCCTTTGTAATAGCTTCAGTATAGTGAAAAGCACTATATAAGCTCAACATATTAATAATACTATTATTTATTGTCATTTGTACCTTTTTAGTGTATATACCTTTTACCATGAAAAGTGCTTTTTAAAAAGTGCTGGTATTCCTGAGGCACCGTAAATGATTTCCAAATAAAAGATGAAATAAAGGTTGAATGAAGGTACAACCTCAGCAAGGTACCGTTTAGTTTCTGACAGTGTGAATTAAATGAAGGCTTTTTGGAGGTGCAGGGCAAAACTTTTATTTATTTTTTTATTTATTTTTATTTATTTTTTTTGCACCACCTTTTATGAGCTTTGCTTTTTTTTTTTTTTTTTTTTTTTTACACATGGCTGAGTATCATATTTTTTTATGTTACCACCTTAAAGTCCAAGATTCAGTGGAAGTTCAGTTAATGTTTCTTAGCCTATATACACATGAGCAAATTCAAGACGTGGAGGAGTGTGTGAGACAGGGGAGAAGGTTGAAAACTGAAAGTCTGTGTTGCCGCACGGGTGGTGGTTTTGCGGAGGGAGAGAGAGAAGTGACGCACTTACCTCAGGGGATGAAACCAAAAAAAACAAACAATACTGAGAGGCTGAGCTGCTCTGCTGCAAAGTGCATAGAAGAGCAAATTAAGAACATCGTCCTAGGATAAAGACAGGTAAGAAAACCAAACTTTTTCTTTGCTGCCTCGTCGCTGCCTTTTCCTTTCTCCTCTGGCTGATTTTCAGCTTCAGTAAAATGCAATCAAACTATATTCAAATGTTAAATGTAAATCCACATGTGATTCATTTTTTCTGTACTGGCATGAGAGCCACCATCTTCCAACCATGCATGGAACATTAAAGATAAAACATGGACCAATGAAATAATTGCTTCACTGCAAATTATGAATTCATTATTCATTATGCATTAATATTAAGATGATTATAGAGATATAAGATTATGCTATATGATGTTATATAAGATTACAAAGCTAAGATGGAGAGACATTACAATCTTAAATGATCAAAAACCGGTTGATGAATATTTTTCAGAAGTTGTGTTGTATCCAACAGCGGTGTGCCTTCCTTGTAAAGTAAAGGTAACAACGAGAACTCTTTCTGAATCTATGATCCCTTCAAGAACACTGTACTCTACAATGTGACTGACGTGCTACCCTTTTTAGTGCACCTTATGTACCTTAGTACAAAGTAATGTGACTGTAGTGTACATTTCAAATCATTTAAGATGCACGATTGGACCATAGGCTCTAAAGTGGCCCTAGTGTGTGAGTGCCCTACGATTGACTTGCTCCCTGTCTAGGGTTGTTCCTGCCATGCGTTCCGCTCGTTTACCTGTAATTCACCTGCTTCTAGAGGAGTAGATTAAAGGTATGTTACATTACAATTTACAATTTTCAAATAAAAATGTTAAACCAACAAAAGAAAATGTATCATTGAGGGTAACGCCAAAGCCACAAGGAAAAGAAGCCTTCTTTCTTTTTTATTCTATTAACTGGACAAATCTGTGGTACAAACTCTAAATTATTGCTGCTCTAGAACCTAGAACCCGTCAGGTCCTTTAACAGTTCCTTTTCCACTCTGTTCTCTTGGGATTCTCTATAGACAGGGTTCTTTAAGAGCAGATTATTTAAGGGTTCTTAATAAACTGTTATGGGAAGTACAGTGTGAGTGTTTGATATGCGTTTGATGTGTTTGTTACGCTGCTTCAGTTTGTGTGTGAGAGCCATAATGTCTCCAGCTGCCAGAGGTACCTAGTGGTGTAACAGGGCGTCCTGACGTACGATGCTCAGGAAATGCAGCAGGCTATTGTTTCTCTACATAATAACCAACGGCAAACATGCCTTATCTTTCTAGACGTTATTTATCTAAGCCAGTAAGCCTTATTTTGGGATGAGCTTGAGTTTTGTGTTTATACTGGTACAGCATTTTAGTTGCTCTAAGGGCAGTTTGTGCACACTGCAGACTAAAGGGTTACATCACTTAAAAAAAATGATTTGCCTTTATTTCAAAATGTTGTTGCCAAAACAAACATCGGTACATAAGAAGGGCGTGTAGGTGTGTCTTTCTGCCCTTCCCTGCACTTGTCCTGAGCCCTGCTGACGGTTCGCACGCACGCACACACACACACACACACACATGCCTAGGAGAGGTAGTCTACCTGATCTTGGCTTCACATCTCCATCCAACTCCAGTAGGTACAATGTATATATTTTTTCAGTTGCAGCTATTAAAAGTAATTTAAAAATATTTTATTTAGTTTTTATTCATGGCTTAGCTGACTAATCATCTGGAAATATATTTTTACAAAGAACAATAGAATATATTTCTATTTCAGTAGAATTGCAGTTCTCTAGGTGAACATGCTAAAATCTCTATATTCATATATTCCATATATAAATGCATATATTTTTAGTTTTTAAGCTGGTATAGTTAAGATGCTCAACAAACCGTCATATATTCAGAATATCAGAATGTCTTGGATTATGGTTAAAGAGATATGGAGTTTATATTACTGAGCATTGAGCATTGCTTCATGGATTAGGTTTTTGTTTTACACAGACAGACAGACAGTTTTTATTTAAATGAGATTTTCAGACTTCCCAGACTGTATTCGATGCTCGGAACAGAAAACGTATTTGTTTCTTGTAATAAGGATAGTAAAGGATGACTAAATAAATAGGTGAACAAATGAACATTGTTCAGTAATAACATGGCTGTAGACAAGAATGTACATTTCAAATGTAAGTAAGCAACGTTATGTGAAAATGAAAGGTGTTCACGGAAAGAGGAAATTGCACAGGATTGAGTGAAAGTGGATTTCATTTGCCTGCCACTCGTGAAGGCGTGTTTGCAAGTGAAATGTCAGGCCTTAGTGGAAAAAAATATTCATTACCTAAGCTGCTCAAATTTGTTGTGGGTGCCACGTTCCTTTTAGCAATGAATACAGTGGAAGGTAACCTGTTGTTTTACTACGGTACTGTTATAATACAGGGAATAACAGGTTCTACCAGATGGACTTTCACAGCAGGTGTGAATAATGAGATCAGGTGTCAAAAGGAAAAAAAATCAATCAAAATGTATTTTCTAGAAATAAAAAAGAAGCGTGGTATGGGCAATGGTAGCCCAGTAGGTTAGGACTCCGGGTTCTGGTTCAGAAGGTCTGGGGTTTGAGCCTCGACAGGGGCTGCTGCTGTTGGGCCCCTGAGCAAGGCCCTCAACCACTGCTTAAGTCTGTCCCAACACCCTGCTTAAGGGGAAGGGTTGCGTCCGGAAGGGCATAAAAACTGCGCCAGTCCAAGATGTGGATTTGATCCACTGTGGCAACGCAAAGGAATGAGCAGGAAGGAAATACATACATCCAAAAAAGAAGAGTGGTAATAGGTGTGGAAGCCAAAGATGCATATAGTTTTAATCATTTCGTATAGAAGGACAGGCTTTCTGTTAACCTTTAACGTGTTGATGAGGCCGGAGGTGAACAAAGCAGCGTGATCGCATGGTAGCGTGACAGTCTTTGCTTCTGTTTTTTTTTCCTTTTTTTCTTTTTTTTTAACACAATAGCAGGTGACAGGAAATGACACTTTCTCTCGCTTACAGTTTTCTCTAAACTGTATTGTAAACTATATAACATCAATTGTGACTAAATCTCACCTGAAAAAGTCCTAACAAATCTCAGCTTGTTATCTAAAGTTTATGTGATAACAAGCTGAGATGTATTTATATTAGCACAGAGGCATCTCTGAAAAAGAATTATTTTTCATCCTTCATAAAACTGAGCCTCTCTTCTATGCAGAACAGCTTCTTTATATTCTTAGATTTATGCATTTCCCCTTTCTGTACAGACCACAGGGCGTTTTCACACTGGTGCTTTTTTTCCCCGAAGTCTGCGCCCACCATTTGGTATGTTTGGTGAAGTTTTAATTGTTTTCAGCCAGAGAATTCATTTCTGTTCCTCTTGAAAGCTTTACTCTGGCCACCTGGGACCTGGTGAGGTCTGCATCAGGTGTAGAAGCACCTCATTAGGTGTCACTGGCTCAACTTGACAAACATGCCCTATAGAATGTTTAAGTTGTCCATTATTTGCAAGGAAGTCTTCCATGGGAAGAATCTTCCCCAGACGAGTCCAGCAGAAAAACCTTTAACCTCCTGGCAGCTCTATCCAGGTTCGCCAGAGCTAAAATATCCTGGTGATTAGCCAATTCCATCATAAAAGCCTCATTTAACAAACAGCAGTAAGCATCATGGATTCATTACCATCATTTACAGGGTATGAATTATGAGGTAAATTATTACCACTATAATTTAATAGGCATAAAGTATCATGGCCATAATTGAAGTCTTGACAACTAACCAAACCCAGACATCCTGAAACTCATCTGTAGTTTCTACTGCCATTGTTCTCACTGTGTGGATGGATTCATTCTTTTTATGTTTGTACAAAAGGATTAGTTAGGTATAGGATTACATAATGCCCTACTTAGACTTAAAAAGTATTGTACCTATAGGGTGGTACAGTGGCTAACATCGCTGTGTCACAGCTCCAGGGTTTGGTAGCCTCACAGCTGTGTGTAGATTCTGAGCTCAGGTTTCTCTCTGGGTGTAGTTTTGCATGTGTCCATGTAACTTAAAAAAAATCATTCTGTTTGCAGGAATGGCTTGGCTAAAAAAATTTGCCTAGAGATGGTATCCTGTAAGGCATTCTGTCTGGACATTTGGAATGGCACAAACAGAAAGAATAGGAATAATAACATCTGAAAACTGTACTTTGCAGTGGCATGTTTAGGGCTTTTAGTAATAAAATAAAAACTACTTAAATAATATTATTGTAGATTTTATATATTCTTTTTTACCTTAGTTGATTTTTTATTTTGTTTTATTAGTTTTTTTAGACTTTTGGATTTTTATATTTTTTGGATTTTAAAATATTTTTTAATTTATAGATCTTTGAGTTTTTGGATTTTATTAAGTTTTTTTAGACTTTTATATTTTTTATATTTTTTGGATTTTATTTGATGTTTTAAAAGATTTTATAGATTTTTTATTTTTTGGATTTAATTATATTTTCTTTAGACTTTAGTAAAATGTTTCTAATTTGATTTTATTAGATTTATTTTTAGATTTTATAGATTTTTGAATTTGGGGGATTTTATTTATTTTTTAGACTTTAGTGCATTTTGTTTTTTGGTGTTGTTAGATTATTTTTTAGATTTTATAGATTTTATTTTATTTTATTATTTATTAATTTCTTATTAGATTTTTTGATTTTCCGAATCAAAGAACTATGCTGCTTCGGTTGGGTCCTTGAGAAAGACCTCTATCTCTTACCTGCTTTAAAATGCATCAGGCAGAATTTCACATGTTCTTTTCATATCTGTGAGACTTCCTCTGGGTTCTCTTGTTTCCTGCCACCTTGTAGAAACATGGTAGGTGGCTTGGTTACATTACATTGCCTGCAAACATGTGCTTGGTGCTCTGTGATGGACTGGCATCCAATCCAGTCCAAGGTATATTCTTATATAGGATTGATTCTGGAGCCGTGTCCCCGATTAGGATTAAAGCAGTTACTGAAAAAGAATGAATGATTTTAATTGACGTTTAAAGTCATTTTATTTAGGAATATGTTTCATTCGTCCATGCTTGTGGAACTTTCCTGATAAACGATCCACTCATCCACCAGCACTGTGTTTCAGTTAGTTTATACGTTCTTACTCAGCCATAACATCTCTTTTAGATCTTGCTGTATTCACAATTTCCATATTCATCATCCCTTACCTTTACAGCATATCCAGTGTGACCAGTTTTATCCATGTAGTCCAACGCCTTACCCACTCAGCTACCACTGCCCCTCCATGCCTTGCCAGCTGTTATTTGACCTGCTTGAATGTTAATGACAATGCTGCATACTGATATTAGCCCAGTATTAAACAGTGTTTACTTAAGTATAAGACCAGTTTTTTGATGACTATAAAAGCCATTATGTTGGCAGCTGTGTTCATGATCAGTGTGTTTGTGTGTGTTTGCATTCCTTAGAGCTGTGTTGCTATAATGACTACTACTACAATCACCGTGCAGCCGGGGGTAATGATGCCACCTCATGCCAAGGTTAACACATGGAGCACTGGCTTGTGTGACTGCTGCGAGGACATGAGCATCTGTGAGTAACATGTTGAGCTTCTGAAGCTGGATGCACAAGACAAACTACCTCCAACCCTTATTTTTCCATTTTGTTAAACTTGTTGCACTCGTGTCTGCGCAGGCTGTTTTGGTTTCTGGTGCCCCTGGTGTTTGATGTGTACTACATCTCAAGAGTTTGGAGAATGCCTTTGTCTCCCTCTGCTGAATGTGTGCTACCCCTCCGTCATACCACCTGTTTCCTACTCTCTAAGAAGTTCCATTAGAGAGAGATACCGCATCCAGGTACGCTGGAGAATCAAATTATCTCCAAATCCATTTGTACCCAAATATAAATATGCAAAAGTAAAAAAAAGCAGAACTAAGTTGTACACTTTTTGGATTGGTGGATTACCGTGGGCTTGTCTCCTATAAGGGCACAATGTGTGATGACTGTTGCGTGGTGACCTGCTGTGGAATCTGCGCATGGTGTCAGATGGCCAGGGAGCTGAAGATGCGCAGGCAGCCCCAGGTGTTTGTGAACCCGCCGGTGAACGTGACCTACCAGCAACCTCCGGTCAATCCAGCCTACCAGCCGCTGCAGCCTAATAGCCCTCCTATGTCACCTAACCCTCAGGGTGCAGGAATGTATCCAGCTGTATAAGCTACATATATAGTAATCTACAGATTTCTATTCTTGCGTAGGCTATTTTATGTACCATCTTTTTTTATGTATGTTTAGAGTTTCAGTTGCACTTCCCTAAGAATATTTAAAAGAATTGCTTTCAGAGAATATTAACCAATGTACAGTCTATTTTTGTCAAAAACAGTTTATTTCCTTCATTAAAACATTATTAAAACATTAAGAACAGTTTTATTCTTTGATTATGGGTCAGCCCACAAATTTGAAACATTTGTTTGAGGCTTAAGCAGCTGTATTAAAATCTAGTGTTACTTTTTTGACATAACCACATATTGATGTTACTCCAATGATCATGTGAACTGAACAAAGATAAGGAACTTTAAATATGCCACAGCTTCATGGCTAAAAATGACAAAGTAAATAAGGTTCATGTTCTTCCCACAGTAGAAAATCATTCACAGTACTGAGGTCATTGCTCGTACACAGTCAGTGTCTGTCGAATAACCAGGGCAGTGCTGGGAAATCATGTGCATTTCCTGTGTGTCTGAGTAAACCATTGACTCTTCGTGCTGTGGTGATGAATTCCTGGTGAACCAGTGCTGTCTTAGCTTTAGCACATTATATCCTGCGGTTATCTGGGTCTTCCAGGATCTTTCACAATAAGCTCAGCTGATAACTCCACAGCAGTCAATGGGCTGGCACCATGTTAATTATTTATCACTAGTGTATGAGGATGTTCAAGTCAGCAGGAAGATAAGAACTCTTTCTGATTGATTTGCATTCTGGAGCTTGCACTCCTACGTACTCCTACGTACGTGTATACAGCTGTGTACAGCTGTAAAGTGACTTAGACAGGTATTCACAGAACTGTAGAAGAAGGAAAAGCAGGGGGGAGTTAAAAGGAGGCTAACAACCCACCCTAGTTCAATTCCCAGGTCAGGCATGGCAACTGTGTGTGAATGTGTCTGTCTGCGTGTCTTCCCTGCGATGGACTGGCAAACTACCCAGAGAGTTTCCCTGTCTTCCGCCCAGCTCTAGGCTCCAGCACCCCCTGCAGCACAGCTGTAGGATAATCGGATCAGATACTGAATGAAGGACAAATAATATCGCATTAAGATTTAACTGTAGCTTATTTAATATGGGGGCTTCTTGCATATACAGATTATTAAAAATAAAACAATAAATGTTATTAAAATATTGTTAACTATTAAGTAATGTTTTAGTCATTTATTGGAGCATTTTCACTCATAGAATGTTAGTTGTCATTATATTCCAGTTGCTATTATTTATCATAGTCATATCAGCTTTTAAGGATTATGATTAGTAGTAATCATGATGATTAGTAGATTGATTTGATTGATTGATTGATTGATTTATTGATTGATTGATTCATTCATTCATTGATTGTAGTCTAACGCCACAGTAACACATAGTTGCTTTCCACAGCAGCAAAAGGATAGTTTACTGATTTAGTGTTCTTACTCATCCAGTCCCTCACCCTGACAAGAATTACTCTAAAATATGTTTCACCATCATTCTCTAATTTTTACAGACTTTTTTAGACTTTTATATTGTAGATTTTTATATTATTTGGATTTTATTAGATTTTTTTTTTTGATTTTTATTAGATTTTATAGATTTTTGAATTTGGGGGAATTTTTTTTTTTTTTAGACTTTTTTTTATATTTTTGTATTTTAATAGTTTTTTTAGATCTTTTTTGGATTTTATTTTTTTCGACTTCAGTGCATTTTGTTTTTTGATGTTGCTAGATTATTCTTTAGATTTTATAGATTTTTCTTGGATTTTATTATTTATTTTATTTTAGATTTTGTTTGATTTTTAGATTTTTCTTAGATTTTTAGAGTCCAAATCAAAGAATCATGCTGCTTCGGTTGGATCCTTGAGAAAGACCTCTATCTCTTACCTGCTGTAAGAACGCATCAGGCGTTTCACAGTTTCACATGTTCCATCCAAAGGTGTTAATATTCACACATTCTTACAGCTTATTATAAATAATAATAATAATAATAATAATAATAATAATAATAGCAAAAATGCTGTGGCTAGTATTACAAATTATGAATCATGCCTCATCTATATATTTTAAATATTAAATATTTGTGTCAAAATAAATGTAGTAAAATATTTTTTTAAATCAGTGTGAAAATAATTATATGTAATAAAAGAAACATTTGAAAATTAATAATGCATGCTCTACATGTGTAAAATAACATATCTAAGTGTATGTGTATAAGATATAAGTATAAAGCTGTGTGTGTGAGTGTGTGTGTGTTTGTGTAAACTTTCCATGTGAACCATGTTGTTATTTACATGTATGTCTTCTCAGTAAGGATTCTCCCTTTCCAGGGAGCAGGACGAGTTCAGAAAAAAAATATGCTTTGTAGCAGACAAGTGTTAGAAGTGTGTATTGCCCTGTGGCGTGTCTAGCAAAGCTTAAGTTATTATCACAAGCAGGAGCTACACTCTTTCAGACTGTAATGCAGTTCATCTGGCTTGATAAATGCTTCTGCTTAGTCTGCTTAGTGCTCCTTACTGTACACCCGATCTAACTGGGTGTAAGTTTATCCTTTATTTAACAATACCAGTCACAGTGATATGCAGGTATTTCAAGTTCCTAGAAACCAGATACTCTATTTAAATCTGAAATGTGAACGATTCCCATTGGACCATTGTCATAAAAAAGGGATGACAATACTAAACATAAAATTTGCTAGGTAATCTTATACAGCCTGTGAGCTATGGTGCTTTGAAAGGTCATAATTTGGGGCTTTAGTTAGTTTGCAGAGACATTTTTTTTCATTCAGTTCCCATAATCCACTTTATTCTGATCAGGTTGTGGTGGATATACACTGAAAAACACTGAAAAAGAGGTGGGAACTACATAGAGAGGCATCTAGAGTCAATAGTACATTTTTTGGAAGTGGGAGAAAACTGGCAGACCCAGGGGAAGCCTAGAGAGAATGTCAAGCTGTTCATTATTTATTTCTTTATTTTGGATATATATTTTTGTAGTTGTAATAGGTACAACATCTTGGAGTCGCACCACTTTGTAACCATTCATATACACACACACATATATATATATACATACATACATACATACATATACACTGGGGCGGCACGGTGGCGCAGTGGATAGCGCTGTCGCCTCACAGCAAGAAGGACCTGGGTTCGATCCCCGGGTGGGG
>JAOTRJ010000045.1:5574033-5584178 GCA_028564905.1 Leptodoras praelongus | reverse complement strand
TCATTTATATTTAAGGCATTTGCCCATATCCATTTATCTCATTTACACAAGTGAGCAGTTGAGAGTTAATTAGGGGCCTTGCTTAGGGGCCCAGCAGTGGCAGCTTGGCTGTGGTGTGAGTTGAACTCATCTCATGACCTTCTGAGCATTTTAACCACTAAAAATGAAAATGGAAGGATTTGTTTATTACAGGAAATTTGGCTGTAAAGTCTGACGGTGTCAGATTTATTCCAAAACCCCACCGGATCCAAACAGCCACCATTATCGACACCACATGAGATCGGTTTATTAATCCCTCTGAAACCGCCCAGTCGTTCCACGTGTCCGAAACATCGCCCTGTCTCCGACTACCGACAGACTGCTCCTAGTCACAGTTCACAGCGCAGACGCATTAAACGGAGCGCCTCCTCATCCGGTGCTCGGTGTGGTGACCGCGGCTCTCCTTCCGCCTTCACGCTGATAGTGTTGATCCTTGGTTATTGAGCGCTGATTCATCCAATAGCACTTCAAGGAAAAAAAACAAGGCGGTACAACGCGGCTGAATTTCCATCCAATAAAACTTGAATACACAATGATTGACACATACGCTGACCAATGAGAAGGCTTCTAGGTCGGCCCCCCCGAACGTTCTTTGTCCACCTGAACGGCGCCATCTTAGCCAACCGCGCCGTGACACAGGAAGGTTGTATAGTATACGGTGTGTTTCCAGTTTAGGTTCGTGCGAGCGCTCGTTTTATGATTGACTAAGTAGAAGAAACTCGACGGACTAGAGGAAGATAAATACATCAGGAAATGGCAACGGGAGCAAACGCAACCCCGCTGGGGAAGCTGCACCCGAGTATCGGCGCGAAGCGGGGCTTCGACTCGGGGCCCGGTGCTGGCTTAATGCCTCCGCCGGGGCCTCCGGCCTCTTTTCCGCTCCAAAACTTTCAACAGATGCCGGGTGCCGCTTTTCCAGTATTTCCCGGGGCTGCTGGTTCATTTCCAAACCCGTCTGCTAGCGGACCGCAGTCTCAGTGCGGAGGTAAAGTATCATCTGAGGTCGGTGTTGTGTAATTAACCTTAGCAGGAGCTAATGTGGCGACGGCTAACGCACGCGCGTGGCCTCCGCTCCATAGGCATTTGGGACTTCAGCTCGGAGGCGCGAGACACAAACAATACATTGCAGCGAAAAATAAAAACAAACAAACAAATAAATATAAAGCGAATATAAAGTTCAAGTTCCCGAGTAGACGGCAGGTGTTTGTTGTGCTAACGCGAGGCTAAGACACCGCAGTGCTGCACCGCCGGAGCCCCCCCCCCCCTCTACACTATATAACTTCATGGAATTGTATTGTGATTTAAAAGTGTTTTTTTTTAATAGACCACATTTTTCAGCACAGCCCAATGAGTATTTGCGCCACTTAAATTATTAAGATGTATAGTAATGCCGGCGGCGGTCACGGTAAAGGTGTAGAAGCTGCTCGCGCGCAGTCCGCCATCTTGTAATTGCGCAACACGCGAGCAGGTCAGAGCGGCGGAGTCCCGGGGAACCGGCCTCGTGTCTCCGGCGGTAAAGGCATTTTTCTGATCCAGGTAACTGACTTTAGTGTGGCCTAGTTACTACAGTCTGGACAATGCATTTACGTACATGTGGTGCTAGCTGTTAGTTTGTGATGTTCAGTGTGGTTATACAGAGGCACGTGGTTAGGCACACATTCACACTAAATCTTTGATTACAGCCTGGTATTCATTATGAGCGGTTCATCATCAGTGGATCTGGGATGATGGGTGGAAAATGAGCAGAAAAATTACAATGAGTCACCTTCAGCAGGGTGTTCAGCTCAGGAACAAGTTTATGACCATTATTAGTGTTTTAATTACGTCTGTGTAACTGCTGAGATGAGAATATTGTCAACAGTGAGCTGTTGTCAGAAACAGATCCTGGAGAAGGGTGATGTAAACTAATTTTACAACACGGAAGGTAGGTGTGGGGAACAAAGTGGCCAATAATCGTACACAGCGACGTGTCAGATGTGTGTACCAGCAGCACGCTTGGTACGGGGCTTTTTTTGGTTTGTTTTTAATCTGTTTACCAGGTTGGATATGGGTTTACATACTACAGAAAGTGATATCATTGAGTTATTGTTCCGTTCATTGATACCCCGACACCCGTCTCTGACAGATATGAGTCTGAAGAAGAGGAAAAAGAGTCGCTGGAGCAGCGAGACCCCGGATCAGAAGACTGTTATACCAGGAATGCCCACCGTCATCCCTCCTGGCCTCAGTGGGGAACAGGAAAGAGCTTATATAGGTAATTATGGTACTTGATTTCTTCTCTGAATGACTGAAATGGATTAATCTGACCTGTTGTTGGACATCTTGCGAAGTTTATACTCCTCTGTACATCAACACCAACAGCTCCCTTTTCAGTTCATTTCTTTTCAGTACACAAAGTTGCGTGCCCATTGCTTCATAACAATTTGCACATCATTCAGAGGACGTGGTTGTTGAATCGACTTGGCAACGCGTTGTTCAGACATTAACGAACGTGCATGCCAGAGCGCTGCCAGCGTAGTGAGATGCCGTTCAGGTCTACACTTTTGCAGTGACGTTCTTTAATGTCTGGACAGGGTTACAGGGTCGTGTTGAATCAATTTCGCCTCAAATTATGGTCGAGTACGGTTGATTGAGCTGCTTGCAATATCGTTAATACCCACAGTCTCTCTGATGTTGCTGCTTGTTGTGAGTTGTCTGGCTGTAGGATATCATTGCTGCTCATGTTAACCATGGAACATGTTTTAACCAGAATCCGATTGGCCGCAGAGCAGGCAAAGCGGGGCTAACATGAATTGCAGTCATCTTCACCACCACTGTGTGTTTGTGCTGTGTAATAAGTTCGGTGTCTCCATTTCTGTCAGGTGCTTGCTCTAAGGTGGCATGTGGTTTAGTTACAGTATTCCAAACCGCATGTGACTAATCTTGTACTCTTGTCCCTTCATGAATATTTCCTCAACCCATTCCTCCCAGATACGTTTAATGTTTAATGCATGGGTTTTGCAGAGCAAACCTCTTCGGATAGGTTCAATCATAATGGCCCGATTATTATTCCAGATTAACATTGGCCACTTTGACTTATTTGTTTATTTATTGCAAACATTGCTGTAAATAAACTATAAAATTTATTATGTGGAAAAACATTTAGGTGGATATAACTTAAGTGGTGACGTGCCAGTTCTGGTAAGTCACTAGTGAAGTGGGCCTGTTGATAACGCTATTATTGGAGTTATTGATTGTTATTGTGTGTTAAAATATGTCCGTCGATCCCTCTCGAACTCGTATCTCGTCGTATGTAAAACGGGCCAGTAGGTTAGCACATGCGCTCTGTCCGTCACTGTGAAATTTCCATTAATGACATCAGCAATGTTAACTTGATCCTCAGCCTAACTTCGTCCCTGTGCTTTTAGCATCCACAGTAAAGCTGGCATGCTATCAGTGAGATTTAAGTGTCGTGCTTTGGCACAGATTGCTAAACATTAGGAATGATTACTTGTCAGTTTTCAGAGAAACTACACTTTACTCTGGCAGACTTCCTTTCTGTGGCACCACTGGTTGTTCAGAGTCCATGCCGTAGGCACCAAAAAGGAAAGTGGAACTGTGAATGAAACGAATGGTGGCATTCAGTGGAAGCCTGCCTCAGTGAACTTTTTCTCATGAAATGTTTTGTGCAATAATTGTGAAACTACATTGAAACCCTTCCCCCTTTTAATGTAAAATTTAACCGTCCATTTTCTTTCTCTTCAGTTGTATGTAACATGTATATACTGCTTCTGCTGCTTGTCTAAGAAACATTGCTTTCATTACAGGCTCCCTAGGAGCATAGGAGTTATGATTCCTAGTCCAGATCTGTACGTCTGCTCTTTCCAGATATTAGGAAGGGTTTCAGAATGTTCAGTAGCACCGAGAATCTTGATCATGTTTCATGTTAATCATGTTATTGTTCCTTTTTTTTTGTGACTTGTAATCAGACTGTGTGCCACTGAGAAAATGAAATGCTCTCTTTTTTTTTTTTTTTTTTTTTGTTCTGGGTGTTGTTTTCTGCTAACCACATTTTTCTCCATCCTTGTTTTTTTGTTTTCTTTCCTAACCTGATTTCTTCCAGTCCAACTGCAGATCGAAGACCTGACTCGTAAACTGCGTACAGGAGACCTGGGAATCCCTGTTAATCCTGAGGACAGGTCGGAATAACCATTTAAACCCAACAACAGTAACACCTTCTTTACCTCTTTTTAATCTGTCATCAATTATGAAGCCATATCTAAAAGAAAATGGCTTTGTGTGTTTATACACATTTTATATATACATATATATTTAAGGAAAGTAATGCAGTTATGTCTTTGTAGAAATGTAGCCATGGTAGTATGCAAGTTCAGAGTTTGGAAATTAGCCAGGTGTTATGCTAGTGTGTGTGTGTGTGGTTTCTGTTAATGTTAAAAAAAAAGCACTCATTCATACCCCTCCTTAGCACTCTGAATTCTGAATGTACATTTGGTCACAGTTGTTGACTTTTTTTCAGACAGCCATTTTATCTGGATAGGCAAAGCTTTGCTCTTAAGGGTAATTCTGCCTAAAAATCATTTTTGTATTTGTCAGCCGGTGACGGCGAGAAAATTATACTTGACCAGAAGCGCCCTTTCCAGTATATAGAATATTTAATTTTTCAGAACCACCAGATGTCCTTAATGGCTTAATAGTATTTCTCTATACTGGAAAGCAATATATCACATTATCTTATCATATATTAACATGTCAGTAAGGCAAATATGAAAACGCTGGAGACGTTTTGGTGGAATTTACCTTTAAGATGAGCATTTAGTATTAAAGTAAAGGAAGCATCTCACACTTGGGAATCGCAAAGGAACGGAATTCTTTGCATTTTTTTTTTACGTTCACTTTAGAACTAGGAACTTGGCTAGCTTTTAATACACGTCTATTTTTTTTTAAATAAAAATATTCTATTTTAAGCCAACCAGCCACTCCTTCTCCCTTTTTTTAAATAATTTAATTCAGTTGACTATCTATTTATGTTGAGTGATTATAGGTCACTAATTCCGTTTGTTAGTTTGTGCTTTTAATTTTAGATATCTATACTTTGCATGCTTCCTTTACTTTATATAATCCAAGGAGAATCACTTTTATTCCAGATTGGACTGATATCTATTCGGATATCGTTAATAGTACAGTAGATTTCTACAGTTCTGTAGGGTAATAGTATCTGTATTGAATTCCAGTGTCTAATCATAGTCACACTATTCGTAGATGATGTGACAGTTACTGTACTGTGTTGCTTTTTATGCACAGAGTTTGAGCCTCAGATTTGTCCTACACTTAATGTTGGTGGTGGGTGTCTAATATACTGTGCTTCATCACATGTTTAAAAACCAATCACTAACATTTTCGGCTGATTGCCACCAGACAAACGGTGTGTATAAATATATATATACATATATAATCATTTGTAATTTATGTTGTTTAATTGCCATATATACATAGTGCAGTTGTATGCATGGGATTGCAGATTTATTTGTTGTGTAATTGCACTAAAGAGTAGCCGAAGAACAAAACTTGGTATCTGACTATGTAAATGAGAAGCAAACCAGTTGTAGTTGTATGTGTCCCCCCCCCCCCTTTTTTTTTTTAGTCATAGGTGTAGCTGAACTTTATTTTTTTTTTTTAAACATACTTATTTTCTGTATTTCAGATAAAAGCTCTTTCAAGACAGCCCCTACTAAAATCCATAGTTTAGCTTTCCAGATTTTAAACATTCTCCTCTTCAGATTGGAATTGCAGACTTTTGTAAAGGTCACTAATGATTTTCCATAAAAGGGATTACACCATGTTCTCCAGGAATTTTCACAGAACGCCAGATTTCCACCCTGGAAGACCGCTCTTGGAGAACACTGTCCTTCCTGGTAACCCTAATAACAATGATGGCTTGCACATAGTTTGCATAAGCCTGTAATTTTAAAGCTGGAATTTTAATGTTGCTCAAGTGAGAGTCTCTCTTTTGCTAGCCAGCTATCTCTTCCTGCCATAGTCTCTCCAGCATGATCCTAAGTTTTCACAGCTCGGCCAAAATCATTCACTCCAGGATGTAGGATCACATCCCCTCTTCCGCTTAAACAAACAAACACCAAAACGAATTTTGAGGGTCTTTCAGGTTGCCGGCGGTGGAGTTTGCAAGTCAATAATAATAATGAGAGACACATCTTTGTTCTTTTTTTTCCCTCCCTTCTTTTTGCGCTGTCTCTCATGAGCTTATTAACGCCGTCTCTCTTTTGAGGCCTCTCAAAAAAGGTTTTGACTGTCTAATCATAATTCATTTTCTCTAACCTAAATTCCCCTCTCGTAACCTTTTTCAAGCACAGAGCTTCGTAACGCAGCATAACAGGTTTTCAGCAGCATCCAAGGGTAAGGTAACGATTGGAGCCGAAGCTAGAACGCTCTTCTCAGGAGTGTGAAGTCTGCTACATGCATCCAAAGACTTCTTGTGCCAGAGCGCCACCTGCTCCGGTGTGAAGGGGTAGTTCAGTTTCCACAGAGAGACACTGATCCCGGATTGTGTTGGTTGCTCCATTTGTCCGGAGTGGACGTTGATTTCATTTTTTATTAAGATTTAGACCTGTTTTGATATTTGGGTATCCCAGACAGGCTTCACATGCTGCCATCTCTAAAGTGTAGAGCATCATTATCATATTCCTTATCTTTCCCAGTGAAAACTTTTCAGTCTTTAGCCCATCATGCTCTGCTGTTCTATGACTCTGGGGCATCCTGTGCACTTTTAAAGTGACCTTAAATACAACTGAAAAAAAATTAGGGTTTTGTTAGGTTTAGGGAAGTGAGTGCTATTTTGCCTTTCTTTAAAACGCTATTTTAAAAATGTGTGTACATTTCTTTGTCTGTATTCCCGATATTCCCAACAGGTCCCCTTCTCCTGAGCCGATCTACAACAGCGAGGGGAAGAGGTTGAACACACGTGAGTACCGCACCCGCAAAAAAATTGAAGAGGAGAGACATTCACTCATCACTGAGATGGTTGGGCTGAACCCTGAGTTTAAGCCCCCTGCAGACTATAAGTAAGTGTTTCCGACTGCTCGATGGTGGTAAGAGTCGAGTTTGATTGCAGAACGTTTTGAGCGTTGTTCTCCTGTTAAACATTGCTGTCCTTCTCGCAGGCCTCCAGCCACCAGAGTCAGCGATAAAGTGATGATTCCACAGGACGAGTATCCAGAAATCAACTTTGTTGGACTTCTCATTGGGCCACGGTATGTCATCCATTCATCACTGAACGCTGCTGATGCAGTTGAACCTTGGTTTAGTTGAACATATTAACTTACAAATAAAACCAAACTATTTATTTACAGTTTATAATAAAACACAGGTCACTGATTACATGCAGATGTAACTGACTTTGTCTTCCTCTTCTATGGTGCATAGTGGCAATACACTGAAGAACATTGAGAAAGAGTGCTGTGCCAAGATAATGATCCGTGGGAAGGGTTCTGTTAAGGAGGGCAAAGTGGGCCGTAAAGACGGGCAGATGCTCCCAGGAGAGGACGAGCCTCTACACGCTTTGGTCACCGCTAACACCATGGAGAATGTCAAGAAGGCCGTGGAGCAGGTTGGATATGACTGTTTGACACATGCTGCCTTTTATCTGATGTTATTTTTAGTTGGTTGTGAATCTTATGGCTGAATTTGCTTTTTGTGTTCTCTCTAGATCCGTAATATCCTGAAGCAGGGTATTGAGACTCCAGAGGATCAGAATGACCTGAGGAAGATGCAGCTGAGAGAGCTGGCCCGACTCAACGGCACTCTGAGAGAGGACGACAACAGGTAACAGCCCATAAGCTTAATACAGACCAATACTAAGTCTACAAGCACAAAATCATACCCTTGGAAGACATCTCTGTTTCTGAGTTTAAAACAAGTTGATAAACAGGTCTCTGATTAAATCTGGGAAGCTTTGTACAGTAGTTCTATCAAAAGTGTCCTAATTAAGTGAGCACATTTAAAATTGATTTTCCAAGATAGAAGTGTGTGTGTGCAGAATCAACATGTATGATAAAAATGTGGTCACCAAACATCCAACCAGCTTGCTCCCTCACTGTTTAAATGAGCCTGGTCAGAATTTTACCTTTAAGCAGATGTTTTGATGGCTGTTAGAATGTGAAATATGTTCTGACTTTTAGACTAATGAAAGTTATTTATCAAAAGCTTAAACATTTGAATGTTTGGATTGTCCAATGAAAGTTGTTAGTTTTTTTTTCTGCCTAAAAATGAACAAATGGTGACACCTAGAGGAGGCAACAAGTATCTGTGATCTCAAACCTTTCTGGATTTGATTTTGGTTTCTTTTTTAATTTTCTATTTATTTACTGTTACATAAATCCCTATTGATGTCTTAAGCGTGGGTTGCCAGGTTTTGGAATAATCACCATGAAATATTCACATTGAGCCCTCACAAAATTGTTTAATTTAATAATAATAACTGTATATTAAGCCTTTGGAATTGGGCACCTTTTGCATTTTCCCTAAAGCAGTAATTTGCTGTAAACTTGTCTCGGTGGCATACAAATAACTTAACCTGTTTATAAAATTTGTAGGCTTTTTTAAATCAAAGATCATAACACTCTTTCTTAACTTTCTTTCTTAAGGATTCTGCGCCCTTGGCAAAATTCTGAACCTCGTAGCATTACCAACACTACCCTGTGCACAAAGTGTGGAGGAGCTGGACATATCGCCTCTGACTGCAAGTTCACAAGGTAACAGACCTAACCTGTGCTTGACTCCTTGTTGAAGAGTTCACATGTCTGTATATGTCTGCTGTATTGCAGTAGTGTGTCCAATTTTGAGAACATTCACCTGAGACTCTCATCCCGTTGTAGTACTTATACACCGAGGCAAAGTGATCCACCCCAGTCAGCTCAGGATAAGGCCCGTATGGATAAAGAGTATCTGTCTCTAATGGCTGAGCTGGGAGAGGCTCCTGTTGCTGCATCCGGTGGTGGACACAACAATAACAACCCACCCAGTGGCCCCCGAGGAACCGGACCCAACGCTAACCAGCCACCTCCAGTGAGTACAAAGGTTTTGGATAAGTGTGGATCTGAGCTCTAAGGGACAGTACATTCTCAGGAGCTGGACTATACAGTCCCTGTTTAAAATATTGTGTGATTTGTTCATGTCTGTTATGACCTGCAAACACTCCTCTACCTCACTTATTTAATATTCCTCCTTATTCTCTCCTTTCTCTTGCCTAGAATCGTCCTCCCTGGATGAACACAGGCCCTTCAGATAACAGGAATTTCCATGGCATGCATGGTGGTCCAGGTGGTCATGGAGGTCCCCACAACTTCCCTCCTCCCATGCCCAACATGGGTGGCCCACCCATGCCTCCCAACCCCAATGGCATGCCCCCACCGTGGATGCAGCCACCCCCTCCACCCATGGGCCAGGGCCCGGCTCCTCATGGACACCCTATGGGTGAGCTGCAAAAAAATTTAAATCAATTAAAAATCAGTAAATTCATGCAGAAAGCAGAATTGGTTTTGGAAAAGAAGGAGCAAAACATGACGACTTGTGTATTATGTGAAATATAGCAGTTCTATATGCTGAGAGTCTAGAGACACAAGGTTGTGTTTATGGTCATGCTGATTCCAACTCTAACATTCTGTCTTCCTTTAACTTTCCAGGTTTGTTGCCTCCACCTATGGGCATGATGCCACCTCCTCCACCTCCACCAAATAACCAACCACCCCCGCCCCCATCTGGGCCTCTGCCACCTTGGCAACAGCAGGCTCCACCCCCTCCACCCACCAGCAGCATGGCAACCAGTGCCCCACTACCGTGGCAGCAAAGTAAGTGTATACCACAGGCAGTGTATTTTAAACTGGAATGTATTCCACCCCATCAGCCTTAACACTTTTATTTTTATGTCCGTTTAATTTTTTTTCTGTTGTCTTTTGTTACAGATACCACTACCACTTCCACCCCGGCGACAGGTAACTTGCCTCCATGGCAGCAACCCCAGCCAGCGGCAAGCTCCGCCGCCCAGCCGCCTCCTCCTATGGGAAACCCCTCCATGGTGCCCCCTCCTCCTGGCG
>JAOTRJ010000045.1:5525018-5536720 GCA_028564905.1 Leptodoras praelongus | reverse complement strand
CCTTCTCCCTGTCCGTGTTCCTTATCTGCAGAAAGCCGCACACCACCCTGTAGAAGAATGTTCGCGTTAGTGTTTTATCCAGCTGTGGTTATTAACCACCTGCCAAAAACGAGCTTTTGTATAACAAATGTGCCATTCAAACCCAGGAAGACAAACAAGAAAGAAAGAAAAAACAAGCAGCTGAATGCTTGTTTGAAACGGCGTGTGTTTTTGCTCAGAGAGCCGCAGTGACAGGTGGAGGCATGGCAAATGTTGTTGTTGCAAGCACAAGACCAGATCCTTGTGTGTTGCGTCCAGATGATCCAGACTCTGGAGCGAACAGCGTGACTCCACCCTGCAGATGGATACACCTCTCGGAGTTACTGGACCATCAGTCGGTTTATTCTGTCCGTGCACACGGCTGAACATGACCTGCTTCCCATCGGAGCACTAATAGTGTTTAAAGCAAAGTGAGAGCATCGAGACCCCACAGTGATCACAGTAGTATCATTCTCCGAAACTGGAACAAAAAAAAGTCTTGAAGGGCAATTTACTTCTTACGGACCTTCATACAAAGTGGATTTGTGGAAAACGTTATTTATTTTGTGAACATGCTGACTCTGCACTATGGAATTTGTAATCACAAGTACAATCTGTTTTTTTTTTGTGAATAAATGTGAAGCATTTCCATTCTGGGCTGTGTGTTCTTTTCGTATGCAATCAAGTACGTGAGGAATCAGGTATGCCTGGTGTTTTGTTTCAGTCGATCAAAAACTCGTTGAAGAAATGAAATAGACTGTAATATTGATGTTAAATCATGTTTCTGCTCCAAGCAAAATCCCCAAAATCGTCAGCTCACTCCTGGCCAATCGCAAATTGGCCCCATATGCTAGTCTGTAAAATGTGCATTATTTAAAGGAAACTGCAGAGCACATCCTATAAAGGATTACATCCATGGCCCCAGTCCAGAAGTCTCTTTTTTCCTCGGAGACATTGATCTATTATTTTCACTTCATAAAGTAGCAAAGTGCTTTCGCCATCACGTGATGGAAGTGTCCTCTTTGAAAGAGGTGAGTTATGATTCCCAAGGGGAAATTCACATACATGATCAACTCACTCTCTCTCCCCCGCTCTCTCTGACACACACACGCATACAACACAGGCTATTTTAATGCATAAATCGTTCCTGTTGTCAACCCACATTCCCTCTGTCTTCAGGTGCAGCTCTTCTCTTCATGTGGCTTTAACAGCACTGTGAGACGTACAGGCCTAGAGGCTGCCTTCCACTGTTTCACCTCAACGTGGCTTGGGTCTGTATTTAACAGATCTCTTAGAATTCACTCCTGAGAGTCATGTAGAATCAAGAGATGTTTTTATGACTGAAATTCCTCACAGCTCAACAAGAGTCGGTTCACTGAGTTCCTTTATCATGGCTTACTTTCATCAAGGAATAGGTTCAGCACTTATTATTAATGAAATCCCTCTTGTTCACAACAGCATCCTGACGTAGCAGAGGATCTCCAGTCTATTTTAATAATAGCTACAACTTCATGTTTACAACTGAAGACCACTAAACAACCTGACCTTATGAGTAATTTTGTGAAACTGTAAAAAGGTGGAGCTGGAGTTCTGGGTGCTTTAAGACTCCTGAGTAGGAGTTATTAAATCGGGAGGACTTGGGGAAGTGGTGGGTGTGGAAACTCTGTAGAGAGAGAAATAAAGACAGGGGAATTTGTAGGAAGGTAATTAAGAAGTAGAGCTTCAGGTGTGGTCCTTCCCACATTTAAGTCCAAAAGTAGCCTGTATAGCCTTCACAAACATATGCGGATCTATTACAAGCTGGAAGCACACAATGGTATAGAAGCTGTTCCTGCATGACAATGCCTCATGTGCACAAAGCAAGGTTTATAAAGGCACGGGTTGCGATGGTTAGTCTGGACGATGTTCACAGAGCCCTGACCTTAACCCTACTGAACACATTTGGGATGAACTGGAGCGGAGACAATGAACCGACCTTCCTCACCCAACATCAGTGTTTGATGTTTGATGTTAATGCTCTTGAAGCTGAATCAACACAAAGCCCCAAAGCCTGCATGCTCCAAAATCTAAAAACACTTCCCAAAATAGTGGAGGTTATTATGAATGGGATTTAATCTGGAATGAGATGTCCAAGGGCTGTACTTGGTCGAGTGTCCAAAAACTTTTGGACATTATGCAATTTCTATGTAATGTCATTCCCAGTCACTTCCACCTTGTTATAATACCACTGAAAGGTGACTGTGGAATATTTAGTAGTGAGGAAATTTCGCCTCACAGCAAGAAGGTCCCGGGTTCGATTCCCGGGTGGGGCGGTCTGGGTCCTTTCTGTGTGGAGTCTGCATTTCCTCCCCGTGTCCGTGTGGGTTTACTCCGTGTACTCCGGTTTCTTCCCACAGTCCAAAGACATGCACGTTAGGTTGATTGGCGTCTCAAAGGTGGCCTTAGTGTGTGAGTGTGTGCACGATGGATTGGCGCCCTGTCTAGGGTTGTTCCCGCCTTGCGCCCTATGCTGCCGGCTAGGCCCCGGCTCTCCCGTGACCCTGAAGAGGAATAAGCGGTCAAGAAGATGAATGAGTGAATGAAATTTCATGACTGGACTTGTTGCACAGGTGGCATCCTATCACTGTACCACTCTGGAATTCACTGAGCTCCTGAGAGCGACCCATTCTTTCACCAGAAGCAGTCTACAGGCAGTCTACACGCCTAGGTGCTTGATTTTATACACCTGTGGGCATGGAAGTGATTGGAACACCTGAATTCAATGCTTTGGATGGGTGAGCGAATACTTTTGGCAATGTAGTGTACTTTATAAATAACATACGTTTGAGATTTGGAACAGATATTGAACCGCTCAAGTACTTTTTCTTCTTTTTCGTGTTATAAACCTTGTTTTTTGTTGTACCAGTGTCCCCACTGAAAGGTTTAATGTATATAGGTTCTTACCTCAAATCCTACTGAATATCTTTTAAGGGCTTTTGTCATCAATTACATACATTATACAGTCATTAAAGTGCCTCAGGGGTCGTCTGGCAGAGTTCTCGAGAGAACTGGAAGCTCTGGAGCTGCCCGTACCCTGCCAGGTGGTCTCATCCGTTTGTTTGTGTTTACTCTCTGTCAGGGGAAAACGAGGTCGTCGAGAGACCGAGCGGATTTATGCAGCGCTTGTTCTCCCGCGCATGGTATCTGATGGCATTCCAGTGAAATTTCAGCACGGGAAAGGACAAAGATGCATTTATCCGATGGGAATTTCTGGCAGTCTCGGAGAAGGATGCTGATGGTTTAAGATGACACATGAATGCGCACAACCGAATAGGCTGGTGAACGAAATGAGCACGTGTGCAGGGTAGGTACGTGAGGTCAGGGCGGACAAAGACGAGGTGCATATACACGTGTTTGTCTGTTAGACAAACAATAAGTAGGTGTGTGGTCACAGCTGAATAGGTTGGATAGGGGGTTTGTGTGAATTGGTTAGATGTGTGTGTGGTCTGTCCTTGTGTAAATGACCAAGAGTGTGTGTGTGTGTGTACAAGATTGCAGGAGGGAGGACAAGGGGGTTGGGTCAGGACCCCCAGCAAGAATGAGACGGATGGTGACTCACGTTTGGCTTGTCTCGCTGAGTTATGAGAGGTGTGGGGGTGGGAGATGGACGGGGGCGTGATCTTAAACTCCGCATTAAGTCTGAGAATGTGTGTGTGTCAGACAGAAAGGGAGAAGGAGGAAAAGTTTTAAGCCATGAGCGAACATGATGTATGGCAACCAGATGAGTAACAAAAAAACAGAAAAGAAATGAACCTGTCTAGACGTTAAAACACACTCATGAGTAAGTGACTGCTGGAAAACAAGAACTTTAATTGTTAGAAATGACACATATCCCTCAAAATCACAGGTCACAAAAGATCAAAGTTTTTTTGTTTTTTTTTACAGGAAAAAGTCGACCGTCAGACATTTGTACATTCTTATAGAGAGAAAACAATAGTGGTAAACAGTGCATGTTATCTTTCATCAAAGGAAAAACGAGACCCCCATATTGGTGATTTAAAGATTATGAACAATTTGAAAGGAGAAACAAAAAAAAAAAAACACAAAGCCCTGGGCAGAACAAGAAAAACAAAAGCCCCTTTGTTCTGTTTTGCTCACGGGGTTCAAACTACATTCATTTTTCCCCCCTAAAAAAAAAAAAAACGTCACCGCAACACAACTGGTCTCGAATAAAACTCAAACAGATCATTAATATTTCAGATCCGGGCATTTTTGGAATTGCATCCACTATTTTTTTTACAATCATCTCCAAGACACACACACACACACTCACATTCACACATTCACTTTAATACACGTTTCTTCCACTGTTTTCACATTTGTTTCCTTGCTGTCTTTTGAGAAAGTGATCCCGTCTGGGATCTGTTTAAAGCCGCGGGGGTTCTGCAGAGTGTAGCGGTTTTACCCTGTCCGTGGCGACCTGTTACCTGCCAAATGCTGATGCTTAGTATATCAGGGTTAGAGGCTAGTGTTTGCTTGTTTGTAGTGGAGTTTGTGTGTTTACCCAGTACTCCACAGTGAAATCTGTTACTCTATCTCTTACATGTGCTTCAGGTTGGTGTGAGGTTACTCTTGGGCAGACACGTGGCCCTGTTGGGCTTCTGTACATCCAGACGGTAAGGACCGTGACACACCAAGCTGATTGTCGGTAGTTTGAGAGTATTATGTGTGAGTGGCTAACTGTTGTTTACATGGCTTTTCTGTACTGTCGGTTCTCATCAACGGCAGTTGAATTGGTGGCATGGAAAAAGTATTCTGTGCAAGAGAAGAGAAGTGACGAGCAAACTACAATCACAAGACAGCATATACAAAAGAACGTGTCTAGCTAGGCTAGTTTGTAAAGAGAAGGAGAGAAAAAACAAACATTTTACCACAAGTAATAGCACTAGCATACGGGGTATTGCCAAAAGTATGTGGACACCTGACCACCGTGAATAAACGTGTTTGTTGAGCTTCCCATTCTAGTTAGTTAGTTCCGCTTTGCTGTTATAATCAATAAGCTCTACTCTTCTGTGGAGGATTTCTGCTAGATTTTGGAGCATGCAGCCCGTGAAGATTAGTGCTCACTCAGCCACAAGAGTGTTCGTGAGGTCAGCTACTGATGCTGGCTGAGGAAGACTGGGGCTCACTCAGCGTTCCAGTTCAGCCCAATGGTGTTCAGCGGGGTTGAAGTCAAGTTCTTCCACTCTTCCTCAGAAAACCATGTGCTCACGGAGCTCGCTTTGTGCACAGCAGCGCTGTAATGCTGGAACAGGTTTGGGTTCTACAGCATGCAAAAACATTCTGGACAACTGTGTGTTTCTAACTTCGTTCTAACATATGGGTGCATATGGGTGTGATGGACAGGTGTCCACATACGTTTGGCAATACAACACAAGCCGACTGAAGAAACGGCTCCATGCTAACAGCATAAATAATAAACAGCACCCTGCACTTTCGCCTACCAGAGAACAAGGCTCCACCCTCACATTTTCTGCTGGCCACAAAACCAGTTTGTGAATTCACAGGTCAAAATTCCTCCAGATTAAATCGGCTCAAAGCCAAAATATCTGCTACCTGGAGTGCCTTTCATGCCCGCCGTCATTTCCCCGTCAGTGAATTGGCTTTTTATGCTGTATGTATTTCATTTGTGTTTGCTCTGGCTATTGCTTTAGACTAAAAAATAAAACCCACATGCTTTGATGCATCTCCGGCATTGTCATAGCAAGGAGTCACGACTCATAAATATTAAGGCAAAACTAAGCATACTACTGTACTAAATCATATACTAATGCAGCAAGCCAGGATACCTACTCAGTTGATGGTATGCCATACTATTTACTGCAGTAGTATAAGATTTCAGAGTACTTAAAAGTCTTGCTTTCTTTCGGCTGTAGGTTCGTGTTGTGGTTTTGTGTGAAAGACAGAGGATCAGAAGGTGCTCGCCACTTAGCTGTGCTAGTGCTAGTTCTTTGACTCTGACTTGGTGTGCCACAGCCCCAAGCCTTCACAGGAAGCTGTAAACCTTAACCAGTTAACTCAGATTTTGGAAACATGCTTTAGTTTTAACAGAGCAACATAATCACATAGGCACATAAGTCACAACGATAATCACAACACGCTTTTGCTCAGTCTAATTGTTCGGACTCTTCCAAATCATTGCCATAACCTGTTATACTGATTGTGCAGACCGAGTCCAATAGGCTCGCACGCTAACACATTCAAATCAATGCAGCACTGAAAGGCACTTCGGCATTTGAGTCTACAATGACTGATACTGCACATTCACGCCTGCTCTAATCGATTATGCCTGTTGCACAATACGTCTCCTTGATGCATTTACTCCTTCCAAGATGTCGTCCCAGATGGAGATGATGATTTATAACGTCTATTGTGGCTCACAGCCAAGTCCTTGGGAAAGGAAACAGAAAGTGCATGGGCTGTGCAGTTCGCTCCTCTGTGTATTGTGTATTGGCAGCAGTTGGTTTTTAGGCCTTGAGAATAGTGGCATTATCAGGGAAACTTCAGGCTGGAGTCCAGTCAGGAAGAAAAAAAGAAATGACTTGGCCCTTTATCAAAAATCCGGCCATTTATATTACACGTTATTGCCTCACGCTACACTGTTGTCCATCAAATGATATGTATTGGCAGAGACCCTCGGCCTGCTGAGTTTTCTTCTCATTTGCAGTCACCCTTTTGCAGAACCTCAGTAGGTTGGAGTTGAGATCACATCTCCTGCATTATTCACTCCCAATGTACTATGAGGCATGCTGAAAACTTAAATAGTCACCTTGTACTGTATATACACAAAAACACAAACACACATCTGAGAAAGAGAGAAAAGAAAGGGTACATACATGTCATACCACTGAAAATGTTTGTGATCAAGTGGATGTTGCTTTGTAGAAAACAATGCAGTAAAAGGCCACGGGCGTGACATTTAAACTGCTTGTTTAACCTTTCATCTCTGTTTTGAAATCGCAGAGGTCCAAGCCAAGTGCACCGTGCCCTTGTTGAATGAGGGCGTGTTTGTGTTTGGGTGCGCGAGGTGTGTCTGCTTTTAGAAGTGGGAGTATATGATATATGTGTTTTTGCGCACTGGTGCCTTTAATTTATTGAGTCTGACTATGTAATGAAAGGATGAACGGATCGCCTGCACCCACATCTCTGGATTACTGGGTTATGTAAGTGCATACTGCATTGTCTGCCTTTGTTGTTATGAGAGAGAGAGAAAGAGAAAGGGAGAGACAGAAAGTCCAGGTGGTAGTATCTGTTTTTAGGTCTCTCTGTGATTGCATGCTGCTCCACTGGTTGGACTGGCCACAGGGAATTCCTGCATCTGCACAGCATACGCCTCTCCTCTTTCCCCTGGCATGCTCTTCTTTTCTTGCATCTCAACACATCTGAAAAATGCATTATATGCGATGCCCTGTGGCCTGAGGCGAAAGCTCAGTTTTTCTCCTCATACATCAGGCATGCACTCGACTGGCACAGATGAAGCCTTCCAAAGGCAATTTCTGGCAATCCTGCTGTCCTTTTTGCTACCGTTTCCAAGATCCACATCTTTTGATGTGCTTATAACAATATACATACATTCTTCCGCCTTAAAAAAAGGGGGGTCCAATCGTCTGAACCACTTCCTTCACATATCTATTAAAAAAAAATCTCGATCTATTAAAAGAAAATAAAACATTGCAATGTCTGAGCTGTCTCGCGGACCACACAGAGACAAACGAAAACCTCCCAGTGCCTCTTGGGTAACGTAACCTTGGCGTAGTCTCTCTGATCTGCTCTCACAGGTCGAGCCGGAAAGCTCCGAAGTAGCTGGAGGAGTCCTCGGCGTGCACCATGGAGGGGGAGGAGACGGACACGAACACCTCGTCGCCAGCGCGCAGCTCGAACAGACCTCCCTGGTAGACAGAGTGCAGGGCGTATTCAGCGTCAGGTGACCAGCACTTGGTGCCTACACCCTTCAGCAGCTGGATGGGTCTCAGGTATGATGTTTTCTTGTAGATGCACTGAACCAGCTGGTGGCTGGTGCCCTTCTGGTCGCCCTCGCTGGGCGACGGATAGCGGAAGTAGACCTGCGCGTACAGGTAGTAGCGCCCGTCCTGAGGCACACGGAGACGCCCGTTGGCCAGTGTCATGTTGTGCAGGTGGGCGCCGAAGCTCTGATTGGCCCAGGAGCGCACAGGGTGGCGGCATGACTGGTGCAGGTCCGCCTGTGGACTCGGATACTGAGGGGTGGCACCTGGAAGACAGAGATACGGTCAGGTAAAAACACAGAGATATAAAGTCTCATATGAGGAGACTTGAAGCTTTAATGCTTTTATAACATGTGATATACATCACCGACTTTAAAAACAGAACACAGGAACACATACGAATACAATATTTAATATTAATAACAACATACTGTATATAATAAGTCCAATATGGGTTGTTTTTATATTAAGCTACAAAAATAATTGGTAACACTTTCTTATTAAATTTAATGTTCATAGGACACCATATAAAGCCTGGCATAAGCCTGTATAAATGTTCATATACTGTAGTTACATGCCTCACCTGCCTCTTTTATCCTTTCTTTCTCTTGAAGTTAATAAGTTAAAAAAAAAAAAAGAAAAAAAAAGCCGCTTCTCATGTTACAGAGAAACTGCAAAGCCCTCCTTCCTGAAAACACTACAGTGCATCTAGAAAACGAAAAGTTGCTGCTTTTCCACTGCCTGTTACGAAGTGCTGACTCCAAAAATGCTACATAAACATCTCTTTACAGAAAACTTCACCATAAGAACAGTCACATCTGTTCATGCAGCATACGAGATACTTAGTTACTATGGAAGCAATGACATATTAGACCTAGTGCATTAATATAACCTGCTGATTTCTAAAAACCTTCTGACTAACAGTGTTATACCGGATACCGGATATAGCGCAGACTTATACTTTTCATTATATATTTATGTATACACACTGAAGTACCAGAAAAACTGGTATGCCAGTCAATACTTTGAGTCTACCTCCACAATGCTACGACCCATCTCACGAGCTCCAACTGCGTTGAAAATGGCAAAATCGTGATAACTTGTCACTCTCATGTCGGAAACAGCTCTAGAAGCTTCCATATATGTCTATCGCTTTATATACGCACTGGTGGACGCAACCAGGTGGTGTTAAAATGTACTTTGCATAGTACGAGTTTTTCTGGTACTTCCATTTCTGGTACTTTTCTTTTAACGTGAATAACAGCTCCATAAAAAAGAGTGAAATGAAAATATAAAGTGGCAGCATTATTATTTTTTTTTTTTACATGTGTTTGGTTAAAATAGACTTGCCAGAATGATTTTAAATTTCACTAGACGATTGTGTGAACGCAGATATATAAGTGATGCTTTTATACCATGTTAGTGAAAATCGTGCAGCTTAACCTTAGTGATGTAACTGCTACAGATTTCCTGATCACATTAAAGCGTTTAACAGGGAGAGAGTGAAGGAAACAAGTGCTGGGATGTAAGGAGGACAGGACGGAGCTGAGAAAAGCAGAGTGATGAATATAGAGGATTAGTGCTTAGAGGAAGGTATGGATCTGAAGATGACAGAAAGCAGAAGAAGAAGAGGAAGAATGTCGCCGATGAGTGAGGAGTGAGGAAAATGGACCCCGAGAGGAGGAGTGTGTGTGTGTGTTTGTGTGTGTGTCTGTGTGTGTGTATGGGAGACAAGGTGGGAGGTTATCCTAACAAAAACAAGCAGCATTCCTGAAACAAAATCAATAGATCATACAAGTCCATGATTTATATTTCAAGATTCAAAAGTGTCTTAAGTGTCCAAGCTGCCCGAGACACGGAAAGAGGTCCGCAGATGAGCAGCAGATGTCTACATTGGCGGTTTGCTTTCAGCGTCATCGTTCTGTCATATAAACACTGGTTGTTGAGTTGTGGCATTTATAGTGTTTCGAATTTCATACATGCATGTAAGTGAGACGTCTAAGATACATGTTGCATAACAATCTTTTACTGCTTGTTTTACTGAAATCAGTGCATATCTTTGCAATCGAACAGGAAAACACTTGAGGAAGTGAAAGTCCTGAAAGTCCAGCTTCGACTCTTTCGCAGTTTAATTATCATGCATGTGAGTCATGGAGTGGAAACAAAGCCCCTTTGGCTCGTCTAGCATATGCGTGTAACATTGCTGGCTCGCAAAGGTCAGCTGGTTTGTATAAAATCCTTGTTTTTTTTAATTGATCAACGAAGTAATAAAGTAATAAAACATTTACAAGCTTATATAGAAATATTTTAAACAATAAATTGGTGAATTTGGTTTTTTATTTTTTTAAACAGAAAATTTAAACGTGTTTTTTCTTAGCCTTTAAAACTTTTCCAAAAAATTTGGAAAACTCAAAATGTGCTGTTTTCAACTCATTACTGAACCTTGAAAATAAAATCTCTACTTAAGGAGGATTTTGGCACAACGCTTAATATTCGACCAGGGAGAAGTGTTCAACCTTTCCCTCCATCTGGATCACATGGTGGGAGTACGTGCGTGAAGATTTCAAATAAAACTGTCCGATTCTGAAAATCTGGATGTGATTAAAAAATATTATACTAGCAAGAACATTTTTTTTGTCCTCATACAAATTACAAAATGTAAAAAACCCAAACTGTTTATCTTCATCTGATCCATCGAAATCAGTGGCTGCTAGTTGTACACCGTGTATATAAATCTCATAAGCGCTACATTTATCAGTCATATAAAAGTCCTAAATTTGTTTGAATCATCATAATCCGAAACTAAGCCTTCTCGGTGCCGAACGCTCGTTCTCAGAAAGACGTTTGGTTTGTCACTGAACGTTCTGTGTAAACCGGACTGCGTTGTACATAACGTTAAAATGATGACCATGACCCGCTTTTTCCACTGAGAAAGCCTTTCAAAGCCACTGCAAAGGCTGGAAGATTGTCTGAACACAGGAATAAAACAGGATGACACTGTATAAACAATGAAATCACAAAGGAAATAAATATGAAGCAAAAACAAGAGTGAACATTTAAATGTGTTAGATGGGTCCTAAATGGGGGAGGTTATTTCATGTTTACTGTCAAAACACATGCAGTTTTTCCCCCATTTTTCTTCCCAATTTGGTCACCTGCCATTCCGCACCCACCAGTTCCCTCTCCCTTATCGTAAAACAGCTACCAGCTGTGGAGACATGGTGAATGCTGCTTCACAGGGCAGTGTAATGCACTCAGACGAAAGAACTATCTACTGAGCTCACAGATGCCCGTGACTGGTTAGTGCCGCTGTGATTGACAGGGAGGAGACAGTATTATTCCTTCCTACTCAGATGATCATGCAAATGCTTTTCTGTTATACCACATGTGGTTTTTAGGGGAAAAAAGTGACATGTGTAATTGTATCACAGTATGTAAATCTAAATCTGAGCCTAATAGTGGATAAACAATACTCTGAAATTCCCAAAGAACTAAAATCAACCCCTCTACCCCAAATAATAATAATTCCTTACATTTCAGTCAATGAGATATAAAACTATGTGGTTACCATCTGTCATGCTTCGGGCATGCCAAATTGTCTGAAAACGTACAGTACAGGCCAAAAGTTTGGACACACCTTCTCATTCAATGCGTTTTCTTTATTTTCATGACTATTTACAT
>JAOTRJ010000045.1:5365891-5376475 GCA_028564905.1 Leptodoras praelongus | reverse complement strand
CCTCTGACCACTGTGCAGGACTTGTATATGTCATTCCCAAGATGAATTGATGCTGTATTGGCCACAAAAGGAGGCCCTACACTGTACTAATAAATTATTGTGGTCTAAAATGACAGGTGTTTCAGTTTCATTGTCTAACACCTGTAGCTATAGTCTAATAAGTCCCAGCTGTGCTCAGTAACCAGCTTGGTGACCTTGAACATGGCAGTTGGGGCAGTCGGGTCTCTGGGTAATAGGGTTTTGTGCCGGATTCGGCCCAGACCTGACAAAAGTATAACCGCATCTAGCACAGTTATGTAGTTACACTATGGCTCAATTAGCAGTGGAAATAAGAAAATGTGGGACTGTCCACTATGAAGCTATGAAGATATGTGTGTGAGAATGTATGGCCATGGCTGTGTTTCAGCACATACTAGTGCCTCAGACCTGTTGCTATTCAGGTAGAATGACTCTTAAACCTGTAAGCCCCTTTTTTTTGCATTTACATCCCACAAACATTTGAGTGTATTGCTGCTGCTTGCTTCTCCTGAACTTATTGTTATTCTGGTCTATGTGCGTCTGAAATGAGATCTTGGCTTATCTGCCTGCTTTCCATCTACTCCAC
Organism: Leptodoras praelongus; assembly: GCA_028564905.1. Lineage (NCBI taxonomy): Eukaryota > Metazoa > Chordata > Actinopteri > Siluriformes > Doradidae > Leptodoras > Leptodoras praelongus. The sequence continues at coordinate 5,375,871 of JAOTRJ010000045.1, read as the reverse complement.
ACTTTGTGCTACTTCCCTAATATTTAGATGCATAATTTTGTAAACAAATGTAGATTTGTGTGTGTGTGTGTGTGTGTGTGTGCGTGCTTGCTGACTTGTGGAGAGGAACGTTGTAGATAAGTGTGAGAAAGGGTGTATCTGGGATACTGCAGCCACACAGCCACATTCACACGAGCAAACACCCACACACACAACTAATGCTCATTCCAGCACACTGTCCCTCTCAGACACTCATTCACATTCTGTCCTGCCTTTTCTCTCCTTGTTTGTCTTCCTTCTCCTGTCCCTATCTCCACGGGTTGCAGTCTCGTTACCTTCCACTTCCTCCATTGTGTTCCCCCACCCCCCTCTTCCCATCTCTCTCTATCTGTCCGTCTCCTGCAGAGGGTGTGTTGTGAGGGACTTTGGGTGAGTACAGCAATGGGAGAAAGAGAAATAACCCGTCTCTGTAGCACTCAGTGGATGGGTGCAGCTGCTGTATAATAGAGTACCCTAAAGTCTAGAGCTTTCGCAGCATGACTCATAGTATACTTCTATTAAGTAACTATATGTATATGGTATACCCAACCCATCCCAATCCACTTACACATTTTTTTTACTATCATTTGCACATCTCGCTGACATTACATTGACATTATTATTAATACAGATAATTTATGCAATGCCTACGAGCCAATTGTCCCCACAGTGTCAGACCTGTCAGATATTCCTGTGCTTATGGGACAGTTGTTCTACCACTAAGATATGACAGCATGCATACACATACTCACACCTGCCTGGACACGGTTCCTGAGTAGTGATCACATTTTGCACATCTTGTCCACTGAGAATTGTGGGACACACAGTTCAGTAACAATCCACCATTTTCTGGTCAGGTTTGCAGAAGAGCATTACTGACTCTGAAGCTCAGACGCTGTGGTAGGGAGAGAAAGAGAGAGAGAGGAGAAAAGGAGGGAGAGATATGAGCAGCTTGTTCTGGTGCTTTTTGAGGTACACTGGTCCCAGAACATTCGTGTCTTGGGAGGTGTATCTGGTAGTCATGCATCACTTCAATATCTGTTTTACAATGTGAGAAACTGTGTGAAGTTTGAAAAATGGTGTAAACATTCCAAACGGTGCTAAACACAAACCTGCTGTTAGATAGATAGATACATACATAGATACATACATACATACATACATACATACATGTTAGGTATAATGTATAATACCATTATCTGTATCTTGAAGTACTAGAAAAACTGGAACCATAGCAGCACCACTTATGCTTGTCATTGGTTGCATCTGCCAGTGCATATATAAAACTGTAGACATCTATGGAAGTTTCCAGAGCTGTTTCTGCCATGAGAATGGCAAGTTATCATGATTTTGAATGAACGAATGTTACATTTATATAGCGTCTTTCTCAAACCCAAGGACACTTCACACTCAACATACAACTTTAACACCAATCACACACCGGTGAGAAGTGGCAGCCGATTGCACACAGCGTACTCTCAACCGGAGACCACGGCCCACTGGGGGACTGATTGGGGTGCAGGAAAGGGAGAGAGGACAACACCCAGGACAGAGCACCATCCACCTTTGGGTGGAAGAGATACAGCCATTCACACACACACACCAGGATTATAGGGCAATTTTTTGTACATCCAATTCACCTAACTTGTATGTCTTTGGACTATGGGAGGAAACCGAAGTAAACCCACGCAGACATGGAGAGGACATTCCAGACCGCTCCTACCTGGGGATCAAACCTAGTACCTTTTGCGATTTTCAACACTTTAATAGTTGGAGCTCGTGAGATGGGTCATAACTTTTCAGTATACCATGTACACTGACTAGAAGTATTCTGGCAGAACCTCAAACTTACAACAGCAGCGCGTCCGTAAAAAGACTCTGGGGAACGTGACCTGCATCGGCTGCCAAGAATCGTTTCGCACAATAGGTGGGCAACACTGCCTCAATTAACATCGCAATTCAACGCTGGGACCTCAACAAACATCAATGTGAGGGCTGTGCATCGTTCCCTCCAAGATCCCATGGGGGACCTACCAAGTATTAACTGTACCATAACTGTACTAACATAGCTGTGGGGCAGTGTAGGTCAGTGGTTAAGGTGTTGGATTACTATTCAGAAGGTCATGAGTTCAAATCCCACCATAGCCAAGCTACATTACTGGGCCCCTGAGCAAGGCCCTTAACCCTGCCCTGCTCAGCTGTGTAGATGAGCTAACTGTAAGTTGGCGTCTGCCAAATGCCGTAAATGTAATTTATTTCAGTGTATTCCTATCTGTAATTGTATTTAAAGCTGAAGTTGCTTAAATCTGTAAAGTGTAATAATCTAATACCTATTACATTACATCTTCAGTAGCCTAAGCACTTTATTTTACTGGTCAGCATTGCAGTGGATCCAGCACCTGGATGGGACGCCAGTCCATCACAGGCACATTTGCATCTAAAGGGCAATTTACCACTCTAAATATTTTTCCTGCCCTTAAATTAAAGCCAGACCTCAAATGGCACGGAGTGAGTGTTTCAGGCTTTGACAAACTGTGGTTTTGGTTTTAGGAGAGACCGCATTGGAGCACTGTAAATATGAATGATGTCTCGTCTGAAAGTAGAATCATAAAGAAGCTCCTGGTGGAAAATCTCCTGATGGATTCTTACTGTAATACACTTGTTTTTGTATCACATACCTCGATGGTTCATTGACGGCTCTGTTACTGTGAATGTGTGTGTGTGTGTGTGTGTGTGCATGCGTGTGTGTGTTGGGGCAGAGTATGTATGGGTAGCTGGCTGTACCTGGATCATGAACATATTTTCAAAAACTTAGAACAGGATGTGTTGACATTACGCAGTTTAACTCAAACACCTATTTTCAAAAACCTTGACAGACGTGATATATATCAGATCATTATTATGACTTATTTCAGCTGCTGGATGACAAGTTATGTTTGCTCTAGCACAAATAATACCTAATCCTAGTCCAAAAGGAACAATACATGGAAAATCATCGGTTTAGGCCATGATTAGATTTAATCTAGTGTGAGTGTGGAAACATACATTCATGCAGTAAATCTTCCTCTCCCAGATGTTGGTGGAATGAGACCTGTAGGGATTAATCCTGTCAGCAAGATAAATGTAGCCCGGCTCCTGTGACTAAGAGAACACATTCTGTGCATAGTTAAATCCTGAAGCACGTGATTTACAGGAGTCACTGTGGTTTCTTAATGTGCGAGTATTGAATGCTTGAGGTATTTAATAATATTCCTGTATTTATTCTGAGTCTGAATGGAAGGAATGAGGCTATTATTAGACTATTTTTGCACATATGCTATTGATAAATGTTTCTTTTTTTAGATTTGGGCTAGTCAGTAAACAATTTACCACTTTGAATTTTTATTTTATTTTATTATCGATAGTACACATTACCCTTGAGATTACACTGATAGGGGGGAGGTTGCTGAATGACAGCGCTGATAAGATCATCATCAGAGGAAGAAAGGTATGATATTGATTTTTATACAGAATAAAATAGAGTGTGCTTTTTTTTATATTATATTATATTATGATACGGTGTTGGTTTGTTTATTTCCTCTTATACCTCAGATATTATACTAGCAATTATTTGAATTAATGAACAACACATTGTACTTTTCAATTCATAGTCACACCTAATGTCGTGGAACTTCCGCAAAACAAGTTAGTTCCTGTTGTTGTATTATAGCAGTGGTAAACAACTGCTCTCTTACCAGGCTCACTTTTTTTCCTCTCTGCTGAAGTTAGTAAAACGGAAAAACGCAGCCTTTCATGTTAGTGGGAAACCATCAAGCACAAAGCCCTCCGTTCTGAAGACTTTCTTCTGTTGGAAAACTTAAAGTTACAGCTTTACTTCTGACTGTTAGAAAGCCCTGAACTAGAGAGACCTTTCCAAAGCGATAAACATCTAGTCACAGAAAACTAGACCATATCTATAGTCTATATTAGACCAACCTATATTATAGTCTGTTTACAATCTGCTTATGTGAAAAAACAGCCACAGCTCCTGTAGACACCGCCTGACCAATCAGAATTAAGAGTTCAACTATGCCGTAATTTACAAAGCGAGCAGCGTGCATCGCTCGGCTGTCGGTGTAATTCCGCCTCGGCTCTTTGAAGCCGATTTAAATCTGCTTCAATAAGATCATGGGAATTGTTAATCCACCTGTCAGTTAACATCTATTTAGCTGCCAGCTTCCTTTTCTTCTTTTCTTTCAAGATCCAAATCTGACAGGTCTCATGCTAGAATCTCAGAACATGGGAAATGTGGCCTCTTGTAATATTCAGTATTAGCCTGAAGCTATTTCAAATCTCAGGATCCTAATTATGCTACAGCTGTTTTCCAGTCTTAGTCCTGGCATCCCAGATCGTATCATCATGTGTGTCAGAGTAGGGGCTTGGTAACGCCTTGATTAAAATAATCATAATATGTGAATCTTGAATCTGACTCCATTCAATCATCAGCTTACCCTAAATTCACACACTTGTGAATGCAGAGTGCGCGTTTATTCATCCGCATTCATAAGCCAGACAACACTGCAATCAGAACCAAAATCACACCACTAGCATGTCTGTGTTTCTGAGAACCGCATGAGAGCAGCCAGTGAAGTTTATTACCCAGCCTTCATTCAGGAATAAAATGTACAAACCATCCAAAGTGTACAGTTTTATGCTGGAATTCATGTTTTTGCTTTTTATGAGTGATTTTAGAGTTTTAGAGTCAAGTTATCAGTGGAGCCAAAACAGTATCTGTATGATGGTTCAATGAATATTTAGCCGTATCTACAATTTCAAAGTAATAATTATGCTTAAAATACAGGAATATTATGGTATCTTAATGTACAGGGTGGGCCATGAATATGGATACACCTACATAAAATGGGAATGGTTGGTGATATCAAGTTCCTGTTTGTGGCACATTAGTATATGGGAGGGGGAAAACTTTTCAAGATGGGTGTTGACCATGGCGGCACATCAAACATCAAACCTATTGAGAATTTCACAAGAAAAACAATGGTGTGCTTTTTTCAGATATCCAGTGGCATTGAGTTTTTCATTGATGAATAATGGCCCCACTATCTTCGTACCCCATATACCACAACTTGTAATTAACTTGTAATACCAACTTGTTAATAACTCATGAAAGAATAAAGTTACATTAAAACCCACCATTGTTTTTCTTGTGAAATTCTCAATAAGTGTGATGTGTTAAATGACCCTCTTCCCATTGGAAAAAATAGTTGGATCCAAAAAGGCCGACTTCAAAATGGCCGCCATTGGTCAACACCCATCTTGAAAAGTTTTCCCCCTCCCATTTACTAATGTGCCACAAACAGGAAGTTGAAATCACGCAACCATTCTCATTTTATTTAGGTGTATCCATATAAATGGCCCACCCTGTATAATAAGATACCATAATATTCCTGCATTTCATTTTGGATCCAACTTTTCCTATTGGATGAGGGTCATGTAACACATCAAACTTATTGAGAATTTCGCAAGAAAAACAATGGTGGTCTTTGTTGGTATTAAGTTGGTATTACAAGTTTATTACAAGTTGTGGTATATGGGGTACAAAGATAGTGGGGCCATTCTTCATCAATGGAAAACTCAATGCCACTGGTTTTCTGAAAAACCAGATCTGCACTGTGAAATTCTCAATAGGTTTGATGTGTTACATGTGCCGCCATGGTCAACACCCATCTTGAAAAGTTTTCCCCCTCCCATATACTAATGTGACACAAACAGGAAGTTGATATCACCAACCATTCCCATTTTATTTAGGTGTATCCATATAAATGGCCCACCCTGTATATTCATTTCAACCTGGTTAGCTGGCTGATGAAACAACGCTATTCAGTAAAGGTTATTAAACAATCGGGATTATAATTTGAAACAAGAATACGTATTCAGCCACCCGACATCTTCAGATCTTTTGTATATGGTTGTGAAATACTCGTACCACTGTGAAAAATGCGCCGGTTTTGCTGTGGGAGTGTGTGTCTGTGTAGTCTTGTGGATGGAAAGCTATGTGTGTGTGTGTGGACCATGTTTTTATATCTTTGTGGGGATCAAATGTCCCCAGAAGAATAGGAATATCTGATATTGTTGACCTGGTGTGGTTTTGCTGGTTTGTTGCTGTAGCTTTTAACAAAAATTTTATTAATTAGCCGCATTAATAATTATGTCAGTAGAAAGTTTTCACAAGTACAGAAAGACAAACATGTGTGAGGCTTCTCTCTCTCTCTCTCTCTCTCTCTCTCTCTCTCTCTGTCTCTGTCTCTCTCTCTCTTTGCTCTCGCTGCTGCAAATTGTTCAGTAAAGGAGCACTAAATGAGATATGAATATTTAACCAGGTGTGTTTGCTTCCAGGGGGTTGATATCTATGCGTGTGTTTATACTTGTCAGCTTTGGTTCGATTTAAACAAACCGTGGTGCGGTTTCTCTGTTAGTGTCGTTTGTTAGAGTAAGTGTCAACGCTTCCTCAAACTCTGGTGCACACAAGTAACCAGACCGAGACTGCCTGAGTGGGCGGGTCTCTTCCATTTCTAAACTTATTCTGCTTATTTAGGTACTAACACAATGCGAACCAAAGGCATCTAAGTTGTCAGAAGATGTGAGGACTAAAAGGTATCATTTTCATGTTTGGTAGAATAAACACACCCTTAAAAGTTTGTGAGGACCAAATGTCCTCAGAAGGATAGGAATACCTGACATTTTTGACCCTGTGGGGACATTTTGCTGGTCCCCATAAGATAAGCGATGTGTGTGTGTGTGTGTGTGTAAAACACCTGTACAGTCTTGTGTTTGGCAACAGGGCAGTGTATAAGAAGGCACAGTGTAGAGGAAAAGGTAAAATTCAGTTAGTCTTATTCAGCTATTTAAAAGGCAGAATATTAACTCGGAAATGTGCTGGTGTATACTTTCATCCTTTCTTCTCTTTCTTTCTCTCTACCTCTATTTTCACCGTCTTTCCATCTTTGTCCTGTTCTATCTCTCTTCTATCTTCTCCACAGAGCAGTTATGTATACTGCGCCCAGCAGCACGGGCAGACCCTCCCCAGTGCTGTCAAGGTTGGTGCGCATTGCTAGATTTTATAGCTGTCCAAGTTTTGGGGGGGTAAATCACACATAATTTCACACTCCGCTGCCCCTGGAGGAGGACACAGAAAACAGTAAGATGCAGGTTGTTTCAGACATTCAGCAGTGCCCGATGTGCTCTCATCATAACCGAAACACCATTCTCTTAAGAAGACAAACAAATCAAACGCTTTCCACAGAAGAGCGATAGTGTGTCAGACCTGAATATGGTCTGACCAGGATTTTATAAGATAATGCTACGTGCTTGACACCAATGACAGCACACAGGCCCCGCCCACTAGTCGCAAAAACCTCTCAATCAACATGAGCTGTCACCTTGATATGTTTAGTACGTAGTCACCTTCCTCCTCCCAGTCCAGATCTGTCCTTCTAACCATCCTGGCACATAGAGACAGACGAGACAGGATAGAGACAGGAGAGAACGTGCACATATACACACTCACAAACAAACAAACATAAACACAAACATATACATATACACACTCTGACCCCGGTCTGTCAGGAGATAGGCGGCTTCTGTGACAGGTCATGAGTGTGTGTGTGTGTGTGTCTGTGTCTGTGTATGAGAGAGAATATACAGTATTTGCCACCCAGCCCAGTTTGATGGATCAAGATTGTGGAGGACTTTTACCCTGTAAAACACAAACACACATCAAACGATTTTCAGTGCCTGCCCCCCCCTCCTTCGGTCAATGAAAACACTCCTGAGAGAGAGAGAAAGAGAGAGAAGGAAGAGGGGAAGATGAATAGTGAGAGAGTGGGGGTTGGAGTAGGGTGGTGTCTTGTACAAAATGGAAGAAAATTCACCAGGAGATTAAAATTACCTCAGGTTATTCTCGGTCTTTCTTCATTTCTCTGCTTGGTTCCAAACTACCCGCTAGCCTCCTTGACTGACTTCCTCACACGCAAACACCCAGCCATATTCTCTTTGTGCTGCAGACAGAGAGCAAGCCCAACAGGACACGTCCTCTTGACTGCGTCTGGACCATGTTTTTATACCTTTGTGGAGACCAACTGTCTGATATTGACTGGAATGGAACTGATCTTTTTTTTTTACCTTGCAGGGACATTTTGCTGGTCCCCATAAGGAAAATGTTTTGTGTTGCAGTTTTTAACAAATAAATAGAAAGCCTTTTCATTTCTGAGGTAAAGGTTAGGGTTACGGTTAGGGTTAGCGTTGATTAGCTGCAGTAATAAGTATGTCAGTGGAATGCCCTCACAAGTATAGCAAGACAAACGTGTGTGTGTGTGTGTGTGTGTGTGTGTGTATGAAGCACATCTCACTGGAGCGTTCAGCTCCCAGCATGCATTGCTCATCCTCCCCAGGCCCTCCACCAACACAGTCACACTGAGCCACTGAAACATCCTGTGACAATTTCAACTGATCCATAAAAAGTCATTGTGATAAGGAGTGGGCGCTGTGCCAAAAATATCATCACAGTACAAGAAGACACTTTTACCTTAATGTTTAGGTTTAAGGCAGTGAGGCAGTACAGAAGAGGTTCCAGCCTGAGCTGTCTGGAGTTCTGCATGTTCTTTCCATGCTTGTGTGTGTTCTGTGCTTCCTCTGGGTTCTCTGGTTTCCTCCCACCTCAAAAAAGGGTATGCAACTGAATTGCATTACAAAACCAGTAAAAGTCCATTCTGCTGTGAGGACCAGTACGGCTAATTAATAAATACGCGAATCATTTCTTATTGTCAGTCATTATCTGTACCGCTTATTCCCAGTTACGGGGTCACGGGGGAGCCGGTGCCCAGCCGGCAACTCTGAGCGCAAGGGCAGTTATTGACCAAAGTAAAAAAAAACATCACCGTCACACCATTTTCTGGTCCACCTGAGCTTTTCTTTTTTTCCTAGGGTGTTTTTATGTAATTATGGTGTATTTTTTAGATTATGTCTTTTCTGAGTTAGTCCATGTGCTTTTAAAAGACATTTTAAAAGCTGTCTGTGAGTTTCCTTTACGCCGCGTTAAGCTCAGCAGCTGCCGCTGAAGACAGCTTTCTGCTCCAGTGGCGTCATAGGAAGTGGAACATTACAGCACCTGGATGACACAACCTGCAGCCGGCGTGGGAGCTGTTTTTAGGTGCGCGTGTGCGCGTGTGTGTGTGTGTGTGCACGCCTGTGGGTTTTCAGCACGAGCAAACACAGACCTATTTAGCAAGTGCACTATCCTGCTTTGTCTATTAATGGATTGGGTGTCTTTGGGTCAGCAAACCCCAGCTAGGATGATGAAATGTTTGTTCTGCTTCACCTCTTGCTTTTTCTGGCTTCCTGTCTCTAACTAAAACATTTATTTTTTATTATCACTATCCACTGGCTATAATGACCATGCGACCTGTTCCAAGCAATCATGCATCCACAACATGTTGGGCTTTCCTCGTTTGACCTGCTTTTCCAATAGTTTTAGGATCTGCTGTACACTACATCATTTTTGTTGTACTGATTGGATCCCAGAGTGGTAAAAGACAAATTTGCAGAGATTCAATCATCAATTAATTATGACAATTAATCTCAATACACCCTGGAGTACCAGAAAAACTGGTAGCAAAATACATAAAATGCAAAATACATAGCAACTCCACCTATGCACGTCATTGGCTGTGTCCGCCAGTGCGTATATAAAGCGATAGACATCTGTGGAAGCTTCTAGAGTTGTGTCCACTGTAAGAATGGCCGGTTATCAAGATTTTGCAACTTTCAAAATGGTTTAATAGATGGAACTCGTGAGATGGGTTTGGAGTTTCATTTACTGTGTGTACATACTTGAAATGCTCATACATGTGTCTATTACAGGCCAAAAGTTTGGACACATCTTCTCATTCAATGCATTTTCTTTATTT
>JAOTRJ010000045.1:5240576-5252276 GCA_028564905.1 Leptodoras praelongus | reverse complement strand
GCCCTCATTCCACCTGTGTTTAATCAATGGATCTAATCAATGGATCTTATCTTTCAGTAGTGTGTGGCTTCTGCTTGGTTGGAAAGAAAACCTGCACCCACACTGGCCCTTCATGGATAAGATTGGACACCACTGTACTAGGTATTAAGAAGAAAATAAAATTACAAGGTATTCAAAGTTTGTACTACATACAGTGGGGTCTGAGAGCACTAGAGGATTTCTGTTTTGCATTCTTTTCTAATTTAATGCAACAATTGTTTTTACTGGAAATTACATTATTGACAACTTGAGTGAAAAGTAGAACCTTTGAAATACTGACATAAATGTCTTAATATTTGCTACATCTCCTTTTTACTTTAATGGCAGCATGTACTCTAGCTGCCCTGGACTTGTAGAACCTTCTGATCCGTTTCCGATCAAATGCATGTGAGTACTGTCTGAACGCATGCTTCAACAGAGGAGATTAGGCTTGAGGAAAGTCTTCAGAAGGGCTTTTGTACAAAATGGTTCACATGGCCAGTATCATAAATTTGCTTATATTTAAATAGGACCCTAGAAATAGTGCAGAATCTGAAAAGAAATATCCTACAACCTTCTGTTTGTTTTTTTCCCCCCAAATTTTACATTAAATGAAAAAATCCCAGATATTCAATGCGATTTGGACTTTTGGACCCCACCATATGTGTACAAATGACTACATACACTTAAAAAAAAAACACAGGGTTCCTGAAGGTTTCATTGAATAGTTAAATGTTCTTAGCTTCCATAACAGGAAACGAATAGGAAAGACGTTTCTCATGTTCTAGAGTACAAGAGTATACTTTACATTTGAATAAAGTCCCAACGGGGTAAGATCCGGTGAACTTACATAGTCTCTAATTGAAGTGATGACAGAAAATAGTGATGATCCTTGTTTTTCTTCTTTTCTAACTAATACCTTGAATTGAAGAAGTGCGTAATTAAGTAAGAAAGAAAGACACTACTAAAACTGTGGCACTTTTTTTTTGCATCAGCAACACTCATTTTGCTTTGTTTTTTAGAAACCACTTACAAGAATATGGATATTATATACATACACACACATATTGACACCACCATGTTGTAAAACTCATGCCCTGATGTGTATAAAAATAGAATGTATCTATACAGCATTGCATATGAAAAATAACCCTAGTGCCCCTGAAGAAACTGAATCTACGTTATCCCGTTCGGTATAGTTCTGGAATTATGATACCTAAGAATACAGACTGGCATCAGAACATCAAGATTTGAAGCAGGCACACATGATTGGCCACTGATGCCCACTCAAGGTACAAGTGAGTGATATGAAGACTTTCTCATACAAGCACACACTTTCAAAAAATATATATAATGGAGCATCTCTTCTGAGTGTTCAGACTGCAGGACAGCTCAGAAATAAAGTCCATCAGACAAAGTGTAGGTCACTAATGTGGCTGAGGTTAGTGTGTGTGTGTGTGTGTGTGTGTGTGTGTGCGCGTGTGCTCAGGGCTCCCACCAAACTTCAGACCCCTAAACGTTCAGAACAGAACTTGTTCTCTGACCTATTTAGTCTGTTCAAAGGGCGAGGTTAAATTAGCTCTGTTCATGGTTCATTATTAGCTCTAGTTAAGTTCAGCTCAAGGTTAAATTAGCTCTATTAATGGTCAGTTCAATGTCGAGTTAGCTCTATTGATGGCCTCCTTGAGATTATCAATGGACAGCGCACACTGATAGATTATTGCAGTTAATAATAAAATAAGGCCTAAAACACGATCATACATTTTAGACAAGGGAGTGAAAAGAATTACAGCGTTTTTCAGCACTCTTTCCAGAATTAAATGGTCTTACATCTTTTTCCATGCAAATTGGTCAACAGTGTACACCTCACTATATATATATATAAAAAAACAACATAATGCACAATACAAATGTGTATGTCCTGTTAATCATTTCTACATATGAATGATTGGTAAAATGGATTGCGACTCTACCACCATGTGATTGGCTCGGGCAGCTGTTAGTCCCATATATTTTGAAGGACATGTAATGCTTGAGGGGACAAATGTAACAGTGCCGTTTTTTTTTTCCTTTTTTTTTTACATGGGACACCATTTTTAAATGGCTGAATCTCGAGTTACTCTACTACATATGCAGTTATAGGTGGATGTAAGACATGGCCACAGTTTTGAATGACAGCCCGTGGTCCATTTTTTCATTAACCTCAATTCAAGAGCATTCATTCCAGAGCCTGCTGGCCCAGTTACCTGATATCAGCATAAGCTATTAATATATTTATATCTATGATATACTCTCTGGTTTTGTGCATATCAGTGTTTCCATGGTTTCATAGGAAAGTTATCTCATTTCCTCATGATCTGAACTGGAGTGCAGAATGTAATCTGGTTGTCAAATCGAGGCGCTTAATTGTAAATTCATAAGGGGAAGCCAATTAGTACAAAAAGTTTAGGTTAAAAAGATAAAGCAGGTAGCTTCGTAGAGTTGAACAGAAATCCAATAACTTGGATCCATTATAATGCTTGTGAATTTTGTGTCAGTTTGAATTAGAGTGAAGGACAAGAAAAGGTCTTTGCTGTTTTGTCAATCTAATTTTACAAATCCAATTATAGAAATAATATTGAGCCGAATGAAGTAGCTTATTAATTCTACTCTGATGGTATCTACTAGGGTTTATCAAATTTGCAGTTAAACAGTTTATTCAGTATCGTGCTCTGCACTATTTGAACACAGATTAAGTCTAGAATCTGGAAGAGGAAAACCTTTAAAGATTTGGTGTAAAAACTCTGCAGCATGCACTTTCCTTTTTCAGACAGGGTTCTACACTGGGGATATCGTGGCACAGTAGTTAAGGATTTGGGCTCCTGATCAGATGGCTTTGAGCTCAAATCTCAGCAGTACTGATCTGCCATTGTTGGGTCTTATGCAAGACCCTTATACCTCAACTGCCCAGTTGTCCTGAATCTGATGATGCTTTATATAAAAGCTTCAGCCAAATGAGCAAAGTTGGAATTAATGAACCATTAATTATCTTGAGAACCCTTGAGGATGCAGCTCTGTCAACCTGCCATGTCTTTATCTGTGCCTAATAAAGGTATGAAATGAACATCTGGGCTAAAGAGAGGTTGCAAAGTGCCAGTGGATTTTTATCATAAGGCTTTGTTTTTTCACCTAATGCCACTCCTACGTTGTACAGGGATTTGGGGCTTGAGGAATGGCTTGGCCAAAGCACTGGCTGCTGTCCATGGTACTGAAGGCAGTGCAAGTAAACATACTGCATCTATGGCAGTATGTTTATACTATATCAGACCAAAACATTTCTGTGGACTACATTTCTTGCAACATTGCAATTCTTTCATTTCTACTGCCTTTTTTGACTCCATGAAACTATTCTTTACATGGAGGCCATTTGAGTACCGTGGCCAACTGTTGATGTCAACTAATAACAAAAGACATTCCGAAGCAGACTAATTTCCTTTGCACCATATATTCGATTAATATATATGGCTAGGTGTGTGTGTGTGTTTAGGGTGCCAGGATTTAGGCCTTTGATTTACGATATAAAGGATATGTCTTTCCATTGAACCTTAGGTATTCTGCATTTCTATTAGTATTGTGCACATTTGTTGCCTACTGGCTTGATATGATGAAATTCACCACACCAGAAACATTGTTTTATACTACAGGGGACACTGACCCCCACATGTAGTAAAGAGCTTTGAGATCTCTTACCCCAGTAACCATATAGCATGATCAAATATGTACTTTTTAGTTCTTCTGTGTTTTTCTTGTTCTTTTTTGTTTTGCTATTTCTTTTGGGTGGAGGTGGAGGGGGGGCAAATTCCACTACCCACTATGAAAGTGAAAGCTCATATAATCATTATGTGATCTGACCTATACATCACTTGATGTCCTTGGCCGTTGGGAGAAATTGGCTGGGACACATCCACAACAGGCTAGCCACAGGGATTTCTGAATGTCTGGGTTTCTGTAGGCGTAAATGATTGGGTTTATGACCGAGTTCCATGTGGCTGGGAGTACTGTGGCATAGGTGTAGATCATTGGGTAGCTAGAATCTGCCACAATTGAATACATGGCAAAGGGCATCCAGCATGCAGCGAAAGTGCACAGAATGGCAGAAAGTGTCGAGACCCCTTTAGTGGTGGAAATAGCTATGAACTGGTGCTGCACGGCAATCTGCTGCGCGTGGCGGAAGGCGATCTTACAGATCTGCAGGTAGAGCTGCATCATGAGCGCAAACACAAGCAGGAAAGTCACTGCAAGGACCACAGCATTGTTCTTGGTGACCGGGCGACAAATGCTGCAGTGGGCCTCGTCCTGGAGACAATTCCAACCGAGCACAGGCAGCAGACCGAGCGTGATGCAGACCAGCCAGATGAACACCACCATGACGTACGTGAACGTCACTGTGCGTTCCGTGTTGTAGGTTAGTGCGTTATACAGAGACAGGTAGCGGTCCACTGTGATAGCCAGGATGTTGAGTACAGAGGCAGAGAATGCAGCAATGAGCAGCCCGACTGACACCAGCATCACAAACTCCGTGTTGAACATGTAGATGAAGATAAAGTTCAGAATCAAGCCGAGGCCCGCGAGCAGGTCCGCGAAAGCCAGGCTCCCTATCAGGACAAACATGGGTGCCCGCAGGGTGGGCGTGTAGAACAGGATGGCGATCACAATCGCATTCTCGCAGGAAATGAGTGTCCCAGTCACACACAGCGCAATGTCCCAAGGGCTAACGGTAAGAGGCTGCAGGTCTTCGGTGTGCACAGGCGACGAGTTGTGCGCGTCCTGGAAATTCCACACGCCGACCGTGTTCAGAGAGGAGGTGTTTTGAAGTTGGTTGCTCATAGCTGCTGCAAGAGAGTGAATCATAGCTGAGAGAGAAAAAGAAAGGTAGACGGAAAGGAGGGGAGGAAGGGGGGGGGGGTGGATGGATAGAGAAAATGAGAGAAAAAGGCAGAACATATCAGAATGACCTGTTTAGGACAACCTCCTTGTATGACCAAAATAATCTACAGCTAACACAAGTACATCTACTATTCGCAGCAGCAGCATCACGTGTTCTAATTGGCATCAATGTTTTAGGAAATCATCCTCTCATGACCCATCGGTGCCACACAAAGCGACCTCCACCCTTCCCAAGCAGGCAAACACGTCGTATTCCTACAGTATGGAAATGACATACATGATTTAGAGGTCAAAGTGGTTTTTGTCGTGTTCATCCGTCTTAAATGTGCATCAAGACCTTGAGCAGGTCTTTCAAACATGCACCGTGCACTCGGGCTCTATTTTTAGAAATCGTCTAAAAATAAAGCGGGTCTCCTGTGCAGGCGTCGTGCATTGCGCCTCCACCATCTCAACCGGCGCGCAGCACAGACCGCTTCATTCATAAATCCTATTCCCGCTGAAAACGCACATCTCCCATACAGCAGCCCGGCAAGGACTGTCGGGAGGTCAAGCTGCGGCATTAGCGCGTGAATGGGAGAAAGGAGAAGCGTTCGTCCTTAATAACGCCAGTGAAAAAGCAGAGGCAAAGACGAAAGATTCAAAGCATCGTACCTTAGTGCCATGAAGCTGCAGTGTGTTTCCCTGTCAGCGCGCGCTTCTCACACCACAGAGAGATGGAGGTAGAGGACACAGGACAGAGGAGAGGAGAGGAGTGGACAGGGGAGGGGGGGGATCATCAGGTCCTTATCCTGTTCGTTCCATATTGTTCTGGGTAATCGAGTGCAATCGTGGCACTTCTCAAGCGGAAACCTCGGCAGAGGCGCAGCAGCCGCTCCACACTCAGCATCGCGATCAAAGCATGAAGCCGAGCCGCGGTGCTGCCTGGCTTTGATATGACCCCGCCCCCTCCGCACGCCCCGCCCACGATTCTCCCTCTTTGACGTCAAGCCTCTTCACTACAGTCATGATCGAGTTTGTGAATCAGAGGCAGACAGAATATTAATAATACAACACCAGCAGGAGCACATCACCCGCGCTTGGCAACAGCCCTTTTTATAACCAGAGCATCACAAGTCCACATCCAGCATTATTCCATCTATAACATGATATATTACCATAGCTATATAGGAACAAGTCTATACCCAGGTCTCTCTCTCTCTCTCTCTCTCTCTCTCTCTCTCTCCTACACACTGACAGTGCCAAGGTGCCCTCTCAGAGATGTCTGATGTGTTTACTTCCTCCACATGTTGTGCTTTACGTTTCAGTGATTACACACCGATGGCTCAGTGATGCTCGTCTCAATCCCAGATCTCTACACTTCCTGTATCATAAATTCCTTCTCCATCCTGCTGCCCTGTTATAGTGCAGCAAGTCTTCAGCAGTGAGCTAGCCGGCTTTCATTTTCTCTTTCCCTGTCTGTGTTTGTCCCGGTGACTCCGCTTCTACGTTTTATTACACAACAGCTTGGCTCAAGCTTAATGTGGCCATAGGAGAACGCAGTTGTCCTTGGTGAGAAGTGAGGAAGAAGCAGGTGTGTGTTTGTGTGTGTGTGTGTGTGTGTGTTGGTCACACTGTTCTGAAATCTCTCTCTTTTTTGCCTGTGGGTGTAGTTCACACACTGCTACTCTAGTCTCATGATACAGAAGTAAACTGTGTACTGTGTGTAATGCAGCTGATTTGTCACCTTTTGTATTTTAAGTTTGTATGATTTTATGTCGGTGGTTTAGTGGGTAGCACGGTCGCCTCACAGCAAGAAGGTCCCCGGTTCGATCCCCGGGTGGGGTGGTCTGGGTCCTTTCTGTGTAAACTCCCAGTGTCTGTGTGGGTTTACTCCGGTACTCTGGTTTCCTCCCACAGTCCAAAGACATGCATGTTAGGTGGATTGGTGTGTGGCCCTAGTGTGTGTGTGTGCCCTATGATGGATTGGCGCCCTGTCTAGGGTTGTTCCTGCTTTGCGCCCTAAGCTGCCAGCTAGGCACCGGATCTCCCGTGACCCTGAAAAGGAAGAAGAAAATGAATGAATGATTTTATGTCGAATAGTGAAACCTTAAGACATTTTTAAAGGTACATAACCACATTTCCATGAAGTAGGAAAGATATTCCCTGGAGGTGTATATAGAATGGCACTGGGCAGTGGTAGCCCAGTGGGTTAAGACTCCTGGTTGTGGTTTGGAAGGTTGGGGGCTCAGACTCCGAGTGGGGCTACAGCTGTCCTCTGTCCCTAACACTCTGCTTAAGGGGAAGGGTTGTGTCAGGAAGGGCATCCGGTCCTAAGATGCAGACTTGATCTGCTGTGGCGACTCCAAGGAAGGTAGTTTTACTGCAGGAAAGTGTTGGCGTCTCACAACTTTATGGTCCACGGTTCAATCCTGAGCTTGGCTTACCAGCTGTGTTGGTTTTACATGTTATTCCTGTGTCTGTATGGCTTATTGTGTACTGTATGGGTTACCTTACCTAGTATTCCCAAGATCAGGGACCCTGACTAAGATAAAAACAGTTACTTCAGACGACCTAATCAACGTGTACGTACATAGATAGATTTATAGGTTCCCATTTTAACTGGCGGCCTCGTGAGGTTTTCTTAAATGGTGCGTATTGTTAAATTTCACCTAAGGAGTTGTTATTTGTGCCTAAGTGAACACTTCTTCACTGATTAGAATAATGATTAACTCAATTAAAGTGGCGAGAGTTTGTAGTGGGAGACACACAAGAGAAAGTGAAAGACATGGCGAGAGAAGGAGGGAGGGTGAAAGAGACAGACAGAAAGCAGGAAAGCATCGGAGAAACGTGGATGGAGAACGAGAGAGTACGTGAGTGGGAGAAAATGCAGATAGAATGACTAAAGTTGGAAGAGGTAGAGAGGCATAAAGAGAGGAATAAGCAGAAAGAATGAGTAGGTAAGGCAAGGAGGGAGAAAGAGAGAAAATGGTGAGAGAAAGAGTGGTGAAAGAGAAAGGATTACAGGTAGAGGAAGATGGGGAAAGCTAGACATCGCATTGGGCTGTCAGCTGGAATGCTGTTTTATTGCTTTCTCCCTGATGGCTGCTGTTATGAATCACACAACCTGATCAGAATGACAATGAGCCCGAGCGCCGGTTCATTGATGAAGCTCCCTCCAATCGCCCTCGCTCACACTCCTCCATTCATCTTCACCGCATGGCACTGTGGGTAAACCTATTACATCACCTCCTACCATACATTCAAATATACACACGACTTCACAGTTATACAACACTAAAGCTGCACGTGTGCACGCACACAGCAAACCTTGTGCCTGGGAACTGAAAAATATGTAAATAAAAGAAAAAAATAAGAATCTTTTTGCACACTTGCTTTGTATACTCCAGCAGACAGAATCTATTTTCACACTTATTCCATCCAAGGACAGATTTAACTGTAAGACCTTAGACCATGGTCCACTTCATACAGATTTATTTTATGCTCCTATTCTTCACCTAGTCGTATATCAGGTTATTATTCCTACATTTCCAACAACAGAACACATTTAATGACTGGTTGTATAATGTTTGAGTAACAGGTCAAACAATATAATAAATATCAGAACTCAAAGATGAATGTAATAATTGAATCATGGTGGGTTCCACCATTTCCACCATTTCAAGAACATCACAAAAAGCTCTGTCCGTCATTCCCAGGTCCTTGACGTTACTGTGAGACGTGAGATCTGTGGATCTATTGTGCTGTACTGTGATCCCGGAGATGTGATTTCATCCCATTGTATGCACGTATATGGATGAGCGGTCAATAAAAAACTTCATCGATGAATAGCTTTCACCTAAAGTGCAGTATGCAATTACGCTGATGAATATTTGACATAGGTTTTTAAAGACAATGACAAAAAAACACTTAAACCGGCAAAGGTCAAAGATACAACGATCTGAATATGCAAAACACAGGCTTGGTAATCAGAATGGAGCTTTGATACGTTGCACTGGGGAACAGAAACAAAGGAACTTAAATAGGGAGAATAACAAACAGGGGATTAATTAACATGGGTGATACCAATCAGCAGATGGTACTAGAATTCAGGGGATGGAGAAGAGAAGGGTAGTGCTGGAGTTCTGGACAGTGGCGCTGGACGTTCATTCATCTTCACTAACTGCTTCATGCTGGTCAGATGAACTTAGTGTTCATCAGGCAGGAATGCACCCCGGAGTGGTGGATAACCGTCAATCATTTGTAGACTAAGGGCAATTTTCAGTCAATTGACATGTTCTTGGGAGGGAGGGAGGGAGGAAACCAGAGATTCAGGGAACATCTAAATCTCTGCAGACACAGTAACCCAAACTCAGGATTGAATCTGGAACCCTGGAGCTAGGAGACAGCACTGCAGGTAAAGCTGCAGGAGTGGCTCAGTGGTTAAGGTGTTGGGTTACTGAATAGAAGGTTGAGGGTTCAAGCCCCAGCACCACCAAGCTGCCACTGTTGGGCCCCTGAGCAAGGCCCTCAACTGCTCAGTTGTATAAATGAGATAAATGTAAGTGGATAAGGGTGTCTGCCAAATGCCGTAAATGTAATGCAAGTGATTTGCAGGATATTCATGCAATGGCTCTTGATGTCCTCTTCATTTAAGCCTGGGTTTACATTTTTTCAGCATGTTCATTAGCTTTGACAATACTCAGCATTGTACCTTTTCTCCTCCAATTCAGTTTGCAAGCAGGACCCCAACTTCCTGTTCTAGATATCTGGAGAATGAAGGTGTTTTTGCTAAACCCTGGCATGCATGAGCCTCATTGATTAGGCTATTAGTACATATAGCAGCGCATACGTTCCTGTCATGGTTATTCGACAGACTCCCTTTCCTGGCTGCTTTGTTTCCATCTCAGACTGCTGTTGCTCGATCAGTCACTCTGACATCAGGCTCAGTGGGCTTCTGCGCATGAATGAAGGCTGCAGAGAACAGTAACAATGTGGATCCATTTCCATACAGTACTAAAGCATTACAGGTTTAAGGGAAGCTCTGCTTCACTTGCTCCACGCTGTTTATGAAGAAAAAGCCCACTCTTTATTAAACCTGTTCCCAATAATGCATGCAGTTCCATTCTCATAAAAACATCATTAAAGCAGGAGCGCAGCTCCAAAGTGCTGAAGTCTTTTACTTTCAGAGACGCTATATAAAGCGTATACTCGCATCGCAGAATTGTCTTCGTATTAGCTTTGGAGCTTGTCATGAAGGATGTAGTGGAAAGTGTTTAGATATTTGATGTCTGTAGAAACATCGATATACTGTATGCAGACTACTTTATACAAGGATGAGTCAAAAATGATCCGCACTCCTGTTATATTAAAACTTCTGTTGCCTGCACAGGCTTATCGGCACCTTCCGTACGAGGTCGCCGTCTCTCCGGGCGCTGCCGTGCAGGTTTGAACTTGTTACGTGAGTTTATTTGTGACTGCGATGTTAGAAACAACGGCTACCCCAATTGTGATTTGCAGGAAGTGTGCAGTGATTTGGTTTTTTGGTCTGAGGGTGTGTGCGGTACCAATATTTATCAAAGACTTTGTGCACAGTATGGAGAAACTATTTTGTCATGAAGAAGTGTCCTCCCTATAGTCCTGGACTATCACCTGTTTGGTCCCCTGAAAGAAGCGCTACAAGAAACGCTATGGGGCAGGCGTGGCTCAATGGTTAAGGTGTTGGGTTACTGAACAGAAGGTTGGGGGTTCAAACCCCAGCACCACTGAGCTGCCACTGTTGGGCCCTTGAGCAAGACCCTTAACCCTCAGCTGTATAAATGAGATAAATGTAAGTCAATCTGGATAAGGGTGTCTGAGAAATGCCATAAATGTAAATATAAGCTCTTTCTGCTCCCGTAGACTAGTAAGGCAGCTAGCAATACTATTACCTCTATACAAGAAACAAAGGTTCACGTCTGACGAAGTGGTGAAGCCAGAGGTGCATTCGTGGCTTTCAGCTCAGCCTAAAATGTTTTAATGTTAATGAGGGGATAGGACAACTTGTTGACAGATGGACAAAGTGTATTGAAAAGCAGGGAGGTTATGTCGAAAAATGATTTGTCTTTTCTGAAAGCAATTCTACAGACAGAGTGCGGATTATTATTTGTCTCCCCCGGTATATTTACAGGTTAAAGGTTTTCCAGTAGAAGATTGAAAAAAAAAAGATCCCAGCGTGGTGGTCTGCTCTATGTGACCATTTGCCTGATGGTGTGATGTGACTACTGTTGTCCAGAGGGGTTCATTGACCATTCTCCTCTTGACTTTTCCCATCAACAAAGCATTTCAGCTCTCTCACTGGATGTTTTTTTTATTTTTACACCATTCTGTCTAAACCCCAGAGATGGTATGGTTGTGTGTGATAAGCCAAGAGCTCAGCCGTTTCTCATGCCATGCCCAAAACTCACTGAGATGACTTTTCTCTCTGTGGATGAGACATTACCTGAAGCTCTTGTACCATAAGCGGAATGATTTTCTGCAATCACTTGATGATTATTTTTTATAACTACAGTTTTACAGTGAACTATATTTTGGACACTCTACCTATTCAACATGCTTTATATTTTCTTACAGTATTATTGTCTGACGATCATTTAAAACCTGCGGTCCATTACTGATGCTCAAAAGTTTGAATATGTACAGTACAGGCCAAACATTTGGACTTACCTTCTCATTCAATGCGTTTTCTTTATTTTCATGACTATTTACATTGTAGATTCTCACTGAAGGCATCAAAACTAG
>JAOTRJ010000045.1:5005580-5016058 GCA_028564905.1 Leptodoras praelongus | reverse complement strand
TCCAATTTAGCCATGAAACCTCCCACACTAAAATGACAGGTGTTTCAGTTTCATTGTCTAACCCCTGTATGTATATAATCACACAAACAAATGTATCCCCAGTCACATGAAATATTCATAAGCATTCACCAGAGAGGAACACAGGAAACATGCAGCTACACATGTTTAAATGCAGTAGTGTACAAACAATGAAAGAACAAAACTAAGAAAAAAGAGCTTCTTTTAAAGAAACAGAATACTTAAAAATATCATTCTGTGATGGTACAGTTAGGGAGTGTCATTATTTTGGGAAGGTCTGGCTGAGTTGTACTCTTGATGAAAAAGAAGGTGAGGAGAATACAGTGGAGAATGGACAGTTTTACAGGACATTTCGAGTGTAGACCATTTTTTATAACTAAGAATGTGACACAAGGAATCCTGTGGGATGTGGATCTGTATGGACAGAGAAGGCTCACACCCTTTGTTTTACTCAAAATACATTGCACTGCTCAAAATACATTTTGTTTGAAGCTTAGCTTAGTCTTACAGCCTTTATGTCATTAGACACCTTAAGGCACATTCAAATATATTAACATCATTAAATAAACAGGGAAATCCATTAGGTAGATAAACTGTTAAGTACACTTTTTTCACCAGGGAACCAACGGGGTGGCAAACATTTCATCTAACTGCATGCATCCTGTTTTCAGAAAGTGAAATAGGAAAAAAGGATCTTGAGAAATGGACACTTTTTCATGTTCTTCTAGAACATGGCTGTTAGAATTGTATTTTTAGCAGTAGTCTTGAGTTCTCTGAATATCTAGTCAAGGACTCACGTATGCTGCAGACAAAGGCCATGAAAAATAACCTATTGGGCAACAGAGAGAGGGGGAGGATAGAAAAGCGGAAGCGAGAAAGATTTTTATGGCTTGAGCATCCAAATGCAATTTAGAGGAAGCCATATTTTACAAGTGGAGCCTGGGCCTTTCTCCTGGGGCTAACACAGTACACAATGACAAGGGTGAGGGGAGAGAGGGGGAGAGAGGGGGGGAGAGAGAGAGAGAGAGAGTGTGAGAGTGTGAGTGATAGAGAGAGAGAGAGAGAGAGAGAGAGAGTGTGAGAGTGTGAGTGATAGAGAGAGAGAGAGAGAGAGAGAGAGAGAGAGAGAGAGAAAGGCTGGCTATAGAAAAGATGAAACACTAGGGTGTGGCATGAGAGGAAACAAAAAGAAAAACAGAGAGAAGAGAATAATGAAGATATATATATATATAGAAAAAAATCTGCACTTAAGAGATTAATGAGAGGAAAGTAAAGGGGTATGAAGAGTGTGTAGGGAGACAAATCGAATCATCCATGGACTATGAGACCAGAGCTGAGCTGAGAAAGGGAAAACAGGAGGAGGAAACATCTAAACAGAACAATGTATTATTCCTAAGCAGATGGAGGAAATGTCTGGGCTGGAGATGAACAGGAAATGAAAGGAGAAAAGCAGACGCAGATACAGAGAAAATATCAAAAAGTATCACATCTGTTAGAAGCTGGGATTAGACAGAAAAAGGTAAAAAGGTGCAGAGGAAAAAGGAAACTATGAGAAAGAGAATAGAGAGATAAAGAATGAAGAAGGTAAGGAAATACTGAGACACTTGACTACTTGGTATTCAGAACAGGCTGATAACTGTTTCAATAATAAAACATTAATTGAATAAAAAGAAGGAAAAAAGAGAAACACTCCCTCGTGTGAATCCATAGTCATATACTATACATAAATAGTAGAGCTGAGCAATATGATCAAAATGATATCATGATAAATAATCGAAAATTACATTACTGACCAAAATGAATTAATGTTAGAAATGTTTGTTTAATCTTTTAAAATGAATAAATGTGGATTTTAAAAAATGCTAAACTACTATTTTGATGGCATTTTGTTAGCAAACTTACATCAAGACCCAGATTTTGTATCTTAGAAATACGTTTGAGAATCGTTACATGATATTTTTGTCCTATTGTCCACCCCTAATGTACAGTATTAAATAAAATTTAAATTAAATAAAAAAATTAAAGGAGAAACATTTACAAATGATTACTGAATTCCCACCAGTTACACTGCTATTACACTGTGCAAGACGCAAAAAGGAATAAGATTGAATCTTTATATATTTTTTGATATCTTTGTGACCATTGAATCCTGACAGCAAGTGGAGAAGAAATAGTAAAGCTATTAATATCTATACACTGCATGATTCCGTTATGGTTACTTCACACAAGTCCTTGACATTGAAATGTTGAGATGAATCAGATGTATTAGACCACAAATAGCACCACTGAGTACCACACAAAGCTCCCCAAGGTCTGAGAACCTTTAATGTACAGCTGTAATAACAAGACAGTGTATGTCTTAACTGGGTGTCAGGAGGCCATTTTCACTGCTCCTGGGGCTGTTTTTCACTGTCTCTCTGAGGAAAATGAGGTCACCTTAAGTTATAACAGAAGCCAATAGCTAATTTTGGATCTCTATAAACATTTATCCAGGGCATGCACTTTTGTAGAACACCACACTCAAAGGTATTTGTAAATCAAACTCTAAACCTGTATAATTCATCCTTTCAAGAACAGATTTGGTACATCTTTCTCTCTTTCCTTGTCTCATCTTAGCCTTGCCTAGCAGACAGATATCCTAGATAGCCTACAGGGTCCCTGACTAGAGTCTGAGCTCAGGTTATACTATCTGTGAAATTTCACCTTCTCTCCCCATGCTATACAGACAAAGAACTCCAGGTCCTTTGGTTTCCTAACACCACCCAAAAACATGCAGATAGGTGGACTGACTACACTGAGTTACTGCTAGGTGTGAATGTCTGTGTGCATGCAGTCAAATTAAATTCCCATCCAGGTTGTATCCTCTTGCCCAGTGTTCTAGGAATAAGCTACATATCCACTGTGACACTGATCAGGATAATATGGTTACAGAAGATTAATGAACAAAAAAAAAAAAAAACAGGTGAGAATTTTTGGCTCATTAAGTCTTCAATTCAGTCACAATCATCAATTTTGCAGACACTTTCAGATTGTCACATCCACTCCAATTTTGTCTTCACTGATCCCTACACTGTTTTAATATTCATTGTCCTTTTATGGTCATTGCTTCCTGTTCCTGCTACCCTGTTGCTAAGGTTGTGAAAGGACTCGCTTGTTTCTTGTTAGTTCATAGCAGTGTGTATATATTTATAATTTCTTGGTGTTCCTGTTTGCTTGGTGACATTTACATTTATCACAGTTAAGCTGTTTATCACTTACGGTTCTCTAATTACCCCGATTGTTTCATCCTCTGCTGTAGAGCGTCATGCATGAACCATAAAAAATTTGTTCTTGTGTTTTATTCCTGTACTGCATATTAAATACATCAACATAATGGATTTTCCAATTTACAGGGACGCTTGCTGCCTGTAAAATGGAAAATCTGAATATGTAATACAAGTAATTGCCCTATATTTACCTGTACATGTGAACTGAAATGAATGAAGCAGACATTTCTGTGTTGTGAGTGAAACATCTGCTTTCTGAGTATCATGCTCAAGTATATCATAAATATAAACCAGTACAGAGGATCTGTTAAATAGATCTTCTAGGTCTGTCCTATGTTTTTATGTTCAACCCTGAGTTACATGAAATCAATATTCATTTTAGTGCTAGAGTCAGTGTTCACCTATCATCTATTACTCAGGGGGTTTATACTGCATTTGCTATATTCTAGGGCACATTGTAGTTGAGGTAACTGATACTCTGATATCCATAAAACACATCAGAGCCTGATCCAATCTGGCCTGGTTTACTGCTGCTGCCTGTCTTACAGACCTCACCACTTGATCACCATCACAGCCATCCAAACATCGTTGAATATGCATTGTTTATATGTAGCAGTTTAATGGAAAAAGGGGAAAAAGAGCTAGATGGCTAAGATTTGTGATGAATCTTCCACTATGCAGTAAAGATGGGCAGTCTTGCTCAACCTTCAGATGGTTCTGGTTGTCATGGAGATAGGGGAAAGAGGAAGGATGGAGAAGGATAAAGGTTGTGAAACAGAGAAAGTTTATGTCTTATACTTCACTTAATGACTGGTGTCTGTGCTCCATGGTTGAGGTACTAGGCTGTTCTGCTATGTGTTCTATACTCTCAGGAGTATAGAACACCCCCCCCCCACACACACACACACACAAACACACATGGGCATGCACAAATATTGCTGAGAACTATGCCATTGCCCAGGAGAACCATTAGCAATGTGCTGCATGGCAGATGCCTCCTCTCGGCATGACTAAGAGAGCCTGCAGAGATAAAACACACACACACACACACACACACACACACATTTTGTGTCCTTTTTTCACTACAGACCCAACACGTAGGTGAATTATCAAACAGCTCTATTGTACAAAAAATGTTTTTGTTCCTGCTCAGTAATGTGTTAACATAGCAGTGTGAATACAGCACACACAGGCTTTAACACATATCTGCTGTAATCAGAGAATTTCACCAGCTAAAGTGTGTGAAATTCTTGTTGCCTGTGTGTGAGAGATTTCTCCAAAAAGCTCTTCCTCATTGGTACATCAACCTGCTAAAATTAATCCTCTTCACAAGTCTCTCTCTCCCTCATTTCACTAAATCTTCTCTCTCAGTCAACTGAGCTAAACACTTCAGTGTTCTCTGCTTATCTGTAAGATTTTACCAAAGAATCATCAGTATAACCACTGATTTCACACACTCACACTAACAAGCTTACCCTCAATCCTAACCTGACCCAACAACTCTGTATCTATCATTTGGATATCTATATCATCCAGATATTTATAGACTCCTGCCCACCATACCTATATGTGCTTGGTGAATGTCCTAATCTGAGACCCAGTTGGTCCATCACCTACAGCCTCTATTCTTCTGGGAAGGCTTTCCCCGAGATTTTGGAATGTTTCTATCAGCCACAAGAGCATTACTGAGGTTAGGTACTGGTGTCGGGCGAGACACCCTGGTGCACAGTTGGCATTACAGTTCACCCTAAAAGTGTTCAGGTCAGAACTCTTTGAAAACCACTCTAGTTCTTCTATAGCAACTCTGGCAAACCATAATTTCATGGACCCTGCTTGTTGCCAAGCCATGTCATCCTGGAACAGGTTTTAGCCTCTTTATTCAAATGAAAAAGAAAAGCTAAACACTACAGTGTGTACAATGAAATTTTAGACACCGTGTTCTTCTACCTTTGCAGCAAAAGTTTTGGGAAGGTCCATATATGTGTGTAATGGTCAGGTGTCCACATACCTTTGGTCATACAGGGTTCTGTATTTCTATATACTATTTAAATCAACATATACTCATTATCTACTTTTAACAACCCATTATTTATTTTCCAATGACTCACCATATCATAAACAGGCATTATCTATAACATCCATGCAGACTTCATCCTTTACCAGCTATCACATACTCCAAACACACACTGTCTACTCTTAAGCCATTATCTACCCCAACTATACACTACCTACTACTAACCACACACCTACAGTACTATCCCTATTTATTACGTTATGATTAATTGAAGGGTGTATAAAAAAGGAAAACCAGAAAATTCCACCTAAGTCTAGCCATCTAGCCATCCAACAAAGGAGCTTGTGGTACAGGAGGACAATTCTCCAGCTGTTGAGAATATTCTGTCAGTCTATAATATAACCATCTACAGATCTACAGTAAGCACCAGTTATCTACTACAAACCACTTACTTTGTACCTCTAAACTATGAATCTCTAAAGCACATAATGTCTGTAATTATTATAGATGAAATCATACTTTTAGTGTAAAAAAGAGGTAATCCTCTGCCAAACAGATCAGGTGAAAGTAGGTGATTTTCTGTGAGGGTTATGATGCATTCAGGAAGATTTGGTAGTAAAAGTGGTAGAGTAGGAAGCAGAGGAAATGTTTCAATTGGAAAAGCACTAAAAGCATTGACTGATGCCTGGCTCATTTATCTGAATAACCTTTATAGCCACACTCACAAACACACACTGGACTAAGGCTAAGCCCAGATTTGCATTTTCTTGTTCCAAGGGTTCAGCAAAAACAATAAACAGGCAAGTAATTACATTCTGACACATGCAAAGCTAATGATTGGCAACCAGCCACAGAGCCTGTGCATCTTTAATGAGTGTGCACATGGATGCTCATATGTATAAATGTGTTGTAATTGAGCAGTATTAGTAGTAGCTAATAGCCAGTTCTGTTCAAAAAGTGTCATTCCATTCAGTAAAGACTGATTGTGTTTGTCTAAGCACAGCAGGGAACTAAAATGAAAAAGAAAAACCCGTAAGGTTTGTAAATAAGATCCAGCTTGTAGAACACACTGCATCAGATATTGTTATTTAGAACTAAGAAGTCTGGCATTTTATCCACCATCGTATTGGTTACCAGGCAACATTAACATTGCCTAGGAAATTCACTTGTTAACTATTCAACTCAAGTTCCTGATTTATTCAGGATGCTGGTCCGTTACTGCTCTCAGGAGTCAAAAGGTCCACAGCTAGAAAAGGTCAGGTGTCTGCAAAGCCCCAGTGTTAGGTTACAATCACTCTTCAAAATATACTGTAGGTATTTTTAATAATAATGAAATAATATTTTCACATCTAAGCTAAACCGCAAACTGGGGACATGTAAATATAAGCTTACACATAACCACATAAGCTGGTTATGTGGCCTGATTGGGGAAACACAAGAAAGAGGTGTGTTAGAAATCAGATGAGTGCGAGTATTATGATGTCTGTGTCAGTGGTAGTGGATCTGAATGGGACTGTGTGTGTGTGTGTGTGTGTGTGCACATGCCAGGGACACACTAACAGGTGGTGTTTGAGACACACACGCACACTAACTAGTATCCATGCATCTCAAGAGTATTAAACACACAGACATGCAAAAACACATAAATGGATCACTTTAGATTTCTTACTTTTTAACGTATATAAGGGTATTGCAAAAATCTTAAGTTGTGGCTTTTCAATAAGCACTTTCATCTTCTTAATCACGTTCTCATTAATTCCCTCTTACTCTTTTTACACTCCAACCTCTTTGTATGTATTTATTCACGTTTCCATCCTTTAAATGTTAGCGGCCTCGTATTACAAGTGACAAGTTGCTACTGATTAAGGTCAAGCTGAGAGCAGAATATCAATGTGGACCCTGTCCTAAAATGTCCAACACTCATAAATCACTTCTCTCTTTCTCTCACTCACACAAAATCTCAGAGAGAGAGAGAGAGAGATATGCCAGAAGCTGATATGTCTGCCAGGCCACCTGATTATACAAGTATCATTAGTCAAGCAAAGTGTGTAGATGACCAAGCTGTCACCAGGCACCCTCATTACACACACACACACACACACAAAATGATTAACTATTAAAACTGTTGTCTGCTTCTGCTTTGCTCATCTCCACTGTCTGTCACATGTCAGTTAGTCAGAAGATATTCAGTCAGTCTTATAATTGTTCAAGATGAAACTCAATGGACAACATTTTAAAAATGAGGATGAGAAAAAAAGGACACACTACATATGTATTCCTCTGATGCTTAAAAAAAGAATACAAAAACAACACAACAAATTTGCTCATGGGATGTTGTAGGTAAAGCTGATGACAAGGGAATACCAAGGGTTAATGATTCATTCTCTGTCTCCCTCTCTGAAAGCACACAGTGTGTTCTGACCTTACACCATTCATTTGCTGTTATATAAGAAAGTGCACCCCAAACTGTGTATTATATAAACAGTACCACAGTGAGCTGTCACTTCAAGACCTCAGTATGTAGTCTTCTACATTCAACACAGTTTAACACAGATGCACACGTTATTTGCACAGAAAATAAATGTGTTCCAGTTCAGGCAAATCATCAGATCCCTAAAGACGTTTATCTGAAGTTTGCTATTTCTGACTATAAAGCTGATAAACAAATAACAAATACAATGTATACATCTATAATTATTTATTATCACCAATATTGTATCAAGATGACCTGTTGTTGTAGTTTTAAAACTGTATGGCACACTGATATTTAAAAAAAAAAATCATAAAAACATTTCTTCAGACCAGCCATATCTTCTATCAGACTTGTTTGAGAGGTGTCTTTCATTTTTTAATCCAGATGTATTCTGCTATGTATTCAGGCTGAACAATTAGATCTGAGGTGAGAAATATATTTTTTCATTCTGTTGCTTTAAGCATGATGTTCATTACGATGTTTGTCACAGATCAACTAGTGTTCCTTTTCCTGAATGCTTTGTCAGTAAAACATTTACAACAGTGTCTCAGCATGGACCACAAAGAGAAAAAAATTATATTTCCTAAACCAGGATGCAGGAAGAGACTAGCAGAAGAGTGTATGATTAGAAGAGAAGGACAAAAGTTAGTGGTCATGCCCACTCGTGCCCCCGGAATGAACTTTGTCCATGACTGTCCAATACATTACCTCAACAAGGCCTTACTGCTTGTTTACATTAACCATCAGACTGGAGAGGAGACCGTCAGAGTGAGAAAGTGCATGTGAGAAAGAGTGAGACACTAAACTAAACCTGTTCACAACAGAGGGAAAGAGTGAGAAAGAAAGAGACTCGGCTGTCTGATTTGGGTAGGTCTCCGTTAGTGATGTTTAAAACTAAAGAAACATGTGAGCAGTCAAAGGGCCTCAAGCAGCACCTGATCCAGAAGTTGCTGTACTGCACAGGAGAAATGGAGCACTTCCATATGTACATGCAGGGTAAGAGTCCACCATATGCCCAGACATACCAAAAGTTCTGTAACACAAACTATAGAAACACTTTACATACTGTATGTTTCTAATTTTTGAAATGTCAATCTGGAACTAATTTGATTAATGTTTTAATGAAATATTTTCATGATTTCTCTGAGAAGATAGTGACTGTTTACTGCTCTGATAAAGATGGCCAACATTGTTATTAGCACAGATACAAAAGTGTTTATATTAACAGGAAATTTATAGATGTTTACATTTATCACTAATAGAACAGATAATGATCAGATTTTGCTGTTAAAAGCCGTGCTTTTAAATTACAATGAAAATTACAATGAAAAATCAAGAAAGATGCATAATATAACTAGATATACCACATGTTGTTGTGTAAAAGTGCATAACATGAGAGAAAAAGCAAATGTGAGGTAAAATAAGTATATAACAAAATTTCAAAATTGCTACTTAAGCAATTCTTGTAATAGATGAACTTTCAGAAAATGTGGCACATGTATATGTAGTAACCCTGTAAAGGGAAACAATTAAGCAACAGACTCTGTGCGGTGTTGTCTGTTTTGCATCTTTACAGGGATTGAATTTCAAGTACACAATATACAAACACTATCTGACTGACATAGAACAATTACAAGAAAACAAATCATTTCATAAAAATATTATTACACTATGTACAAATGACTATATTACTATATTTTAAACATTCTAGTTTTAACATTCAATAACACTTAGGTTACAGTTTTTTAACCGCATTCAGCATTCATGTGCCACTTCTCTTACACAGACACAGCATACAGAGCAACTCGTGGTCTTTTGCTAACTTCAGAAGATATTATAATTAGCCATCTGACTATTCACAATGGCAGTGCATTAAACTACATTTATGACAAAACACGCTTTTAAGCAGGACTGTATACTGGAATCAGTTTGCTGGGCTACACTTACCTGTATAGGGAAATAATTAAGCAACAAACTCTGCACTGTGTCGTCTTTGGAATCGTCTTTGGGTGCTCACAGTGAGAGCGTCCTTTCTTACCAGTGACAGGCATGAGTAATCGATAATCGATGATCTCTTCCCAATCCGGTATATAATCCACTATTCAAAGAATACAGATCGACTTTCACGTGTACGATAACAATATCTTGAGAAGAACTCGCTATTCTGTGGCCCATGCTTCATTTCTGGAACTTTCTATAATTAACATAAAACATAAACAAATGATCAATAAAAAAAAAAACGTTAACACATTTTACATTAATTATGTTACATTAATTTTGATAAAATATAAACAATATTTGTTCTTCCCAGAGTACATCTGAACATTATGTATGTAAGTATGTAATGTATTGAAAGCTGGTTACATATGAAGAATGTAGCAGTGATGCAGAGTGTGTCATTTTGTGGTTTATTTATTTTTTGCTTTGAACTAGGTGGCACTACTCCACACATAAATCATAATGAGCTAGGGTAATGCAGATCCCAGAGGCCAACTTGCCATCAGAATTTCATGATTTTGAAATGGCAAAACTATTTCAAGCTATTGAGCCTACTCCTCAAAGGTCAACACATTCCTAGGGACACCAACCTTATATTTTGTGTCAGACAAGTGGAGTGACAGTCAGTCAGACATTATCTGTACCGCTTATTCCCAGTTACGGGGTCACGGGGGAGCCGGTGCCCAGCCGGCAACTCTGAGCGCAAGGG
>JAOTRJ010000045.1:4910638-4931568 GCA_028564905.1 Leptodoras praelongus | reverse complement strand
GTCCAGCGTGAAGCACACAGACGCAGAGAGGTTAACAGAGTCCAGCGTGAAGCACACAGACGCAGAGAGGTTAACAGAGTCCAGCGTGAAGCACACAGGTTAACAGAGTCCAGCGTGAAGCACACAGACGCAGAGAGGTTAACAGACAAGGAGTACTAGAGTAAGAGGAGGACGATCTGGGTAGGCTGCAAGTTACCATTGCATCTGCTCCACTCAGAAAAGTCCTGCTCACATACAGTGCCTGTGTTGATAAGCAGGTTGTGGTCACCAACACAGAAATGCTTCCCACAGACGGCCTGTTTGAAACACTCAAGGGGGTGGTGTTTCTGTCTAGTCTATTCTATTTTACACATGTTTCAAAGGCAACTATAAAATTAAAATAGAGTTTATATGACTTGATGTGACCTCTGACCCCTATGCTGTATGATTTTTAGATACAGACAGCCCTGCAGGCCCAGAGGAGGACGATCATACAGCTGCCAACGACAGCGCCTCCTACCTGCCAGACAAGGTTTGCAAGCACGTTGTGAACAGTGAAAATGTACACGTGCACACACACAGACACTAGCATCCTTATTTTGCACGTGTGCTTTTTTCTGTTGTAAAGTCCGCGTGGCTTATCTTACATAAGTATCAGATAGCCAGACTTCACTCATTTTACACCATATGAAGTTTATTTAAGTAAATAAATAACCATTTGAGATGATGGTTTAATTTTGTTTAATTAAACACTTGGTAATAGTGTTAGCCAGAATTTATTGCTTTTATTGGTTATTGCATTTTAAGCCTTTGCAATTTTGATATTTCCGTTAACTGTATGAGCTATAGAGGTTCAAATGATAATTTGATGTCATTATTTCAGTTGAAACTCATTTGCACATCAAGTTTAATCATCCACCTTTCTTATGGTTTTATGTACATCACTGTGCATTCAGACATAGTCTCTCTCTCTTTTCCAATTTTGATCCCTTGTTTCTGTCTCCTCGTCAGCATCACGTAGTGACATCACGGCCCTCTGTGCCAGAGGACGGAGGAGGTAATCAGTTGGGTTCACAGGATCCGGTTGCTCTGGGAGTCCACAGGCTGGATGCAGGCACTGCGTCAGTATCACATGATTCCTCTGATGTCCCCACAGCCAAGATTTGGCGCCCCTCATTCTCCCAGGAGGAGGTTGCCACTCCGTCCCCTCCCCGCGCAGTTGCTTCTCTTTCTGTTCGTGTGGTCGGTCAGCCAGAGCGACAGGGCGTACCCCTAATTGTACCTCGTCCACAACAAAGAGAAGGAACTGCCCCTGTAGAAGCAGGCCCTGCCCATCCAGTGCCACAGCTCAGCCAGTCTGCTCGCACTCAAGAGGACAGCGATGAAGACGACGACGACGACGAGGATGACAGCGACGAGGATGACGACTGGGGTCCTTCATCTCGTGGAAGAAAGAACATCCATACACCTCCAGCACAGCGCTCGCGACGTAAGCTTCAGCCTCCTCAACACATTCCACCCCATCATTCTCCACTGCAGCTCAGACAGCCCACTCCTCCTCCCTCTCCACCCCCAGAGCTCTCCTTCCCCCTGCCAGACACCCCCAAACAGAGCCCCCCAGACCAGGATGAGCCCGAAGCCCCAGAAGGGGCTGCAGTTTCCCCTACAGTTTCCCTGCAGAGACAAGAATCAAGCTCCAGCTCCAGGTCCAGCAGTCCTGAGCCTCCATCCCAGCGCAGGCCTGGGCCACTCAGTCTGCTAGTGCGCAAGATGGAGTCTGAGGGGGCTTTTGATGGTGGGCAGAAGAAGGATGAGGAAGAAGAAGGAGATACCGCTGTGGCAGCAGGAGAACAGGTTGAGGCTGGACCTGGAGTACTTGTGTTTTCTAGAGGAACGAATGATGACGTTCATACCAGCTGTGATTCTGAGGTGGTTCCTGATCATCAAGATTCACCTCAAGAGCAACTGCCTGAGGAGCCAGAGTCTCTACCCACCATGCCTTCTGTTACTGAAAGCAGCCCTCAGGAGTCAGTGGAGATGAAAGAAGACGAGGGAGAACAAGAAGAAAGTTCTCAGCCGGATGAAGAAGAGAAGCAAGACGACCTGGAAGGCTATGTTGAGGAGAAAGAAAAAGAGGAAGAGGCTGAGGAGAGTTTTAATGTATCATCTTGGAAACGAGAGCGAGAGGATTCACCTTCTCAAGATTCTTCTGACTTTCATCGTACATCGCTGCCTCCTTCTCCACCTGCTCCTGCGAAACGAGCACGCATCTTCTCTGAAGTTCCTCCACCCGAATGCCTCATGTCTCCTTCCAAACCGGAGCAGGTGTCAGCCCTTGTGTCAGGACCGCAGCATGCTGATGCAGATGTTGAAATGGAGACAGAAGATCTCGCTCTACCTCCTCAGTCCTCACCTGAAAAGGGGGGTGATGAGGAAATAACGGAGGTGGAAACAGAGAAACAGGAACCCGCAGAAGCAGATGTAGCAACAGAAGACATTACCAAGCCTCCGTCGTTGCTTCCTCCATCTCCACCACCAGAAAAAGCAGAGAGCGAAACGGAGAGACCCATAGAAAGCGATGGAGAGGGATCTGCAGAGAGAGAAAGCGAAATACCCATTGAGAAAGAAAGAGAGATACCCACAGAGCAAGACGCATCGAGATCCACAGAAAGAGAAAGGGAGCCATCTGTAGAAAGAGAGAGATCTGCAGAAACAGAAGGGGAAGAACCTGCTGAGATAGAAAGAGAGAGCTCCACAGAAAGGGAAAGAGAGGGATCCACGGAGAGGAAGAGAGAGGGGTCCACAGAGCGGGAAAGAGAGAGATCTGCAGAGAACAGAAAAGAGGGATCCACAGAGAGGGAAAGACAGAGATCCACAGAGCGGGAAAAAGAGGGGTCCGCAGATCGGGAACGAGAGGGGTCCGCAGATCGGGAACGAGAGGGGTCCGCAGATCGGGAACGAGAGGGATCCGCAGATCGGGAACGAGAGGGATCCGCAGATCGGGAACGAGAGGGATCCGCTGATCGGGAACGAGAGGGATCCGCAGATCGGGAACGAGAGAGATCCGCAGAGCGGGAAAATGAGGGGTCTGCCGAGAGGGAAAAAGAGGGGTCTGCCGAGAGGGAAAAAGAGGGGTCCGCAGAGCGGGAACAAGAGATAGCTGCAGAGAGGGAAAGAGAGAGATCTGCAGAAAGAGTGAGAGCCACAAAAAGAGAAAGTGAGACATCCACAGAGAGAAACCGAAGGCGATCCACAGAGAAAGAAAGAAAGAGATCCACAGAGAGGGAAAAATCACCTGAACGCCGCTCATCCAGTTCCAGCCAGTCGTCATCCTCTGACTCGGATTCAGAATCTTCTTCCTCCAGTTCCTCAGACTCCTCCCCACAGCAGAAACCCAGCCCGTGCCGACAGAATAAGGTATGTGATTGGCTTGTGCCTGCTGGTATCACGATAGTATTCATTTGCCTCTGATTGTGTTTCCCATGATGAGTTTACCATGCTAATCCCGATGCACCTGACTGACTGGGTGTAAGTGAGTTCAATGTGCTCTGACCGGATACACAAATTACATGTATTATTTAGACTTACCATGAAATCAGTAAAGACATTTGCATTTATTTCCATTGAGACCACGGTAGATTAGCTCTCTCTGTCTGTTGATACTTTATCATGGGAGACTGGAGTTTGTTGTTATCTGGTATTTCTCTGCTAGAGTGTGTTTTGTGTGTGTGTTTCTTAGAAACCGGCTGAAGAGAAGAAAGCAAGCAGTCCAGATGATGCAGCAGAGGAGAAGGAAACACCTTTGAGGTGAGCTAGTCATGTACACGACACACGTGAATGTTCTCCAGATAGGGCAGTAAGATGATGTCTAAATAAATGCTCACTATATGCAACAGGTAGCAGTAATTTCTCACAGTATTATTGCAAACTCACTCATTGAGTTTGAGGGCTGATTTGTGTTAACACTCTCAGCATTGAGTATACTCTACTGTGACCTAACCGGTGACCTCTGTTACCTCTCTATTGGCTGACCGAGAGGGACGTTACGAGAGTCACAGCATGAGCTTATGGGCTTGTTTACTCACCTCTGTTATCAGTGTAGGAGGATTGAGCCATGTTTTGCTCAGTGTTTCCCACAAACATGAACAGTACCTGAAGGGAT
Organism: Leptodoras praelongus; assembly: GCA_028564905.1. NCBI lineage: Eukaryota > Metazoa > Chordata > Actinopteri > Siluriformes > Doradidae > Leptodoras > Leptodoras praelongus. Next base: position 4,927,427 of record JAOTRJ010000045.1, on the reverse strand, counting down.
ACTAGATACTACTAAATCAAAACAGTTACACAGTTTTTCTTATATATTTCTACACTGTATTATTGTTTATTAGACATCTGGACATATAATTGGCCTTGATATGCCTCAAATAAATAAGCATATTGTCTGATTTGACATTTTCAGTAAGGTTAATTTGGCACACAATTATACCTAGTAGAGACGGCGCCACCTTCATAGGCTGGCATCCCAAGCATGATACAGTCTAGGTTCAATTTTAAGTATGACGCTCATACTTTAAAACAAAAACAAAGCTGCATCTTTATCAGCAGCACATTGTAGGTTGTTTTTGCTCCTCATAAAGAGATTGATCAACGGTGTGTACATGAGGCTCTCCTCACTAAACGCATAAGCTGCTGAAAGTGGCCCTACGGAGGACATTTCATTCTCATTACTTTCTGGACAGACCTTGTAGATTTAAATGACGGTTTTCGACATTTGGGATCTTCAGAATCTACTTCACCACCGTATTAAACCAGCATATTGTGAGTGGTTGAATGAAAAGCAGGACATGCTCAGAAAATGCAAATTGCTGATGGAAAACGACTGCACTGTATGGTTGTATGCATCAGTTCAGTGGAGCAGAGGAGGTTTTATTAATAGTTTATAAACGACCATTACTGTGAGACCAAACTTTTTTTTGGTCATGGTCTTGCGTTACTGTGTACCACCTGAAAGCTGATGAGCTTTATACATAGGGTACATATATAAAAGACCATTATATCTGAGTGTCAGTATACCTGTAACTTATGTTTGGGATAGAAATGAATGCTTCCTTTAAGGCTAGAGATATACACGTGCTGTTTGGCCATGGAGTCAGGTAGACAACTGGCTTCATCCTGAACGTTACCGTTTATAAACATGCATGTTACTGGAGGCTTCCACTAGAGGGCAGACCGTAAAGAATTTGTGGATATGCATAAAATAACTTATACCCCTGCTGTTTTTGTGTATACTGCACTTTGCGTATCTGAGGACGTGCACATCCGATACACAAAGCGGACGCAGGATCCACGAGGCAGCCATAATGCATACGTGAACAAACTATACGTGAACGTGTAGTTGAGTTAAAGTATATCTCTAGCCTATGACATGTAAAGCAAAGCCGCAGTATAATTTGGAGCTGCTGTTCATACAGCATCATTGGACATGCGTACTGTTCTCTATACAGGATCTATCTTATGCCCACAACTGGCTATTGTCACAGTTGGCTAGTCGACAGGGGACACAGTAATGTCATCCTCCTGATAAGGCTGTAGACGTAATGCTCAGGGCCGGTTTTGCCGTCTTAGTCTACCGGGCCGATCTCTTGCTAAAACTTGAATTTCCAAAATATTGAAACTTATTGAAAATTATTTTCATATGCAGATCTTTTCACGTTTTTTGAATGAATAGAATTTGACACATTAAAATGACCCTAGACACATAAAAGTATGTTGGTGCATTTGGTAAATTAATAAGTATAGTTGCAGAATTTATGTATTATTGACCTAATAAACAAGCAGCTCTGGTAGATGGACATTTATTGTACCATGCTTTGTAAATACTCTTGCAAACAATCTTTGAACAATTTCCTTCATAACCAGCTTGGTAAATGAGGCTAAATACTACTGTGCTAAATACGTTGGTTGTCTTTTGTTATTTTCCATATCCATCATATCCTGTAGACCTTTTCATTGTCTAAACTGCAGTATGTTAGCCTGAATCTGTGTTTCATTCATGATTCGTGATGCAAGAATTTCAACAGCTATTTATGTAATTTGTGTAATTATGCTCCTCCACATCACCTACAGCTGAGGAAATGACGCTGCGATTCACAACAGTCATAGGCATCGTAATTTGTCTTCTACTCATTACACACTTACATTACTTATAATCATTATGCACATCCTGGTCAAATAATCTGCTGCAGTTCTCTGAGGCTGGCTTCTCCATTCATTGTGAGCAGGGAAACTGAAATCACTGCAAAGCCAATCGGTCTCAGCACTGAAAATCGGAAACGGAAGTGGTAGAGTCTGTCCCGGCCTACCTTAAAGACTTTTTAAGGAGTTTACGGTAAATTGTAAAGGGCATTGAGATGGTGCAGTATAGAAGTACAGAATATCCACTTTTCTATTGAGCATTTTTATTATTATTTAATTACATTACATTATTTAATATACATTTTCCTCTGGTCTAAAATAATAGCAGCACACACAGCTGAAAGTGGCAGCACACAGACACTCGGTGGAGGGATAAAAGCAGAGATGAGCTGTAGAGTTATGACTAACTGGTACGCCTCTGGAAAAATAGCAGTACATCAGAGTTAATTCATGAATTCTACACTGCTGCTTGCTGTATTTCATCATGTGGCTCGTGTATGTAAATTATTATAATCATTATAGTAGGTGTATACTGTAGTAAGTCTACTGCTGCTTTAGATTTTAGCTATAACCCCTGCAGTCACCAAACTAATCAAGAGTCACTCATGTTATGTAAGACGACGACGAAGTGGAATGTGTAGGTTTCTAAATCGGAACTAATTCTTGTTTTTATGAGGGTAAGAACCGTGTGTGTGTGTGTGTGTGTATATATATATATATACATATATTTATATGTATATATATATATATATATATATATATTTCCTGTTTTCTTTGTATGTTCTGCAGATAGTGTTAGTTTCTTTATAGATACGTATGCCTTCACAGTTAGTGAGCCAGCCAATGGTGATGTTTTAGAAGATAAAACTCCCTAAGATGGTGCTGGGTGGAACAAAATCTCAGCAGGGGGGAGTCCATCGTCCTCTGGCCAGCACTATGAATCAGAAGTTATTTTTATATCAGATATGCTCTGAATTCTGGTTTATGTAACTTAGCGGTTGGTGATGATTGTGATGGTGAGCAGATCTACTGTTTGTATATCCAGTTATGACTACAGTCAGGTTTTCCTTTTATACTGAAGTGGCACCTTTTATAGTTTTGTACCTTTTAATGTGGAACTTCAACCCGAGAATATGGATATAGCGGACATAAAGATTTAAGGAACGTAAATCAGATTCTGTCTTTGAGTGAACAGTTGTGCACGTTCTGTAGGGAAAAGGTAAACATTAAAAGTACAAGCAGAGATGGGTTTTGTCATGCTAGCCATCTACAAGCGTACAGTATAAAGAAATAATTCTCCATGGCTGCATTAGAGAAGTCGCAGACAGCAGCGTGCACAGTCGACAACATGTAGTGGCAAAGCTGAGGGAGAAAAAGTGGCAGTGCGCAATAGACTATATAACTCGTACCATAAAGAGGACAAAATAATAAATACAAGCAATGGGAACAATACGGTAAATAAAACAAACTTGTGTAGAACACAAAACACAGTAGTGTAGCGGGTGTAAAAATAATGGACTCGTCACAGTTGGAGGATGTTCACCCAGCTGTCTTACTTCAGACATTACAGGTACGCGTTACAGGTACAACAGAAAAACAATTATAATTAAGAGATGAACATTTTGGCTTCATCTACAACTGGGCATAATTAAATAATGTGAATTAGTGGCGCATTTTTTTCCAGATCAAGTATAGGAAAAGTATTGAAAAAAGTATCTCAATTTTGAGGAAAAACATTATGGAATCACTTGTAATCTGCATTTCTAAACCAAATACAAGAAGTATAAAGGTACAGAATAGTCTGCAGGTGAAACGATGAGCTGCTACACTTGCTCTGGCTGATTGAAAGGAAACGCGGCCCTGACAAGAGAGCTGTCAGTTAAACAAAGGAAAGGAAATCGAACAGGTCGTTATGAAAAGACATTGGTTATTCCTAGTCGGCTGTGTCTAAAATCGGGTGCAAGTTTAAAGAAAATGTGAAGGTTGTAAAAGAAAACCTACTGGTAGATGAATGAAGATGTCAGTATTCCTTGACAATAGAAAATGTTAAATATAGCAAATGTGTGGCACAAGTGGCAGAAACAGGAGTCAATGTTTGTGACAGAACTGTAAGAAATTGGCGACATGAATTGGACATGACACAAAACCAGCATTTAACGCCTACACGCATGAAAAGAAAGTTAAAATGGGTTAAAGAGAAGCAATCATGGAGTGTGGATGATGAGATAAAAGTGATATTCAGTGATGAATCACAAAGCTATGCTAAATAAACAAATGCACACTATATGGACAAATCAGGACAAATGTTTCTGGACACTTGACAATCAAACATGTATGTGGTTCTTCCCTAAACTCCACACATTTGGAAGTGGTTTAGAAGACCTTTGTAAGCTGTAGCATTGCAGTTTCTCTTCCTTGAAACCAAGAGACCCAAACCTGTTCCAGTGTGACAATACACCTGTGTACACCAGGAAGACATGGTGTGTTAAGGTTGGAGTAGAAGAACTTGAGTGTTTTCTGCCCAGAGCCCTGAGCTCAGCCCCAGTGAACACCTTTGGGATAAACTGAGGCAAGCACTGCCTCCTCAGACAACAACAGTACCTGACCTCACTACTGCTTGTGTGGCTGAATGATCCAAAATCTATGGGAAAGCCTTCCCAGAAGAGTGGAGCTTATTATTGCAGTAAAAGTGGACTAAATCTAGAATAGGATATTCATCAAGCACTTGGGTGTCCACAAATATTTGGCCACATTGTTGTGTAAAGGCATTCATATGCACACTATCACTTTTCCCCATTCATTTATGAGGGGGAGTTGCATATCGGGTAAAGGACCAAGGACTGCATTGCAGTCGTTGCCTCAACAGATCAATTCAGTGATATGGCCGGCAAACAGTGTGGATCTCAATTCATGGTGGAAATTAAAAAAACAAACAAAAAAAAAAAAGCTTGGTGGAGAATATTGTTTCTCAATAGCCCATGAAAAAGAGTTCATGCCTCAAAGAATTCAGGTCATCCAAAAAGCAGAGGAGCAACAAAATACTATTTTCTTTTTGTTGTTGTTGATTCCATACTTTTTTCTTTAACATCAAGTTGTCATGTTTATTTTTCCTCTAGTTGTTCTGGGAAAAAAATGCCATTCATTCAAATAATTACATTTAATTTGTTTGTGACTCATGCTGTAATGGTAAGTAACACTGGTATACATGGACACTGATTATAGTCATTCCAGTGTACACTTGAGTACCACTTTGGCAACAAGGAAAGGTGGTGGTGTAGTTCAGTGGTTAAGACATTGGACTAATGGACCAGGAGGTCATGAGTTCAAATCCCACCACAGCCAAGCTGCACTGTTGGGCCCCTGAGTAAGGCCCTCAGCTGCTCAGTTGTGTACAGGATAAATGTGTGTCACTCTGGATAACGGTGTCTGCCAAATTCCATGAAAGTAATGTACATGTTCAGTACCCTATTTTCTGAGAGACTGGATGATAAAAACCGAGCTGCTCGAAGGCAGTAGTGCATCAGTGAGGCTTCATGACGCTAACAGCGCGATCCGGATATGCGGAAGCTGTTTGTATGTTGATTGAAAGCCCGATTCGTCTGCTTTTCTGGTGATGACCTTTTTATAGATCTGAGATCTATTTTGGGAATTTAGTTGTATTTTTGCACCGATATCTCAGGTGCTGTTGATTTTATATTTATCTGGAAGACAACGCATCGGCATTCTTTTAAAGTAATGAAAAGAAAGCCTGTCCAGCGAGAAGCTTGCGGTAGCGTGTACATTTTTGATCAGGCGTTCAGCGCGGTCAGCCCCCGACCCGGCGTGCGTGGCTGAGTCGGACGTGTGGCCCCGCCCTCTCGCTGGCCCCTCCCACTCCCCGGAGCTCTGTTCAACATGGCCGCTTAAGTGAACGCTGCTGCGCGTAGACCGACGCATTGCACAAAACGGCTGTCTCTCAGTGCTCCCACGGTTTCGGGTCGTGCGAACGCGGTCGTGAGCGGCAGATACTGACGCAAGACCGTAGGGCATCGAGTTGTAGCCCGTCGACATGCTGTCCGACGGAAATAAAGGAGGGTAAGATAGAGAGAAAGAGAGAGACAGAGAGAGGGGAGAAGGCTGAAATGTCCTAGCGCGGTTGCTACACAGTAGCATGGAGAATGTATAGGGCTGATTTCCAACATAATCCAAGTCAAGTCCTAGCGTTTACAAGAGTCTGATCTTCGGCACACGGAGTGTGTGAGTGAAGGATGTCGCGATTTAAAGTCGGCGCAGGGTTTTTTTGTCGCGGTTTGCTGCGGGTGGAAGGAAGAGCGTGGCCTTGGCGATGGGGGAAGGGGGATTTCTAGCCATTAGCGTCCGGATGATAACGTGAGCATCACTGATCAAGAGATCCGAGTGGCGTGAAGCCATGAATCGGTAATGAAGATGGTCTTGTTAACGTCGTCTTTTATCACCGTGCTGCGTCTCAGCCTTGATGAAACGGCGGCTCTCCGCGCCTGGCGTCCCGGCTTTGTTACTCCTCAACTTTGATATGAAGGAAAATCGTGAGACTTTCGGGGATTCTTCATCTCCGTGGCATTTCGCCTGGTTATCCTAATCTTCCTCTTTACAGTTGTACGAACCAGTTGTCAGGTCAGGTGTGCCGAGTGGAAATGTCTGGTGGGCTTCTGTGTGCAGAAGTATGATCAGATTCAGTGGGCTTTGTTCCCAGAGTTTGTGCTTTTTCTCCCTGTGTGTGAAGGAGCAGCTCCCTAACGCAGCCTCTTGGTTGTTAAGGAGACGGAGTGGGGGAGTTCGGGGTGCAGTCCCCCAGGGAGAAAAGATTAGTTGCTGTCATCGGTAGCAAATCCCTCAAATGTATGTTCTGGACTACGACAAAATACACAGCCGCACTGCTTTCCAGGGAAACGTCCCTCTGTGGCACTATTTATACACGCGTCATGCTTTACAAATTAGTCTCCGTGTTATGGGAACGGTAGAGTCGGCTTTATTCCAGCGCCGGTGATTAATGACGTCTTATTGATGTGTTAATTTTCTGTACTGTGTCTAATTTTCTTCTGTCCTCCAGCTATGGGCACATGTTCTTGGGTCTACTTTTTGAATATAAAGATGGAGACGTGTTATACGAGGGCGAGGGGAGTCCTGTCTTCTTGGTAATCACAGTCAGTGCTGTCGTGTCTCAGAGGGCCAGCACTCACTTGCACACCTGTTCATGGTATTGAGACGAGCAGCAGGAGGGGCGTGTGTATGTGTTTGCGCGTTAGAAAGCGTAGCGCAAACGCGCGAGTGGTCATGGCAGAGGCTGCTTAAAGGGGCGATAAATGCGATTACCTTGGCCAGCAGATCTCCAGCTGATAGGGTGACATAATGGCTAAATGAGGTTTGATGTTCTTGCCCTAATGGTGTACGCTGCTGTTTATTGATTTGTGCTGTTGTGCCTGGCATCCATTTCTCTCCAACATCTGTTGTCTGCCTGTGCTGGATGCTTTCCTGCTCTCATCTGTATAGTCGTTATAGCATAGTTGGACATGTTCGGTTGTTAGAGAGGCTGGATGAATTTTTCATTGATGCACAGCCGAATTGTTTGTCTGTTACAGTTGTTTGATGTGTGTGTGAGTGTGTGTAAGCCTGTCTTTTTGGATGTGTATGTGTGTTTGACCCTGACATGCCTGGGTGTCATTTAGCTGCTGAGTTATTTATAGTTATAGTAACCCAGATCACTATCCTCAGTCACCTTACCTCTCCCTCTCTCTCTATTTCTCTTACTCTTTATTTTTTATTTTTTTAACTCACTTGTCTTAATTCTCAGCTGATACGTGAGGTCAATCAAATCTCTGTGCTTCATTTAGCTCGAGCTTCGGGGAACCACTGGTCTTATGCGAGTACTGTAGCCTTGCCTTTCCTGTCTGTTTCACTGTGCCTTCTTTAACATTCTGTCTTCTCCTACCTCCCACTTTTTTTTCCCATATTTTCTTCACTCCCCTTGTGATGATATAACACTCTGTGCAGTCATTGTCACATTTCTCTCTCCCTCTCTCTGTATCTTTCCCTCTCTGTCTCTAGGGATGTAAAGCAGGCCACGGTTGCTGAGCCCACAGGTCCCATCTCTATGGAGCTCCAGGAACAGCCAGAGTCCGAGAGTGCACTGGCTCATCCTGCCTCACAGGAGGCGCCTGAGACCAGCGAGTCCCGTCCTGATGAGGTAATGAGACCCTCTGGAAGGACGCCAAGGAGCAGGGGCAGGGTGTATGGCTATGTTATTAAGTGTATTCAAATTGGCATTTACAATGCTTACTGTTTTTTTTTTGTTTTGTTATTTTAAGAATTGTAATGCTTGGCAAACATAAATAACTTGATAGTTATGGGCAAAATTAAAAGAGCCAAAAGAAATAATTTATATTAACTGTAAAAGTATCTCTCTCAGAGTAAGCTTTCCTCCCTCGCTCTCTCTTCTCTCTCTCTTCTCTCTCTCTCTCTCTCTCTCTCTCTCTCTCTCTGTAGCTGTTATTATATTGTCAGGGGTTGAGGCTGGCTAACTGTGTGTGAAATTAGATACAGTCTACAGCTTGTCGGTTAGGTCCTTTGTGTGTGTGTGTGTGTGATGAAGACGTTTGCGTATCTACAGAAGGGCTTGATGTAGTCTTGACGCAGGCCAGCCGGTGTGTTCATACACTGCACAGTATATTTGCAGACACAGGTATTTGTGGAATATCTTATAAACCAACTAAACTCTGGTAATCTTATAACTATAAAATAAACCTCGTTTTTATTTCTTTATTGGTTGTTAATTAATAGCTTCCTTTTAAAGCCACTTGGACGCTATGTTATGCCTAGAGAGTGAAACTGTGAAGCAAACATGCAGGTCCCTAGAAAACGCATCTCATTAGAAACTCCCTACTTGTATGTTAATTTTATTGCTGTTCATATGCGAGGAGACTGGTAAAAGCTTGACTCAGGTGACCCCCATTAAGTGAATTATATCCAAATAGGGCTTTAGATGAAGGACTAAATGATCAGCCAGGACTTTATGATTTTAGAAATGCAAGCCTGGAGTTAGAAAGGAATAAGATGGAAAGGGAATAAAGCAGGTGTCATGTTGTTGGTGTTTAAATTGTTTTAAAATAGGATCATCTCGAAGTTGTTGATGAGTGTGGGTGAGAGAGGAAGAGGGAGAGTGAGTACGAGAGAGTGCTTTAATTGTAAAAAATAATTTAAAAAGCCTGACGCAATGTAGTGAGAGAGATAGCCAGACTCTCCTCTACCTCCTTTCTGTATTTTCTCTTGCTTTTATTTTTAGTAGCTCCCTATCCATCATTCTTTCCTCTTCTGCTCTTTTCTTTCCTGTTATCCTGTCATTTCTTCTGTCTGGCACATTGTTTCTTAGTCTTTGTCTCTGCTGCTCTTCTGTCTTAATCTAGTGGTGTAAACTGTTATGTTTTTTAAAAACCCACTGATTGCTTTGTTATGAAGGTGCCCTCCCTTCTTCCATTGCTCATACTGGTACCTGCGTTACTACCTCCACTTCTCCTCCTCTACCGCCATCACGTGCCAAGCTATGAGCTAGCCCCCTCAGGCAGAGTCGCCACTGCACACTTAGCCTTCACCTGGTGGAAACCTGGCGGATGATTGGCCACGCTGCTCACTGCACAAGCTGATGTGGCCCCTGATAGGACTGCTTGGGAGAAAGATAGAGTCGATAGGGTGGGTCAAGGAGGCAGCCATTTTGACAGGACTCCTCCTGTAGTCCCACCCTCTGTGGTCTACCTACAGATCCAGAGTCAGCTCATACACCATATGGACTTTTCTACGCAGCTTGACAGGCACATGGTGGTTTGAGCACAATGGCCGCTTGTGTGTTTGTCTTGCTCACTGAACAGCATGTCTTCATATATGGACTTTAATGAGACATCTTCTGAACATCAGCTCTGAGCTGCCTTCTCACACCCCATACAGATCAATCCTGCAGAGCTTTAATGAGTAGAGCTGCACTTGACTCTGCTCAGCTAGAACACATGAACAAGGCTAAGAACTAACCACGGACTCCTTTGTTGTTTCCCGAGAGATTGATGCAGCTCCTGTGATTTACGTGTGAACAGGCTGCCAGAGGGTCCTGACGTTTTCTGAGGAACCGCACCACATGAACTTTCAGGAATACCAGCAACCGTCATGAGCTCAAGGTTAATCAAGGAGGTGTCTGGATGTGGCCCGTTTTAATGCCCAGTGCTTGCATGTGTTCAGGAAGTACGTGGACAGTCTGTGGTCAGTCCACTCATCAGCCTGTGACGTAGCACGGTCTCAGTGGATTAGTGTCTGCCTGAAGGGAAACAACGAAAGACTTTAATCAGCATCGGCTTGGAGCTTAAAAATGCCCTTCCACCACATGCCACTGTGGTATGTACTGTCTGCCAAAAGGATTATGGACTAGTTTTGCTTTATTAAAGCAACACGTTTAGACTGTAACGTGACACTGATTGCTCTCACATGCTGTGTAAAATGAAATGGGACAGCACTTCTGCATGGACACCATAGCTCCCAGAGACTGTATTTACAAGCTTGTTTGAGTGCACCATGCATCTCGAAATCGTCTCCCTCTGAAACCCTCAAAGACTGCTTCTCATTCATAAGAAATCACTATCACATCAAAGACTTTGTCTCGACTCAGAAATCACATTACACTCTGAAAATCACTCCCACCAAAAGTAAAAGTCCAGAATCAGCCGGCCAGTCAGCATGGTTTGAGCATTTCTCATCCTCAGTCCTCAGCCTCTTCTGATTGGACCTTTGTTGCCTAGATACAGTGCACACTGCCGTGCGGTTGGGCCATAGCCAAGCCAGAGGGGAATCAGGTGTCAATGGTACCAGGAAATACCCTTTTTTTTTAAAACCCAAGATGTAATTCTCTTTATAAACAGATACAGTGATTTTTCTTTTGTTTAAATTGAGGGTTGATTTGTTATTTTGTTATTATTTGAAGGGAAGTAGATTAAGTTGGGGATTGTTGAGGTTTCATAGCCTTATTGACACTAAACAGGGACTAGAAAGTATGGGGCAAGCATGAATTACATAATTACATTTAAGTTCCTATATTGAAAGGAACTTAGTGTTTATTTGACAGACAGTGTGGCAGTCGTTTGGACAGCCTCTGTCTGTCACATTCATTTATCTAATGTTGGTTTATTGATAGCTTTATGTCTGTTCTTTTTTCTTCTTTTCTATCACCCCCTTTTCCCACTGTTCCTCCCACCTGGTGTCTCTCTCACCATCTCTCTCTCTCTCTCTCTCTCTCTCTCTCTCTCTCTCTCTCTCATCCTCATCCCTCCCTGAACCCACTTGGGTCTTTTTTTTTGTTTGTCATCCTCTGTCTTTTCAGAGCACCACTCCAAAAGCGTTTGCTGCACGCAAGATTTCCCTCACTAGTAAGTCTTTTTTTTTTCTACTTAAAATGAATAATCTTGCCTTAATCATGCCTTAAGTCTTAATTTGTCTCATTAATGTGTGGTCAGTCACAGCTGGTGACTTGTCTAGCATACACAGCCAGGCTAATATGGGCAAATCCAAGAAAAGTGCTTGGAGAATGCCAAACTTTATGGCCGCTTAAAATCAGATATTATTCAGCAGAGATTTTTGCTATTTGTGTAGCGAGCGCAGAGATTATTCTGTAAAGGTGGCGCATTTTGGGTGTGACACATGATAGTTTGTTTGTATTTGCTGTAGAATGTGTTTTATCTGTATTGTTATTTTTTGTCATTACTGCAGATTTGGTCTTGGATTATATTTGAAACAGCACTGAGGAAAGTCACTGATACTGCAGGCACTGTGTATGAGGCCCCAAATAGGATGTTTTGGGGTTTATTTATCCGTGTTTATGCACGTATGTAAATTTTGCTGCTGTTTTACACCATAGCTGCTAAACCGGAGAGTGTGGCAGTGGAAGCGGAGTCTGGGGGCGGACCTGGTAGGAAGAGGAGGTGGGGCTCCAGTACAGCTGTCACTGCCAAAAAGCCATCAATCAGCATCACCACTGAATCTCTAAAGGTACGAGGTTATTTCTTGATCATTACTACAGAATTATAGTAATTAATCAGTTCCTAAAAGCATGCGTTTGAGCACATGGTCCAAGTATTTGTGACTCCTGGGATATAAATAGCCGGCTATTGTCGTGCAGAAGTGTTACGAAGTGTTATGGGAATAAAAACTTTATTGAGCATGTCTTTTAAAGTCAGACAGAGTTACTGTGAATGCCTGAGGTGGAGGTGGAGATGTTTAGATGACTGGGAGCATTGTCAGCGTATAAAGAACTGACTGGGTTTTCTTATTTCAAAGAATGTGAATACGTGTTTTACTGTATGTACACAATCAGAAACGAGTGAATGTTTATATGTCTTCTTTTAAATGTAGCTCTATGACAACATATGTAGATAAGGGTGTGTGTGTCTGTTTTCAGTCTCTAATCCCTGACCTTAAGCCACTGCAAGAGGCTGTGGTGGACCTCCACCCAGATGAGGGACATTTCTCCGGGGATGAAGACTCGGGTCAGCAGGCTGAGCGTGACGAGGACCAGGGGCTTCAGATCCGACGTACTGTAACACAGGTAAACCACCAGCCTGACATAATTCCTATCCACCTCATAGTTCCTATCCACTGTCTGGAGAATATGCATGTTCAAAGAGGCCCAGTGCCATTGAATTAGTTTTTCTTTTGTTCTGTACCTAGGTGGTTCCATCCGAAAGTCAAGAGAATGGGCAGAAAGAAAAAGAGGAGGAGGAAGATGAGGATGAAGAGCAGACAGAAGGAGAGAAAGAGAAACCCCCCAAGAAACCGAGGAGGGAGAGCTCATCAGAGGTTGCCATGGAAACACAGGAGGGTGAAACTAAGAAGGGTGACTAATTTTAGTTTTTTGTTGTTAATGGCTGTTCCCCGACTTTAGTTTTTCCTTGTGTAGATAATGACATATTAATAGGTTTGAAAACTCCTTGGTATCAGATCTTAATCTCTGAGCCGTTCAGTCTGTACCACGAGGAGGAGTCTTCCATCTGTTCAAGGATCTGTTCAAAGCTGGTCTGTGCTTCTGATAAATGTTTTTTTTTCTTCATGTTAATTTTTTCTTTTTTTTTTTCAGTTACACCTAACGACTCGGTGGTGCGGCGCTCCATCAGTCAGCAGAAAGTGGCTGTGTCCATCACCATCGATGACCCGGTGCGCACTGGCCGCCAGCTCTCGCCTCCACGTGGCAAAACGTCCAACATCATCCACGTCTGCAACCTGGTGTGTGTGTGTGTGTGTGTGTGAGAGAGAGAGATACAGAAATACATAGAGCCCATAGGTGTTAAGCTAGACAAGTGTGTGTGCTGTAGTGGGATGTTGATTTGGTTCAGAAACACTGTTTATGTACATTGCTTATATTTTCAGGTAGAAAACATGGCAAGTATATACATTTCTATTTCTTCACTTAAGAAGGTGAATGATCACTGTAACCAGTGGATGAACAGATTCTTTTGGAATTGATCCAAATAGGGTCAAGGTCACAGCAAGGGTAAATGTTTGTAATAGTAGTTCTTTAAAGCTTGCTTCCTTATTGAAGTACATTTTGAGGGTATTTTTGTCACAGCATCAAGTTTCACTTGTTTATAGTGAAATGTAAAATTATCATTATAAATCAGGATTATGACCAATTAATGCATTGTGTGAGTGTACCAGAGTGCCTTATTATGACACAAAAGGTGGGTTGTGTTTTAAAAAGTATGCTGTCTGATGCCACATCCTGTGTGTGTGTGTGTGTGTGTGTGTGTGTGTGTGTGTGTAGGTTCGCCCCTTTACTTTAGGCCAGCTGAAGGAGCTGTTGAATCGGACCGGTACAGTGGTGGAGGATGGCTTCTGGATCGATAAGATCAAATCCCACTGCTATGTCACTGTAAGTCTGATGTCTGTCTTTCTGTCAGCCATTTCACCTTTTTTCCCTTCTTTATCTCTCTAATCTGCTTGAGTCTTAGGGACTTTGCACACCACGCCTGTATTTTTATATGCACTTTTTAAATCAAGAGCAAGAAGAGTTTCACCTGCTGATAAAGGAGCTATGGTGTTAATCCAGATCATATGTCAGGATGTCAGAGGCCCAGTTTGATATGCGTCTACCATGTTAAAAAGACAACCACCAATTCCCACGATCCAGCTGATCCTGAAGAGAGGGAGTGAATTAGTTGAATAAATGAATTCACTAAGTGAAATGTTTGTGCTTGAGTGCTCTTCTATAATGTTCTGCAAAAAGCTCACAACTGGAGGTGTGTGTGATGTTGGGTTTGCAGTTTGCACTTTTTCTCCTACTTGCCTATATTAGTCTGAACTTGTCTGATGTAATATTCTGATGTCTGTGGTTAAGTACTCCAGTACAGAGGAAGCAGTTGCGACACGTGAAGCTCTCCATGGTGTGAAATGGCCCTCTAGCAACCCCAAGGTGCTCCGGGTGGACTTCTGCGAACAGAAGGAGGTACTGTCAGCTCTGTTGAAGAGGCAAAAATGCAATAAACAGGCAGATTGTGTCTTCTCCGCTTGCCATTCTCATCACGTGTCCCTCTCACCTTCCAGCTGGACTTCCATAAAGGGCTGCTGACAGGTGAAGACCCCCGAGCCGCTGTACCCCCGAATCGCCCTGTAGCCCCGCCCCCACTCATGCCCCCAACCCGGGAGAAGGAGCGGGAGCGGGAGAAAGATGGAGCAGTGGCAAATGTGAGGGACCAGTGGGCTGAGAGAGAGCGAGAGATGGAGCGCAGAGAAAGGACGCGCTCAGAGAGGGAGTGGGACAGGGACAAAGTGCGAGACTTCACCAGGGACGAACGGGAAGCAGCGAGGAGATCACGGTCACGTGACCGGGATAGGAGACGCAAGGAGCGAGGAAAGAGCAAAGAGAGGAAGACGGAGAAAAAAGGTAGGGTTAAGATTCATTCATTCATGGATGTTTGCTGTAGAAAATATACAAACCCGCAAGTGACTTGGTTCCAGTTTTGAGTAGTTCCACTTTTAAAAATTATTTTTTTCTGCCGGGTGGGGTGTCGTGTCTTTCTGTCATTTCTGCTGTAGATAAACCAGAGGAGCCTCCTGCCAAACTTCTGGATGATCTTTTCCGCAAAACCAAAGCAGCTCCATGTATATACTGGCTCCCACTTACTGAAGAACAGGTCAGACATATTCTCTCTCTGTCTCTATCTCTACCACCCTCATATATGCACAACCTTAAAACATTACATTGTTTTATACTATACAGCACACCCTTAGAATGCTTTGTCTCTTATCTTTCCACAGGCGACTCAGAGGAGCCTGGAACGTGCGGAGAGGATGAAGGAGAGGGAGAAGAGGAGGAAGGAGCTGCAGGAGGAGGAGGAAAAGAAGCGCGAGGAGGAGAGGAAGGAGAGAGCACGAGGCCGCGAGAGAGATGGAGGGAACACGGCGAGCAGTGGAGGAGGCTCAAGCCGTCCAGCTGAAGCAGAGAAGGACAAAGAGAGGGAGCGGGAGAGAGAGAGGGAGCGAGAACGAGAAAGAGAAAGGGAACGGGGTAGAGAGAAGGAGGGAGAGAAAAGGCGAGACGGCAACAGAGGCCGAGGTGTCGACTCCAAGCCAGCAGGGGGCAGCAGACGCTCACGAAGCCACAGCAACCCATCCAGGGACAGACGACGCTGAGTGTGTGTCTGTGTGTGTGTGTGAGAGAGAGAGAGAGAGCAAATACAAGCGTGTGTGTGGTACTTGGAGGAAGATGGATGTCCTTTCTTGCCAACTGAGGCCCAAGTATGAAGCAGAAGCTTGAACCCTGAAAAGTTTCATATGTATACACTTTGGTAGCGTCTCACACACATTCGATCACGTCTGCTGTACATCCTCTTTTTTTTTCAGGACTTTCAGGATATATTTTTTTTTTATTAGTTCCACGTTTGTTGTAGAAATTGTTTCTCTTTTTTGTGATTTTGCAGTTGATTACTGTTTCTCTGGTCTTAAAAACAGATTTGTATCAAGGGCTTGTGCAGATTCATTTGGTGGTAATCACATTGTCACACACAGACAAGGCTAGACCATCAGCAGGGTGATTCTTTTTAATGCATGATTTTCTCCACTTTTTTTTTTTTTTTCCAACGCCCTTGAGTATTTTTATTTATAAATTCTAATTGGATTCATCGGTGGTGGTGGTTGACTTGCCAAATAGTTCCTTATTATATAAAACGATTCTTTTATTCATTACGAGACTTTTAACTTCGGTTGACCAAAAGATGCCCCCCCCCCCCCCAACCAATGGCCCTGAATTAAAAATGCCTGGCTGCCTCTTTCAACCGTCCTCTTTCTCCTGAATGGCTTTGAACTGTGCACACTTTTCCCTTTTGAGTGTTGAATAACCCAAAAAAACCTTCATTTTAAACCTCTGCTCACTCGGGCTTTAACTTTTTTTTTTCCACCTCTTCTCTAGATCACCTTAGCTTTTGTGTGTTTATCTTATGAATCATCTCTGAAAAGCATTTCAACCTGAAATAAAGGGGGAGGAAAAAGCAGCGCGGATGATGTCCTTCAAGCTGCCGCAGAACCTGAAGAATAGTAGCAATTTCATTCAGTGGCGTTAAAACACAGACGCCACTCGTTTCCTTGAGACGCCGAAGATGTTTTAAAGGTCTGGTGACACACCGGAGCCCGTTTCCCCTTCCGGTCCTCAGCAAGAAAGAAAGGACACTCCCTCAGTCACTCTCCCTCACTCCCTCCCTCACTCTCCCTCACTCCCTCCCTCAGTCACTCTCCCTCACTCCCTCCCTCAGTCACTCTCCCTCACTCCCTCCCTCACTCTCCCTCACTCCCTCCCTCACTCACTCTCTCACTCACTCCCTCCCTCCCTCACTCACTCAGTCACCCCCTATCTCCCTCCCTCCCTGACTCCCTAA
>JAOTRJ010000045.1:4864246-4875462 GCA_028564905.1 Leptodoras praelongus | reverse complement strand
TCCTGCAAGAAGAATGGCTTAAAATCCCTCTGACCACTGTGCAGGACTTGTATATGTCATTCCCAAGACCAATTGACACTGTATTGGCCGCAAAAGGAGGCCCTACACCATACTAATAAATGATTGTGGTCTAAAATGACACAATGTGTTTCGATTTTATTGTCTAACCCCTCTATATGACAATATGAAAATTGGCCATATAGAAGGGATAAGTAATTTTAGCTTTAGAAGACTTTCACATAATGTATACATAGTGTTTGGTTTGATGAGACCAGGATGAACGTTTTAGCCATAACTACAAAAGGTATGTTTGTATGAAAACAACACTGTGTGTTACCAAAAGAAGACCATACTCTCAGTGAAGCATGGTGGCGGCAGCATTATCCTTTGGGATCTATCCTTTTTTCTTCAGCTAAAACTGGGGCTTTAGTCAAGGTGGAAGGAATTATGAACAGATCCAAATATCAAACAATTTTGGTACAAACCCTTCAGGCTTCTGCTAAAAAGCTGAAAATGAAAAGGAGTTTCACCTTCAGCATGACAACGACCCAAAGCATACCTCCACACCAACAAAAGAACGGCTTCACCAGAAAAAGATCACCAGCCTGAATACAACTGAAAATCTGTGGGGTGACCCGAGGAGGGCTGTGCACAGGAAATGCCCTGGCAGTCGGACAGATTTGGAGCGCTTCTGTAAGGAAGAGTGGGCAAAGATTGCCAGGTTAAGATGTACCATGCTCATAGACAAGATGTACCATGTCATAAAATCAAAGGGTGCTTCAACAAATTATTAATTTTAGGGTGTGCGTGTTTAAGCAACCATGTTATTGTAATTTTATTTTCATTTCCATGTCCTGAAGTTCTGAAATTATTCATCTATGTGTTACATCACAAAAACCTAACATTTTATAGGGATGTGTAGACTTTTCATATCCATTGTGTAAACACACACAGTATGCTGCTTCAAAAAAAAGTTTTATGAAGGATAATAAATGGGATAATATGAGTTCTGGCCTACCACACAGCATTGTGTCAGTAAGTTTGTACTAACACTGTGAGTACTAACACTGTAATGTGCTGTACTGTTACACCAGAACCTTTTTACATCCTGTATCATATCATACTGAATGTTCTGATAACGCTGTGCTGGCTGGTTGGGCATGGCACAGGAACATAACCTTCTTAGGAACTTTTTTTTGCTAGTCTTTGTGAATCGATTCTCTCGACTCCAAGTGAGTGAATCATTTGGACTTCTTTCTTGTCTGTGCCTCCTACTGGACAGTTTACACAGCACTTTAAAAGCAAGGACGCAGAGAGCAATTCTGGGCCAAAGAATATTGTTTTAGCATCAAATCTTTTTTAGTGTATGAGTAGGCAGGATCTGCTGCTCTAATATGTTTATAATAATAATTTTATACCCGGTTCATTCACTGACTAGTGAACAGACTAACAGGGTATAAAAGCGATACGAGTCACTGTCGCCCTCTGCTGGCGAATAGTTACAACTACACGCACCACGACCCAGGGGCGGAGTTAACGTGATTGCGTCACTGCAGTTGGCGTGGGCGTCCGCATAGCTGCAGCGGACCAATACGGAAGTGGCGGAGTGCGAATGTCAACAAAAAAGACGGAGAAAAGGTACGATAACCGTGTAGTCGCGCTGGAAAATGTAAAGAATCACGAATTAGTCTTCGGTAAAATGGAGGAATTATAATTATAACTATAACGAGGTGATGTGTGTAGGTGTTTTAAATAATAGCTGAAGAAAGACAAGTGAAGGGAGTAAGCAGCTGTCGGTTAGCATTAGCTTCGCTAGCTAACAAAGTCGAAGGCGTGTAATAGACAGCTGTTCGTCTAGATTGTCCGGTCAAAAACGGAATGAGCGCTAGTGAGACCAGGGCTGTGTTTTTTGCCGACTGTAATTGTAGGTGACGGAGTATTTTAATGTTTGTTAAAAGTACTTCCGGGCTGTCTCGCTGTTAACGTCGAAGGAGACGGCGAGCGTGACGTCACTGCTGGGAGCGGAAGCGAAACGGGAAACTGTGTGTGTGTGGTTGTTAGTGTGTGTGGTTGTTAGTGTGTGTGGTTGTTAGTGTGTGTGGTTGTTAGTGTGTGTGGTTGTTAGTGTGTGGTTGTTAGTGTGTGGTTGTTAGTGTGTGGTTGTTAGTGTGTGGTTGTTAGTGTGTGGTTGTTCGTGTGTGTGTTTGTGTTTGTGTGGTTGTTCGTGTGTGTGATCGTGTGGTTGTTTGTGTGTGTGTGTGTGTGGTTGTTTGTGTGTTCGTGTGTGTGTGTTTGTTTGTTTGTGTGGTTGGTTGTGTGTGTGTTTGTTTGTTTGTGGGGTTGTGTTTGTGTTTTTGTGTGTGGTAGTTCGTGTGTGTTTGTGTGTGTTTGTTTGTTTGTGTGGTTGTGTTTGTGTGTTTTTGTGTGTGGTTGTGTGTGTTTGTTTGTTTGTGTGGTTGTGTTTGTATGTGTGTTGCCTTTCTGCCATCGCTGTGTGTCTTAATTCGTGTCCACGGTGAACTGGTTTAGAAGCCAGTGTTGCTGATTCAGCCGAGTGATTCTTCATGTTTCTGGTTTACAGATAAACTCATCCGACGCGAGGCTTCCTGTCTCTGACATCCTGTGATGAGAGATCATGGATCTGCTGACATGAAGCAGCTGTGCCATGGAGAGTGGTTTATTTTTATTTTCCAGTAGATAGAAATAGTTTGGATTTCTGTGTGAAGAAAATCAACATGGATGCCCCCTACAGCCTGTGGATTTTTAGCCTTTTGTTTTTAACTGGTAAGTAGTGCTTGTGTAGTATAAGTTCTAACAGGTCCATTAGTTTAGTGTTGTCTCTGCTCACACACACACACACACTCAATCAGGATGGACATGTTGAAGCCAAACCCCACCCTTAAACACTGTAGAGGTGTATTGTGAAGTGTCCATGGCATCAGTTGTATAGATTGCTGTTATTCCTTAAAGGGACGTTGCGAGTGAAGTTAAAGCGGCGTTTTGCTTTTAATGTCATCAGTTAGAAATGAGGAGACGGCAAACACTGGACACAAAGTTTATACCAACTAAGTTACAGCAGACTCAGCTCAGTTAGTTAATGATCTACGAGATGACGAGCACAATGGCACTGACTGTCGCTTAAGCACGATATATGAAGATTTATTTGGGTGATGTGGACAGATGAGGAGCTGAGAGATCTGGACACACTGAAGGATTAAATCTCTACTGGACTGCTCGCTTTACATTAGAGATGAAGCAAGAGGTCAATCTGTCCGACTACACGATCAGCAGGAAGTCGAGCGGCATTGTGGGTTACTGCACAACCCATTAAAACCTATTAACTAAAGTAAAAGTGGAACAACTTGCCAGTGTCAAAACAAGCACTGTCCCCCATTGATGATGACTGAGAATATTATTTGTAAAGATTTCTACGTGCTTGGTTGAGTAGTACGATCAGGAGTATTAGAGCAGAATGTGTATGTCAGAGCTACTTCAGAACCTGGCATGGGAACCACTGAACTCATGATTACATTTAGTACTGAGTACCGGGGATTGTGGTGTGTGGGGTAACTGATTTAATATCAATTTTGATATAAAGGAAGCTTGTCACACTTTCATCACCACACGTGCAGCTGCTCATCCGTTTTCATCTACTGCCTTATGTTATGTACAGTCATCTAAATGCCCGTTTTAATTCTTCATCTAACATCCAAGTTGATTTTTATCTCCTCTCTTATCAGTCAACTGCAATCTGGAGCTGGCCTCCAATTCAGGTGAGGAAGAAATGTTCACTGGTACCAGTTCTTGATATGGTTAAGACAGATGACTGAATGTTTTATGCAGTCAGTTATACTCCAGTGTATGTTTATGGTAGTACTTACTGCTTTAATGATTAAACCTTTGTATTTTGTGTCTGTAATATGGTTATTCACTGTTGATATGTTCCAGCCTTAAGTAAACATAAGATAAGATTTTAAGCCTGTTATTATCCCGCACAGGGAAATTTGCATTGTTACTGCAGCAAGATTGGAAACAGAATAACACATATATAAATAATAATAATAATATATAAAATATAAAGTAAAAAATATAAATATAGGATAGATAAAAGAAAGTTATTAGAATTTACAAACGTTTGCAAATATTGCACAAAGACGTAATTACTGATGCCATCAGCATATGTTGCTGAAAGCTGCACATTATTGCATGTTAACTTTTGCAACAGTAGGAAGGGTAGGTACGAATCTAGGTTGTTTATTGCAGAGGAGAGTGACTGGTGCTCGGCTTGGGGCAGAACTGACTGTAAAAGCCTGACAACAGCAGGGAGGAAGGAGCTGCAGTATCTCTCTTTTGTACCCCCCAGGTGGAGGAGTCCATCACTGAAGGAGCTACTCAGTGCTCTGACTGTCTCCTGCAGTGGGTCAGAGGTGTTTTTCGTGACAGTTTGGACATCATCATTCTGTCCACAGCTAGATTCACTGGGTCTAGTACACTGCCCTGGACAGAACTCGCCTTCCTGATGAGTTTGTCCAACTTCTACCCATACCTCAGAAAGCCGAGTGCCACCACAGAGTCATAGAAAGAATTAATATGAGCCTCATGTATTCCAAAAGACCAGAGATTCCTCAACAGATGTCTGCTCTGACCTTTCTTATGCAGTACCTGTGTGTTGTTGGTTCAGTCCAGTTTATTATTCAGGTGAACACCCAGGTACTTATAAGTGCTGGTGATCTCAATGTCCAGTCCCTGGATGTTCACCGGTTTTGGTGGTGTGAACTTAGTCCTGTGAAGCTCTATGGTTTTACCCATATTGATCTGGATGCAGTTCCACTGACACCAGTTCTCAAAGTTCTTGATGAGTTCTTTGTACTCGCTATCATCACCATCGTAGATGTAGCCGACGGTACTGGAGTCATCAGAGGATTTCTGTAGGTGGCAGGTTGCTGTACACATATTGTGGCCTGTTTGTGAAGTAGTCCACAGTCCATGTGGTGAGTGGGCCTGCTGGTGTTGAAAGCACCAGATAGATCAAAGAACTTTGCTTCACAGTGCTTCCTGTCTTGTCAAGAAGCCACAGTTCTGCAGCCATTTAAATCAAAGGTCTTTGGTCACAGTGTCTTCCAGAGGGCTGGTGAAGACTATTGTGTTTCATGGTTAGATTAAAGATATCCTGGACTAGCCCACAAAGCTGGTCTGTACAGTGCCTGAGAAGCCCTGGGTTGATGCTGTCTGGATCGGCTGCCTTCTTCATTTTCATCTAACTCTGTTCCCTACTCATGGGTGACAGGAGAGAGCAGGACTGAGTGCTGGGTGCTGAGAGCAGAGGTGTGAAGCACTGAGCCGTGGTGGGTGAGTGGTGCAGTGAGGGTGAACAAGGAGGTTGAGAGCTAGGTGTCAGAGACCAAGCGGTGAGCACAGAGGAACCAGTTTGAAGGGGGAAGTAGCTGCATGAGCTGGTCTGGGGGAGGGGCAGGTGCTTGATCAGATCTGTAGAAGAAGGCATTAAGGTCATTTTCCCACTGCAGGTCTCCCACAGCCTGCCTGTTGGATTCCTTAAATTCTGAGGTGGTTTTGAAGCCCCTCCAGACTCAGGTTGTTCTGCTGAACTTTATGATCTGTGTAGCCCAGGGCTTCTTATTGGAAAAACTGTTTTGGTTGGTACAATATTCTCCACACAAAGAAGTCTCTGCAGTCTGTGATGCAGTTTGTAAGGCTGTCGACATCCTCACAGTGTGGTTCATGGAGCAGCTCCCAGTGTGTTGTGTCGGAGCAGTGTTTTAGAGCCTCATAAGCCTCATCATACCAGCTCCGCACATTTTGTGTATCGGCTGGCTGCCTGTGAACAATTGGGGAGGGGTGATGTTTTATATCACCAATGTATATGTTTATAAGTCCAGTATTTTATTGTCTCATGTATGGCATGTTACACATTGCTTGAAGTTTGGGAGAGTGGAGGACAGGCAGCATGACCGAAATCTCCAGAGATCAGGATGAGAGCCTGTGTATGCTGTGTCTGCAGTCTGCTTGTAACTGAGGGGATGGCATCACAGGCCATGTTTGCATCAGCAGCAGGGGGAATGTGGGCAGTTATCAGAATAACATGCGAAAATTCCCTCTTTAAATAATACTTCCTCATTCTAATGGCTAATGGTTCAATATTTGTTGCAGATTTGTTCATTAATACTAATGATGTATCCTTGCACAATCTATCATTGATAAATACAGCCAGTTCCCCTCTTTTCCTCCTACTGCTTTCCTTCATGCTGTCCACATGCCAAATTTGGAAGCCATCCGGTGTTCGCTCGGTTAACCATGTCTCCATAAACAGCATTAGGCTACACTCATGGTATTCCCTCTGGTGCCATGTCAGAGCTGCCATGTTATTGGGTAGGGATCTTGCATTCCCCACGATGACCGATGGAAGGATATGTTTATAGCATCTGTGATGCTCACCATTGGCATGTTTTCCTCTTCATTTCCTCAGTTGTGGTAGAATCTCAGGAAACTCTGAGTGCTAGCAGCTTTTCTGTGGTGTAAGCAACAGGGCCATGACTAAGCCCAAGCTCCCCTGGTGTGAGTTTTAACAGTAGTTCCCAAAACTGCAGAGAAAACACACATCTGTGGAACATGGTTCAGTTGGGTTTAAAATGAATGCAAGTAAAGAAAGGGCATAAGAGACGAGCTACCGTACCGTAACATGCTGGAAGTATTAGATTGTATGAGATGAAATGGACTTCCTTCCTCTTATGACAAAGATTAAATTCATAATGTGATCCTGTGCTATATGCATACTGATATAGGTTGATTAGACAGTAAGTCTGTTTTGTTGTTAATTTTATAGCGTTTAGCTGGTAGGACATATGAGAGATAAATGATTATGTTGCTCTCTAATCAGATTATTGCCATTATGTCTTCTTGCAGCACATTGCTTTAAATCATCAAAAATACTACAGCAAAGACAAGGAGAAATTCGTGCTTCCACCCGACACGGTCCTCCTGGCCCTGTGAACTGCAGCTGGGTGATCACGTCCCCAGTGGGAGAGCGTGTGATACTCAGGTACGGTGAGATACAGAGATACAGACATTTTCTATTCAAACAGTTTTATATCATTAATGTAGGCAGTCTGGCTAAAAGGAGAGGTAGCAAAACAGTGAAATTATTTACAACCTCACTTTCATTCATCATACATGTCCTTATAGGGACTAAACCAACATGCAGTTGTTAAAGCAGGCAAGGCATTTAAGCAGGCGTTTAAAATAGATTTCAATCTGATCGCTTCAGGAAATCTGAGACACGTTTTGTCCAGATGTTATACATGAAGTAAATACTTTCATCTCTCCAAGTCACCTTTGAGAGTCCACCTAGATTATGTTGCTGATGCGTGTGGTCTGATATTCCTCTTAAACTGGTGACTGTGCATTAAAGGACCACCGATTACTGCTTTATCCTGCCTGTTCATGGAACACTGGGAATTCACTCTAGATAGGACACCAGTTTATCGCAGGGCATCACGCACACATTCATTCACACCAAGGGGGCACTTTAGAGTAGCCAGTCCACCTTCTATCATGTTGTCTTTTTACATTTATTGTGTTTTTAAGTGTCTCTGAAGTTCTTCTTTTTTTTCTTCTTTATAGTTTCTCTGAGTTTTATATTAGATGTGGCTGGAGCTGGCTAAGCCTGACAACCGCTACAGGCCGGCCCGTGTCACTCTGTGGATTCCAGCTGCCTAAGCCGATGGAGTTCTATGAGGGAAACATTACAGTGACGTACCACTTTGTCCCGCACTTCTACTCAGTTTCAGGGTTCCGCCTGTCATACATTAAAGGTAGCACATACACCTTTGTGGATTGTAGTATGATTCCTTCCAGCATGCAGGTGAATGGTAATGTATTGTCATATTTCTCTGTCCAGACACTGGTCCGTGTTACCCGGGTGAGTTCGAGTGTTACAGTGAGCGCTGTCTTCCCATGTCCTGGCGCTGTAATGGCCAGGTGGAGTGCCTCGGGGATGGCGACGAGCTCGGCTCGGATGAAGAGGACTGTGACCCTGTTTATTCCCAACCTCACCTGCGCAATGAGCCTTCACCGTTCCCAACTGAAATCCCAGCAAGCTCAGCTGTCAACTCTAACATGGACATGAGTCACCTGTCACATGGGGTGCCTGATCTCTCCCCTCCAGCCCAGGGTGGCCCCTGTGGGGGGTATCTGCGCACCTTTTATGGCTCTTTTGTGCCCCCTGTGATGACAGGGGAAGCAATGGAGTGCATCTGGTCAGTGGACCCTCAGGTCTCCCGGCCACTTAAGCTGGAGCTGCAGCAGTTGGCACTTGGCCTTAGAGACATCATTATCATCACTGACCAGCCTGCCAGGGGTGGCAGTGTCATTACTACTGTGAGTATGTAGATACATAAATGTGGATAAATAAATGTTGGAATTCTGATAATACCACAGCCACCTGTCCTCAGAACTCCAACACAGTGTGCTCTCATTGTTCAGTATTTATTATATACTGTACACTGTTCTATAGCAAGCACAAAATTCAGACAATGCATATTAGTGAGTGTTTGGGATACACATTATTGTGACTTGTTATGTAAACTATGTAAGATATTACAGATTAGCTATTGGTTTAGATGCTCCAGTGTCCACGCTGACCAGAAATTTTTGAGCTGAAAGAAATAGCTATTCGTTGTGATGGTGCAGACGTAGTTCACTTCATCACTGGTGCTCTGTAGATAATAATGTAGTTCTTGATCTAGGAAATCCATTGTCCATAGAATTCCGAGTATTCTATTACTCCTCTCTTAACAAGACTGATACTAGCCACTATTTATTGGCTCATGTATATGTAGTCTGCATCTCCTCCAGGTATGTTCAACTGTTCTGTGACTTTGCATGAGCAGCAGTTTGAAAAGAAAAGGTAGCTGGCTTTATGTGTCTTATAAAAAACTAGATGTGCTAGACTTTATCCTCTCAGATTGGTAGCAGTTGGGTGATGCGGACACTAGATTTAACCCATTACGACATTTTTATTTGTCTGAGGTGTTAATTTCTGTTTTTGTTTCATAGAACATGTTTTTTTTGTTCTATTACAGGTCACATATGTATCCAATTATAAAACAGTGGAGGTAGAGTCCCCGACTGGTCTGCTGTCACTAACCTATCGTGTGCAGGAGACCTCTGAGAGGCGGGGCTTCAATGCCACATACCGCATCGCTGATTACTGCCTGCCCTGGGAAGGTCTTTGTAAAGGGTCAGAGGGGGGCTGCTACACGCAGAAGCAGCGCTGTGATGGTCACTGGGACTGTGCAGAGACAGGCCTGGATGAGGATGGTTGTGGCGGCTGCCCGGCTGGCTCCTTCCCTTGCGGGACACTGGCACAGCAGCGGGCGGGGCACCCAGTTGGCCGGCCTGCCTGTTATTCCATCAAAGAGAGGTGCAACTACCAGCTCAACTGCGCTGACGGGAGTGATGAGAGAGAGTGCAAAGTGTGTCAGCCTGGCACATTCCACTGTGACAGTGACAGGTAAGGCACTTTGAACTGTTTCAATCAAACACAAAGGTGGAGAAGTAAAAGCAGATTTACGCACGCATATTTGGCACACAGGATTTTTGGCATGCAACTTACTGAACTGCATCATCCTGAAGCACACACTCATGCCGTTATTAAAAGGTCGAAGTCTAAGAATGCTTGCAGGCTAAAACCTTGTTAAAAAGGAGCTAGTACACATTTTCCGTACATGTTTTCCTGTCCATTGCTACCTTCATACAAGCATTCAATAAGCCCACTGCTGTTTAATTTCCAAACAAAACTCAGTTTTATTCCTAAAGTGCTTTTAATAATAGACATTGTCCCCAAGCAGTTTTACAAAGACATAACTTTTTGATTAAAATAAATTTTATCCCTAATGAGTAAGCCAGGGGCGACTGCGGTTAGGAAAAAAACTCCCTGAGATGAGAAGAGGAAGTAACCTTGAGAGGAACTAGACTCAAAAGGGAACCCATGCTCGTTTGGGTGACACCGGATAGTGCGCTAATAACTAATCTCTTCTATAACTGTGTGCTATATAGTAAAAAAATACAGTAAATTCATTACAGTTTTATTGAATGAAGTCTATTTTATTGAACTTATCAACTGTTCACTGATGGAGTGTAAAACTGTTCATGGTGATTACAGTCCTAAACATCGTATCAAGTCTTCATATACAGCCTTGACTGGCAGGAAAATAAAAACAGTAAGCAAAACATAAAATTTTAATGCAGCAAGAGACATATTTTGTTATGAGCTAATTTTCACTGGGTTCAGTTGAATTTATTCTGGCCCATTAGCAGTGTACTTGAAGTATAAGAGCTTGCAGGTAAAGTCTTATCAAATGCACGGAACAACTGAGAGTTAATGTTGATTATGGTGCATTATTTTCAGGAACGTTATTTCAAGTAGGACATGATGTTTAAGCAGATGTGTAGGCTACTGGGTGATATGAGCATTACATCCTGTTATGAGCTCTGGTACAGTAGAATATAGTGTAATATTCCAGCCCTGTGCTGCTGCAGGTGTGTGTTTGAGAGCTGGCGCTGTGACGGACAGGTCGATTGTAAGGATGGCACTGATGAACTAAACTGCACCGCGACTCTGCCTCGAAAAGTCATCACCGCGGCCACTGTGGGCAGCCTGGTGTGTGGTCTGCTGCTGGTCATTGCAATGGGCTGCACCTGCAAACTGTACTCACTTCGCACTCGAGAATACAGGTGAACCCCACTCTCCAGTCATTTCATATGTCCTTTATTGTTTCACATAAATTTAATTTCCTATACGTTTATTTTATGATAACTGTGTATGCAACAATTAAATTGCCAGTCACCGACTGGCTTAATGGAGATAGTACTTAATGAAGTATACTTAATACTTAATGAAGATAGCTTACTTGTTGTAACGATTGTTTCTTTTCTGCTTTAGCTTGTTTGCCCCAATCAGCCGCCAAGAGGCGGAGTTTATCCAGCAACAAGCCCCGCCCTCCTATGGTCAACTGATTGCTCAGGGAATTATTCCTCCTGTCGAGGACTTCCCTACTGAGAACCCTAATGAGGTATGAATTTAAATAATATGAAATATTTATAAAATTATATTTCTAGTTTGGGGCGGCATGGTGGCGCAGTGGATAGCGCTGTCGCCTCACAACAAGAAGGACCCGGGTTCGATCCCCGGGTGGGGC
>JAOTRJ010000045.1:4560275-4571655 GCA_028564905.1 Leptodoras praelongus | reverse complement strand
CTACACCATACTAATAAATTATTGTGGTCTAAAATGACAGGTGTTTCAGTTTCATTGTCTAACCCCTGTATATGATGTATAATGTTGGTGATGTAGGCAAAACGTACCTTATTTTCTTTGGGCCTCAACCCAGTCTTGCCTCCTCAAAAGACTCTGTCTTAACTTGTTCTTGACTGACTCAAAATACCAAAGCTTTGGTCATGAAAGTGTGTAGGTCTAGACTGCGACTCTGTGCGCTCATCTTCGTTACACTTGCATGAACAGGAATCACCTTTGTTTCCTGAATGTCACGAGAATAAGACCACAGATAGAGAGAGAATACACGGCACAATAAGGAATTAAGGTTTTTCATTCAATAATAACATTTGGTTTAGTCTGGATTAGGCACTCGCCACCTGTTTTGTGTATTCTATTTACCTTAAAAAAAAAAAAGTAACTGTTATAAATGAACCTGATTCTGAAATATGAATGAATTGAAATATTATTGTTGTACAGCCTTAACCAGGTCCACTGCATCTGCACTGTCGTTTTGTTATGACAGATATTGTAAACTTAAAAAAAAAAGTTTGTCTGTAAGGTCAAAATTATGAATAGTGATGATGTGAACAGGAGAAGTTCACAGAGATGACTCTTAAAGATACCACGTTAAAGACTGTGGAATATTGCATGTGGTTAATAAATGGTATAATAAACTTTTAATGATCTGCTTCACAGCAGGCAGAGGGGAACAGCAGCATTCGGGAGTGAGATTAAGAGAGTACATGCTTTCTGAGTAAATAGGTGGTGTCCGTACCTGCCGTGTGTTTTGGTTACACGGGATGATTAGTGAAAGTAATTGCTCTTTGCAGACATGATGCGCGTCTCTAATGCAGGCTCCATGTTCTGCTAGTTGCTCAATAAATGTTTAGCAGTGTTAATTTATGGCCTTGACATTTACTTGTAGTGACTGCACTCAGAGCACGTTCTCTTTATCTCCAGACTTTCCCTTTACATTGAATTAGACACATGCACACATCCTGCAGCCTCCACAATTATATAATGCTGCTGGCTACACGGGCAGTTGTGTGCATTTTGAGTGTTGCTTGTGTTTCATTTCCATTTTGCATTTGTGTATAACTTCCTAATGTTTTTAGAAGTGTGAATTGTGTGTGTGTGTTCATGTACTTGCCTTTTTGCTCATACTGCTAGAACGTGTACTGTATCTTGGCCTTTTTAAAAAATATTTGTTCACAGGCTTTTGGCTGTATGTGTATTTTAGAGGTGTCTCAAGTAGCAGATAATCTGTCCTTGTGCGTGTTTGTGTGTTTATATGGGTGTGTGTGTGTTTGTGTGTGTGTGGGGGGGGGTTTGCATGCATGATATTTTGGAAAGGTTTCCTAATAAGGTCAAACTATTCCAGCGTGAGGCTGCAGACTGGCACTGTGCCTCCACCAGCACTTCCCCAAACACTGTTTACTCTGCAGCTTTCTTACCCAGAAAACATGATTCACCCCTCCCTTCTCTCTCTCTCTCTCTCTCGAAGTCATCTATCTATGAATCTGCCTTCCTCTTTATGCCTGCTCTCCCCTCTTTTACTTCCTCTTTTCTTACTTCTCCCTCGTGACTGACGATCTTGCTGGATTTATTTATATGGTGTTATTGAGTCAGTCCAAAATATCTCTGAGGAAGAGCTTTTCAGCAGTTATGGTGATTGTGGTGGCTGCTGTGGTGACTAACATTTTCACAGATGCTTACAAAACACACAGCAAACTGCTGAATTCACAAATATATTTCGACATCTGTCAGTATTGCATTTAAAAAAAAAAAAAAAAAAATTTTTATATATATTATAAAAAGACAATGTAAAAAATAATAAAAGCAAAATATGCCAGTTATTTTAGTCGTTTCATCTGAGTAACAATGGAGGACATTGATTGTGACGATTCAGTTTTAAGCAAACGTTTTGGCACCCCTGCAACACATGACATATTTTGCTGCGGTGCTTGTGTTTATATGGTTTCATTAAAAAAAAAAATATATATATATATTTTCTGTATTAGTTCATTCATATTTGATGGATAATATTGGATAATTTACTTAAATCTTGTCATCAGGAAGAACAATTCCAAAGCAGAATGAATAGAACTAACTGATGATCTGAAAATGAAGCTAATAGGTGTGTACAAGGCAAGGGAAGGCTAGAAAATACCAGAGTGCTCCCAGCTCGAAATTTCCATCGTCTCAAATGTCATTAAGAATTGTCTGTTGAATAGAAACTGTAGAAGTCGAGATAAGATCTGGGAGATAAAGAATAGAGAAGAAAAGTGAAATCCTTAAATCATAGTTCGTTTGCATGAACATGATCTGCTTGGAAACAAACCTCTGGAAACAAATTTCACAAAAACAAACCTCTGAAGCTGTCGTGGCTGAAAATTCACAAAAACTATTTGAAACTATTTTTGATCGTGATTCCTAGTCATGTAAGGAGGAAGATTTGCTCAGCCCTGAATTTTGCTTGGCTTGATTATTAGAAACTCAGCTACTGTGAACTTTTATAACTGGGACAACACATTGCAGTGACACAGTAGTCATGCATTTGACCTTTACTAAAAGCCATTTTAGGCTGCAGTAAAGAGGGCATTTGTTAGAGGTCAGGAAGGTACATGGAATGACTAAATGATGAAATTAAACCTCTTGGTTTTGCTTCCTTTTAAACATTTTCTGTTTTTTTCTCCCCTTATTTATAGTGATGGTATACGCAAGCAGCCTCTGAGCATCGTGGGCTCTCCATACTGGATGGCTCCTGAAGTGCTCAGAGGAGAACAGTATGATGAAAAGGTGGGATGAGTAATGATATCCTATGACAAAAGCTACATTATATTCTATAAACTTCTAAAAATGCCATTTTATCACTGGAACAAAAATGAAAAATGCACCTTCTCACAATCCTTTTATAAACTTTTATTCTTTTGAATAAACTTGGTGTGTATTTCTGTGTCTAGGTGGATGTTTTTGCCTATGGTATTATCCTCTGTGAAATCATCGGTCGGATTCAGGCAGATCCAGACTTCCTGCCCCGCACTGAGGCAAGTCAAACCTCACCACATGTTACTGGACCCAGTGGAATTAGTGGGAAGATCTTGATGCCATTATCTGTATATAAACCCTATAAATGTATATAGAATCTCGTATTGCTGTGTGTCCTGTTCTACTGCGCATTTTTGAGATAAAAGCCAATGACTCATGAGTGTCTCATCTGAGCTTTATGTGACTTAACCTGACCTCCTTTAACCTAAAAGTTAGCTATGGCATTTTCTAAATGCTGTATTGATTACATGCGTTTCCTTGCTGAAACTCGTGCCGCTTCTTCTCAGCCTTTAGCTGTAGTTATCTTATCTGAACCCAACCTAACGGTGATATTCAGGAGTAAGGGTGGACAGTTTAACGATCCTTTCATGTAACGCCTACAAAAGTAAAATATTTGTTACTGAACAGAAATTGAGCTTCAGTTCACATTTTCTTTCACAAGATTAATTTAGCAAGAAAAATGAAAAATTGGGTAAATATTTAAGTACCACATAGCAGCGTATATAAAGCGAGTGGGCAGTAATGAAGAGAAATGAAATGTACAAGACTTGTATGTTCAAAGAATCGTGTGTTTTAAGAACATGGTAGTAATGCAGAAGTTCGAGCATTTACAACACAAGAAATTGGGTAGTGCTGTGCTAGATTTTTGCTTTAAACATTATTCATGAGGTGGTTCCTCTCCACAAATGAAGTTAGTATCCCAGATAATGAGCCTTCTAGAGACCAACTTTCCATAAAACAAGAATCATTTTTGGGCAAACGGGTTTCATGGTATTGCCTAAAAAATGCTTTGGGC
The DNA here is from genome assembly GCA_028564905.1 of Leptodoras praelongus. Lineage (NCBI taxonomy): Eukaryota > Metazoa > Chordata > Actinopteri > Siluriformes > Doradidae > Leptodoras > Leptodoras praelongus. Next base: position 4,567,793 of record JAOTRJ010000045.1, on the reverse strand, counting down.
CTACCCCTAGCACAAAGGACAGCACACACCTAAAGAAACCAACTTTCTGTTCCATATCAGACATGCAGGGCTGCAACCACACCACGTTTCATGTGGATTAATGAAGTTTAAGTATGTGATATTCATGAGAGTTTTCGTCACATGAGAGGTTTCTTGGTAACGTGAATATAAATAAATAAAAATGCTAAATGTTTTTTATTTTGTTAATAATAAAGTGCATTTGTTGGTATTGCTTCTTGGTCTCTTGGTCACATCTAAATGTACTGAGTAGTAATGTAATGCCAGCAGTCTGATGAAGCATTTTATTGACTTGCATTCTGATTGACATCTGAATTTTCCTGGATAATGTAGAGATTTAATCACATTTAACCTGCTATGTTTAGAATCTCTGACAAAGTTTATTGCCGACCTGATCCTTTAATCAGTGCTGAGAAACAAACTCCATGTGTGTGTGACCCAAGAGTGTAATCTGTCTTTAGTTTCCTTCATCTGAACACCTGTGTGGAGTGTGTTTGGATATGCAAACTTGGTGTTTTTCGTGCATGCGTGTGTGAACAAAAGCATTCTGGAAGTAGTCTTCTTATTAAAGGTGTTGTCTTTTCCCCCTACAGTTATTCAGGATTAATTATAAAGGCACTGTAGCATCAAGTGAGAACCTTAAATATGAAAAGGGCACTGAGCCAGGATGTTTATTACATAATTGTGGTTTGTGTGCTCGTCTAGTGGATATCTGTGTAGCTTCTGGATGTGTGCAGTGTCCCCTGGTGGTTACTAGTACTCTATAATAAAAAGTGAAGCCTGGGATTAAGAGAACTGCTTTGTGATTCATGCTTGTTCCTCTGTGCAGGATTTTGGTCTAGATGTGGAAGCATTTCAGCCTATGACAGGAGAATGTCCCCCTCCTTTCCTCAGCCTAACAGTCACCTGCTGTTGTGTAAGTCTGTATTTCTTTTTTAGATGTGTGCACACAGATTTCCAAATGAAATCTCACCCACTGAAATGGGTGGCAAAGGAGCCACCAGAACAACTCTGATAGATCTTGAAATCAATTCTACAAGTCTCTGGAATGTTACTGGAGCAATGATAAACACCATTCTTTCAAAACATACACTCGTTATGTGGTGTATTGATGATGGTGGTGGACAGTGTTGTCTAACATACAGCTCCCCCATGGGTGTTCATTTGGGTTGAGGTCTGGTGAAGGTGTAGGCCATATCACATTATTTACATCTTTTTATCCTCATCATACCATTTAATGAGCCCTTGTGCTGAGTGGTTGAGGGTGGAGTCAGAACACTCCCATCAGGAAAGAAATGTTCCAGTATAGGATAATGGTGATCATTCAGAAGAACTATTGAACTGCAGTGACGCCTTCTCGTTTATTTTCCCCTGTTAGATGAAGCCACAGAGTCGCCCTCCATTCTCTGAGATAGTGTCCAAGTTGGAGAGAATCATAGCTGGGCAGCAGGCAGAGCCGACTGGGCCTGTGGAGGGTGAGTCTGCAAAAATATCTCTTCTCTGCCTGTTAAATATGGATTTCCTCACGGGAGTTGTGGGTGTGCACAGACATTTGGTCCTTTATGGACTCTCATTTGAAGCTTCATGGAACAGCAGTACTGAAAAAGTGCCACTACTGAACATGGTATAATAATTAGTAAATTTTTTCCAGAACCGGCAATAAAACATTCAGTCGAGGGTTTTAAACTACGAATTACCTGTAGCTACACTATACAGCCAAACGTTTGTGAACACTTGACCATCACCTCATACTTGCATGCAAGGGATAATTGCTCATTCAGCCACAAGTGCATTCGTGATGTCAGGCTCTGATGTTGGGCAAGGAGGCCTGCGGTGCATTGTGCTTTCCACTTCATCCCCCAGAGTGTTCAGTGGGGTTGAGGTCATGACTCTGTGTAGGCCACTCTAGTTCATCCACACCAACCTTGGCAAACTATGACATCATGGAGCTCACTTTGTCCTACTGGAGCAAGTTTGGGCCTCTTGGTCCCTGTGAAGGGAAATTCATTCTGGGGAAAGTCATTCTGTACAATTGTGTACTTTTAACTTTGTGGCAACAGCTTGAGGACGAACCATATACAAGTATGCTGGTCAGGTGTCCACAAACTTTTGGCTGTAGAGTGTATAAGTATGTGTTATCTGTATTGAGGTAAATATTAATCCAGACAGCACTAATCTCCACACATACATACATTACATTTATGGCATTTAGCAGACGCTCTTATCCAGAGCGACTTACAAGAGTGCTTAGTCATCAACTTGGAATATCCATTGCTAAGGCTGGTAGACCTGAGTTCAAGATTTCATGTGTTTGTTCCTGGCCTCAGTTCTGATTGTTGGTTTTGTTTTCTGGTTTCCATTTTTTAGCAGAACCAGTTACTCCTGGGACCAAGCCTCTGAGCGAGAGAAGATCATCTTTGGGTGCCGTTGCAGAAGATTGGTTGTCCCCGAGTAAATCGGATGCTTTATCTCCTGTCCAGAGCACGCCAGCACGCATTAACCCCTTCTCCCAGCGGCACGACCTCAATGGTGGTCGTATTAAACTTTTTGACACACCCAGCAAATCCGTCATCTCCCTCACCTTTACCCTGCCTCCACCCCCTGACCCATGCAGCCCCACCCCCTGTGGGAAAGCCCCGCCCCGATCCCATAGACGCTGCCAGTCTCTGCCCTGCACTCCGGAGGACATCCAGGCATTAAGGAGTAACACAGACGGTAATGCTCACCCGAGCGTAAGACCTTCAGATGCTGATGAGACGGCGGCTGGTGTTGATCTTCCCAACATGGACAGTGACAGTATGGTGAACATTTACACAGAGGTTGAACATGATCATGTGTTCTGTGCTCACACAGATGATCCAAATTCAGCGGAGATGCAAGAGAATGAGCGCAGATTCATAAAAGACTCAATTCACGAAGAACCAGAAGAAGAGGATTGCATGGAGAAGCTAAAGGATTACACTTGTCTAGCAGATGACTCTGGTGTGCCATTAGATCTTGAGTTAATGTCCATAGATCGCCTGACAGAGGCGAGTGTAGAGGAAGCCATGGACTGCGTCAGCTCCCCCAGTACACCATGTGATTCACCCAAACCTTCGAACAATGGCTGGAGCCCACCTGTATCCAACAGACCCCCTTTTTTACCAGCTTTACCTGATTTAGACAACAACAACAGTCCTTTGCAACCTTTGAATCCTCCAGTCAATGGTTTCCATGGTGCCATGACCCCCGTGACCCCTCCAGAACAGGATGAGGTTGTAACGTGTTCAGGCTGCTGCCTGGCAGGATTCAGGTTTCCCTCCATGTGCATCCGTGGAAGACGCCACAACCCGTATAAGAACTTAAACGGCGATTCGACGACGAGGGAGATGCTGTGCAGAGTGCAGCCACCTTCATCTCCTGCACACAGCACACACACTTAATAACGAACTGCACGAGAGAGGACACTGCACATTTATCCTACGCCTTAAAACCTGCTGCTGTTGCACATTTGCTCAGAGAAAAAAAAAAGTGTTGCTGAATTGCTCTGGGGCTTACTGTGGTCTTATTGATTTTGTTCAGTTAATCAGTTAACAATGACCCTTTTGTTTAACAAAATTATGTCCTTCAAAGGGTTTAATGGACTCAAGAAAACTGAAAATATTGTAAAAAAAAAAAAAAAAAAAAAAGACTGCACAGCTGAGCTGTTAATGTCAAATATTAGAAGAAAAATTAGAAGGTGCTGCGCATTTGTGTACCTAACTATGCCTGTGTGTATTTAAAGAAAGAAAAAATCTGATAATGAGTAAATTATTTTATTTTCTGTATGCTCTTTATTGCCTTGCTTTTCTGTAAGGGCACCTGAGAAGTGTGTGTGTGTGTATATATATATGTATATGTATGTATGTGCATATATAAAATATGGATGTAATTTGTTTTTGTTTTGAGAAAATGGGGATGTAAAGGTTTGTTTAATGCTTAAAATGTTATTTTATTAAGGAAATTAAATTGCATTAAAAGACAGTTTGTTTTTAAAGTCACTTTAATTCCACTAGAGAGAGCTGTACACTCTCTCTCTTTCTCTCTCTCTCTCTCTCTCTCTCTCTCTCTGTGTGTGTGTGAGGTTGTGTTTTCATGTTGTCACTCATCCTGGTTAAGGTGAGCTGGTAAAACCGTCTACTCTTCTGCTGGTAAGTACTGAAAGGGGAGAAATCTGTAAACCTGCCAGTGGGAAAAAAATGACATGAAATTCTTTCACTTTTATTGTTTTTTAACAAATGGGAGCTGAGATGTGTATTATGGCTGTGGTTAGGTTCGAGTGTTCCACTGAATGGCCATGTGATATTTGAATGAGTCTTCCCATGTTGTTTCTTGCTGCCGATGTGATGTGGCCTGTTCCTCTAATCTTGTTGGCGATTTCTTTACTGCTCCATGTAGGTGAGTGGATTTTTTTATTTCTATACATTTATTAAAGTTATAATAATGGCTTTAGATGAGCTTGAGAAAGCAGCTTCGATATGTATTTGTTAATTAGTACCTGTGTGTGTGTGTGTGTGTGGTTGCATGTTAGGGCCCTCATTCTCTTGCACTACCAGTGTGAGTGTTCAGGATTTAGGCTGCCGCTTGCACTGGAGCTGTTCTGATGTCGGCACCGCCACCACGAACTTCACTGTCCAGGCAAAGATTCAAGGGTGGGTGGGTTTTAAACACAATCCCACACGCATGACTTGTTAGCCACAGTTTCAGTTTTACACAGATTAGTGTAGACATGTGAACTGATAATCGAACTGATAATCTAGAGACAATCACATAAAAAACAGTGGACAAAGATACTGCACACCTGACGTATGAAGAAGCCTGAGCGCACTTCAGAGGTGACTGCCATGAAAGTGCATGAGGTGTACACGCACATGCTGGATGGTGGAAAAGAGAGCGCGAGTGAGGCAGCAGCAGCTGGAACGCAGTGTACATGGGACCCGATGTGAAACTTGCATGTGGTTTAACTCTGCGCCACAGCAGACACCATCCCTGCGTGTATCTTCTTTCGCTGTTTCAGAAACGAAAAAGCCTTTGTTTTAGTTTCCTCTGACTCAGCCGTGCCTGCGTGAAGAGGGGAGACGAGTCAAATGAGGTTTTCGTGAGGAAATGGAGTGCATCAGTCAGAATCAACATGGTGACAATGTGTTACAAACTTTCACACCACGGTAACATGTTTTAACCAAATTGTCACTTTGTCAATCATTACAATACCATTATTTCATATGGACTTATAGTATAGGAAATTTACATTACAAGATGAACACAGTATTCTTTGAGAATTTGTAACAAAACAAATAAATTTTGTGTTCCTTAAAACCCTTCCACTCATGTTCACAAACCTCTATCTCCAGAAAGTCTGGCCCGAAGACTGGAAATCCATTTTCTAAAGCGGTTTTCAAAGCAACTTGAAATAATTTTGCTAAGAAGACGTCGTTTGTTTTATGTATATATTATAATTATTTTCCATGTAAGGAACACATAAGATCAAATACTGCATCTTTTAAAAAGAATAATTCTCAGGTGTGGTACTTGATCATTATCATTATGTAGTACAGTACTGTAATACAGCAGCATTTATAAGATTTACGGTAAATTGCCTTTTTGAAGATTTTCTGACAAGCTGCTGCTGATTTTCCTGATGGCAGTGTTGTACAAATACTTCTATACATATAAATTATACACAGTACATCTAAAAACCCTTTAATATGCACTGCAAAATGACATATAGCAAGTAAAACTAACTTTAATGCAGTCAATTATCTACCATTTCCTATTACATTACAATAAACTAATTTCTGATTATTATGTATAATGTTAATATATATTAACATTATACATGATGGACATTTTCACATATTTTAAGCTTCAAATAGGCTTGTTCTATCTGCAGTTAATTTACTCATTTTAAGTGTATTTCTTGTTCTGACAATATAATATAGCTAACTATGAGTAACTTTTAATTCAATCTAAAAGGAAAAACCTGGACAAATAAACCTATAGGTTTATTTATTTATTTTAATATTTTTTTAATGATTATAATTAAAAATATTACATTTGCCCACACTCAAGATTGTTCCACTTGTTATATCTTTTTAAACCCTTTTGATGTCTCTGTGGTACAAATTATACTTTTCTGCCTATGACGTACTTTAAAACCTCAACTTTAAGGTATCACAAGTACTATACATTTTAAACTGAGCTGGAAAACTATGCTTTGATGACTGCAAAGGTCATGTTTGTTAAGGAGCCGGTGGAATAAACTCAGTAAACTGTTGGTAAAACATTTATCTGCCTAAAGATCTAAAATAATATGATTTCCTCATGCCCTGATTGTCAGGATTAATTAAATTGTTGGATAGCTACAGTACATCCGGAAAGGATTCACAATTCAGCGCTTCACTTTTTCCACATTTTGTTATGTTACAGCCTTATTCTTCAATGGATTACATTCATTTTCCCCCTCAAAATTCTACACACTGTTTCAAACTTTTGCTAATTTATTAAAAATAAAAAACAAACAAAAAATCACATGTACATATGTATTCACAGCCTTTTCTCAATACTTTGTTGAAGCACTTTTGGCAGCAATTATAGCCTCAAGTCTTTTTGAGTATGATGCTACAGGCTTAGCACACCTATTTTGGGCAGTTTCTCACATTCTTCTTTGCAGAACATCTCAAGCTCCATCAGGTTGGATGGGGAGCATCGGTGCACAGCCATTTTCAGGTCTCTCCAGAGACGTCCAAATGGGTTCAAGTCTTGGCTCTGGCTGGGCCATTCAAGAACATTCACAGAGTTGTTCTGAAAGCCACTTAACTTGGCTGTGTGCTTAGGGTCATTGTCTTGTTGGAAGATGAACCTTTGCCCAGTCTGAGATCCAGAGAGCTTTTAAGAATGTCTCTGTACATTCCTGCATTCATATTTCCCTTTACCCTGATTAGTCTCCAAGTTCCTGCTGCCAATAAACATCCACACAGCATGATGCTGCGACCACCATGTTTCACTATAGGGATGGTGTTGGCTAGGTGATGAGTGGTGCCTGGTTTCCTCCAGACTTGACACTTGGCATTCAGGCCAAAGAGTTCAATGTTTTTCATCAGACCAGAGAATTTTGTTTCTCACAGTCTGAGAGTCCTTCAGATACCTTTTGACAAACTCCAGGTGGGCTGTCATGTGCCTTTTACTGAGGAGTGGCTTCTGTCTGGCCACTCAACCATATAGAGGCCTGATTGATGGAGTGCTGCAGTGCTGAAACTGCCTAAAAATAGGTGTGCCAAGCCTATAGCATCATTCTCAAAAGGATTTGAGGCTGTAATTGCTGCCAAAGGTGCTTCAACAAAGCATTGAGCAAAGGCTGTGAAAACTTACAGTACAGCCCAAAGTTTGGACACACCTTCTCATTCAATTCTTTATTTTCATGACTATTTACATTGTAGATTCTCACTGAAGGCATCAAAACTATGAATGAACACGTGGAGTTAT
>JAOTRJ010000045.1:4329290-4339544 GCA_028564905.1 Leptodoras praelongus | reverse complement strand
CCCGCATAATAATGTAATGTCTGTAAACAACTTTCAAATTACAACCCACTGATACATTTGTGATAAGTGAACCTGGCAACCCTGTTTCATAACTGTCTGTTTCTCCCGCCTTTAGTTTCACTTCAGCCTGTTATTGTTTGCTGTTACACAACTGGTACACAATGGTGTATTTCTTATTTTGCCAATATTCATGTTGAATTTTACATAGACACTGAGATTCATCTGAAAATAATAATAAGACAATGGATAGGAAATGAAGAAAGCAGAAAGGCTGCACCAGGCACTCTGCTTAAACAAACAACAAAGGTTTTATGATTATAACCAAAGTACACTGCAATTACTTCCTGGATTCCTTTACCTCACAGGTCATTTGCAAGTCCAAGGAGTGATGATACTGGGCAGAGAGAAGAGAAATCGTTTGCAAATAGAAAAGCTGCGTTAGTGTTAGCAAAACGCAAATAGAGGTTTGTTTGTGGCTGTATCCTCTGAGCTGTGTTCGCCTGGGAGCGGCTGCTGCAGTTGCCACAGCTGAACTTCAACCAGAAGCAGTTACTTCAGTTCTGGGGTGTGCAAGTATTTGCTTGAATCTTTCCGTATTTTGATGGGATTACTGACTGTAAACATGCTGGTTAAGTGGACATTTATTCCCTCATCTGTGATTTTCTCATGTCTCATGTCCTTTTGCTTTATTTTGGCCTGGTGTTCTAGTTGCTATACTGTTTCCAATAGTGACACAAATTCTCAGCTAATAACACCAAGCTGTGCGATATCATCATCATCAGAATATCAATATGATAGTTTGGTACAGCATGCAAATATTGTGATAGTTGTAAGTGTTACTTATATTTTATTTGGGTTCTGGAGATTTGCTGTCTTGGCCATAACAATATGTCTATTTACGCAACAAACAAACTCAGATTTTTGGATGGAATAACTATAGACATTTGTTGATTACCAAGATAACAAGAAAAAGCTTAGTTGCTATGCTTTTATTATTGTCTGGCATTCAACCAAATCCTGGTACCTTAACAAATATTTTGCTGCTTCAAATACTTTGGTTCATGATGTTTGTAGACAGCCTAGATATTTAAAAAAAAAAGTTTAGATACAAAAAACTCAGCTGGCCCAGATAATCCCCCCCCCTGCCTTTGTTTTACCTCTATTAAAAGGCAGATCCTATTGTCTTACCTAATTACAGACCCATACAGACCCAAACTGTGTGTTTTAGCAGAATTTTTTTAAAAGATCATAAACAGATTAAGCAGTATTTGTATTCAAAGAACATTTTATCACCTTAACAATCTGGTTTTAGAAAACCACACAGTACAGTGACTGAAGGTCCTAAATGATGTTATTGAAGCTCTGGATGCCAAGGATTACTGTGCTGCCCTTTTTATAGATCTGTCCAAAGCCTTTGATACAGTTGATCACAGTATTCTGTGTAAAAGGCTTTTGGACAAAACAACTGTAAGTTTAAAAAGAAAAAAGAATAAATATTATTCCAGAAACACATCTTACACATTTTAAAATTGCAGTTTAAATTGCACTGCTGACACTCTAACCTCCAGGGGAAATGTGTATTGAAGAGATTCAAAATACTAGATTAAGCAAATGGTTTTTACATACACACAACTTTTTTCATTGTGTACATCTCTACCCATCAAGCCAGTCTAGACATCAAATGCCTCAGGCTCTATGCTTCACTCTCTAGTAAACATAGCACAAAAAGTAAGGAACTTTGTGTTTGGTAGATTATTTCTTTACTGTTACAATGCAGTAGAGCTGAGAATGTGGTTGCGCCCATGAAAAATTTGCCAAATCTTCTCTGCCATTGCCAAAAAGCTTATTCTGTCAGTGACTCATTTGGTGTTTGGTGGACTGGATGATAGTTTGAAGAAACAAGACATATTGGCAGTTTAAGACTTTATTCATTTAACAAACAGGAGCCTCAGTAGCATGTGAAAGAACCATACACAGCCACAACAGCTTGGCACCTCCTCCTTATGTTGGTCACCAGCCTGGTCACACACTGCAAACAGCACACCCAGGCTGATCCCACAAGTGCTGGCAGACCATTCCATCCTCTCCACTCCCAAATTCTGGAGGTAATTCTGGGGGCAAGCGTTGTCATCTTGGAGGATAGAGTTTGGTCCCAGACTGTGGAGATATGGGATTGCCACTGGATGCAGAATTTCATCTCGATATCTCTCTGTATTGAGATTGCCTTCAATAATGACAAGCCTCATTTTTCCAGTGAGGGAGATGCCACCCCAGACCATCACACTGCCTCCACCAAAAGATGTTACTCTATCGGTGCAACAAATTTACATGCACTTTGTGGTCGAACTTTTGTTGGCAGGAAATTTAGGAAATGGCTGTATATCCATTTGTCAATGACAGGAATCCAGACATGTAACTCTATTCAACCTTAGCTCGATAGCTTTAGAGCTGCAGCAAGAGACCATATGATTGGTCACATAAATAGAGTAAATGTTGATAATGCAGTGACATTTTGAATATACTCTGGCTTGCACTGGTAAAATAGGAAACACTAACTCTTGCAAATTTTAAAATTAGGTAACTTTATAACTATTTGGAGGTGTAACATTGTTTGCTGTTTACAGGTTAAAAACTACCTGGCTTTCAAAACTTGAGCATAATAATGTAATGTGTGTAAACAACATTCAAACCCCAACACACAACCAAAAGAAAACAGTAATATTTGGGCTATAAACAAGAGACTGGCAACCCGCCTCACCACTTTCTACTGTACTGTTTCTCCCAAGCTTAGTTTCACTTCAGCCTGTTATGATTTGATGTAAATTAAAGCTGTTATGCAGAGGGCCTAAACTAATCCCTTATTTCACCAATATTCTTTCATTTTACATAGACACTGACAGTCACCAGAAAATAATAAGGCAATGGAAAGAAAGTAAGGAGGAAAGTAGCAGGACTACAGCTTTGGACTGCAGATATCTTTGGGCTACAATAAGGGTGAGATACAGAATTCACATTCATGTTCATTACAAAGGATTTAGTGATCAGTATGGGCTACAACGTCTTGCATTTCTCTCAATTCACAGTTTTGTCCCCATTCTAATCAAATCTCCCTTTATTTTCATTATAATTAAGTTATTTCATTGTCACAAGATGTTGAGAAAAATTATCCCATACACTTAAACATTTTTTGTGCTTAGAAAAATAAGGAACTCGACATCATAGGAAAACAATAATATTGACACATTATCAGGGGAAATAGGCAACTAAATTACCATGGCATTTCAGGACTTCTAAGAAAACCATTAAGAATTTGGCAGATGCCATAGCTACATAAACAAATAGAAAAAAATAAGTAGACTATTTTCAGAATTTGTATGTCAGAAATAGTAGGTTATTCCTCTTATACCCAACTATTTCTAATTTAATAATTAATGATGCTTAAATTAAAGTGCTTTTTAACTACTTATATTTAATGTTATAGACCTCAGTGAGGTTCAAGCCTCCAGTAAGACAAGTCACTCAATCTGTTACTCAATATTCATAAAAATACTAAAGATATCTGAACAAAACCCTTCACTACACCAATGGCTAAACACATTTCTTAGTTAAATATTATAGCACTAGGCACTTAGTTAATAATATAGCACTTGGCTACCTGCTCAGCGCTATTAATTTACAACAGACTAGTTATCCTGAAGCAGTACACATAATAGCTGGTGACTTTTACCATACTGATTTAAAAATAGTTCTCCTGAAATTTCATCAACACATGTTGATGTAATGAATTCACACTTATAGGAGTCAAGAGCAGAGCATTTATTGAACGCAGCTCTAATGTAAAAACAGGTATGCAGTTCAGAAACAGGTGTGAAAACAAAAACTCATTTTAGTCCACAGAATAGTCCAAAAGCATAGTCCAAAAAACATAAAACAACCAGAGCATGGAGGGAGTAACAAAACACAAAAACAATTCAAAGCTCAAAGTTTCCAAAACATGAACGGGTGAGGGCAGGAACACTCAATTTGCAAGGCCCATTGGGAGAGGTAGTCTGGCCCATGTGTTCTCCTACATGGCAAATCTGGCGACCTCTGGCAGCCATAGACATAACAGAGCCCCCCAAGAGGCTAACTCCAGGACTCCTTCTTCTCTTAGGGTGCCTCCCAGGTTTGCGTGGTCCTGGTCTGTGGGGGTGCCTGGCATGGTATTCTTGAAGAAGGAGGGGGTCCAAGATGGATTATCGACAGTGACCCAGGAGTCCTCCACTGGGCCGTACCCCTCCCAGGATACTAGATATTGTAGGCCACCAGCTTGCCTCCTGGAGTTCAGAATCTCCCTAATGGTGTAGGTGATGGGCGTGCCGGTTGAAGCTCTTGGGCTTGGGTTGGAGGCTCTGGAGGTTCTTGGGACTGGACTAGAGACCCGGCATGGACTGGCTTTAGGGTGGAAACATGGAACGTGCGGTGAACCCGGCTGTGGCTTGGCATCGTTGATCCACTTAACGATAGGAAAAGGGCCGACATAACGAGGACTTGCTTATTTTGGATGGGGCTTGGAAGGTCTTGACTGCCATCCAAACTCGGTCCCCCTGTTGATACTGGGGGGTTGCACTGCGCCTTCAATCAGCCACCTTCTTCATTCATGACACGGCCCTCGAGAGCTGCTGGTGGACCTTTGACCAAACCCTTTTGCTCTTGCAGAAACAGGCGTCGACCATAGGGCTCTCAGTGGGCATGGTGTTCCAGGGTGGTTGGTGGCCTAGGAAAACCTCAAATGGTGTGAGTCCAGTTGATGTGTGCTGCACAGAGTTCTGGGCATACTCCACTCAAGGAAGAAATCGGGCCCATTCCTGTGGCTGGAACTGACAATACAGTCTTAAAAATTAGGTTAACTCCTGATTAACATGTTCGGCTTGGCCATTACCTTGTGGGTGGTACTGACGGTGACGTCCAGCTTTTCCATAAAGGCACTCCACACTTGAGATATAAACTGGGGCCCTCAATCACTCACAATATCTTCAGGGAGGCCATAGAACCGAAATACATTGTGGAATATCACCAGAGCCGTCTCCATGGCTGTGGGCAGACCTGGTAGAGGGACAAATCTGACACCTTTAGAAAATCGGTCTACAATAACGAATATCACAGTGAAACCTTGGGACTGTGGAAGGTTGGTGATAAAGTCAATGACCAAGTGGGACCAGGGTCTCTCAGGAATGGGTAGGGGATGTAATTTACCTGCTGGTAAAGTGCAAGGTACTTTGTCTTGAGCACACTCCAAACATGAGGAAACAAATTCTTGGATCTCTCTAGACATATTGGGCCACCAGTACTTGGACAGGATCAGCTAGGTGGTTCTTCTGGTCCTTCAGGCTGCAGAGTCTGGTTCAAACATCATTGAGATGGCATCTGCATTCCCATTCTTGGATCCTGGAGGGTCTTTTGTCTGTTCGAAGATACTCCAGATTTTTGTGATCCGTGAATGTGGACACGAGGTGTTTGGCTCCCTCTAGCCAGTGCCTCCACTCCTTGAGAGGGAGTTTAATGGCCAGTAACTCCCGATTTTGATTAAATTTTGATTAAATCTTCTCTAAAAGTTAGCAAAACCCAGGAACTGCAGAAGCTCTCTTACAATGGTGGGGGAATCCCACTGTGTGATTGCCTCCACCTTCTGGCAATTCATGGACACCCCGTCGGGTCCTATGTTGTACCCTAAAATTTCTACTCGGGGTTAATGAAATTGACATTTATCCTTCTTGACAAACAAGTTGTTAGCTAGCAGATGGCAGAGAACTTCCCAAACCTTTTGACAAACACTTGGCATATGGCATCACCAATTATTCTTAGTGGCCTGAAGCTGTACTGAATGCCATTTTCCATTCACCCCCTTTCCTAATACAAACCAGGTTATAGGTGCTACTTATATCCAAAGTGGTAAAAATGGTGACTCCTAGTAGCTGTTCAAGGGCCAAAGGAACAAGAGGAAGAGAGGAAGATCGGGCCTTTACCTTATTCAGACCTCGATATTCGATACAAGGCCACTCCCTTTTTTCTCCACAAAGAAGAACCGTGTTGAGGCTGGTGACAAAGAGTGCCGGATGTGGCCCTGGCATAGAGCTTCTTGAATGTACTCCTCCATAGCTCTCTGTTTGGGAAGAGACAAAGTGTATACCTTATTAGGAGGAGGAGTACAACCTGGTAGGAGGTCCACAGCGCAGGCAAAGGGGACCATCAGCATGGTGCTTGCTGAATACCTCACACAGATTATACACGAGGGGACAAGGACATCGGTAACAGGGTCCAAGGGTTTGACCTTGGTAGTTCGTATTGGACAGGACATTGACATTGAGAAATTGCATGAAACAAGACCAGGAACATTTAAGGATGTCATCTTCTGTCCAGGAGATCACTGGGTTGTGGATATGGAGCCAGTCCATGCCGAGGATGATGGGGTGTTTAGGAGATTCAATGAGTAAGAAGATCTCCTCTTCATGTAGGAGACCGATCTTCAATTTTAGCGGAATGGTTTGGAATGTAACATTGCCATCACCAATGGGACCACCGTCCACAGCTCGAATCTGGAAGGAGGTGTTCGTCCTCAGGACCAGAATGCCTTGGGCCTTGGCAGTGACTCGATTGATGAAACTGGTCGCTGCTGCTGAGTCAACAAGAGCTGAAAGATAACAGGAAACAGTTGGGCAGAGGATCTGTACACTTAACGTGAGTTTGGTGGGAAGCACAAAGAGCACCACTACTCAACAAGCATACCGGAGTATCATCCATCAAGGCACCCCTAGTGCGAGAAGGCCTGATCGGACACATGGCTAAGGCATGCCTGAGTTCTCCACAATAGAATCAGAGGTGTAGAGTGGCTCATCTCTTTCTCTCCTGGGTGGAGAGATGCAAGGGACCCAGGACCATAGGCTCGGGCAGGTAGGACCTTCCCTGAGACGCTGGCAGGCTGGCTTTGCAACACGTTGTCTAGGGCAATGGCAGTAGCATTCGGGGGCATATCCATGTCCCTGCATGCTAGATCTCATTGAATCTTAGTGCTAAGACCTCTCCTGAAGGTGACCTTGAGGGCGGCATTGTTCCTTCATACCAGGGAGAATCTGGCGACCTCTGGCGGCCATAGATGGTTGATCAACACAACAAATGTGCTACCGGGTGAAACATACATTAGATAAGGTTTATTTCAATATTAAGAAAGCTTTTAAACCTACACTGCTACCACCTATCAGATCACTATTCTGTTCTTAACTCCTGCACACACCTCCCTCAAAAGGAACTCTCAAACCATCATAAAGACTGTCAAGATATGGTCTGAAGGAGCTTCCTCACAGCTGCAGGACTGCTTTGAGGACTAAATGGGACATCTTTGTGGACCAGGACCTGGAGGAGTACACATCAACTGTACTTTGCTACATTAAGAACTGTGTAGAAAACATTACAGTTGAAAAAAACAACAGAGTGTACCCAAACCAGAAACCCTGGATGACAAAGGAGGTCAGTATTCTCCTCAGAATTCTCCAGAACACAACACAGCCATCAGGTCTGGAGACAGAGACTGGTACAGCACAGCTAGATCCTGAAGAGAGGCAACAAGGAGGCTAAAACTGCGTACAAGAGGAAAATTGAGGACCACTTTGCCAACAATGACTCATGGCAGGTCTGGCAAGGAATCCAAAACATCTACCAATCACATGACCAGGAACTGCATGATGGCTGAGGCCGACACCTTACTGGCAGAGGAGCTTAACTGTTTCTTTGCTCGCTACAAGATGAAAGCAGGAGAGACAGACACAAGACCTCCACCAGTCAACAACATCCTTACTGTGCAGGAGCATGAAGTAAGATGTGTACCGAGAGCAGTGAACCCCAGGAAAGCTGCTGGCCCTGACAGCGTGATAGGAAGGGTGCTGAAGGTATGTGCAGACCAGCTTTCTGTGGTCTTCACCAAAAACTTCAACCTATCTCAGTCCATCATACCACATTGTCTGAAGTCACCATTGTCCCACTGCAAAAAAAGGACAAACATCAGTGAACACAGCGTTCCAGTCATTATAAAGTGTTTCAAGAAACTGGTTCTACAGCACATCAGAGCCAGTCTCCCACCAACCTTTGATCCACACCAGTTTGCTTACAAAGCTAACAGGTCCACCAAAGAGGCCATCACCACTGCTCTTCACACAGCACTCACACATTTGGAACACCAGGGAGGTTATGTGAGGATGCTCTTTATAGACTTTAGTTCTGCTTTTAGCATGGTCATCCCAGGCAGTTTGTTCAGTAGTGAACAAACTGACAAATTTAGGACTCCTTTCTCTGGATCAAGGACTTTCTGACCAACCACACCCAGTCTGTCAGATTAGGATGCCATTATTCCTCCACCATTACACTCAGCACTGGTGCTCCTTAGGTCACTTATGATTGTGACCCCACCTACTCCAGCAACGCCATTGTCAAGTTCACAAATGACACAACCACATACAGTGATGAAGTTCAAGGACTGCCTGAGTGGTGTTCAGAGAACAACCTCACCCTGAATCAAAAACAAAATAACTAATAATTGACTTCAGGAAAAAGTGTACAGACCTTGCACCACTGCTAATCAAAGGAGTCTCCATAGACAGAGACCCTCAGGTGCATCACAGCCCAGACTAACAGACTTAAAAACAGTTTTTACCCCTGTGCAATATGTACAGGTAAAACATGTAAAATACTGCACAGCAACAGAACATTAACATTAAACACTGGACTTATTTAAAACATGGCACAGTGTTTCATTTCACTTATCTTATTGCATCCTCTGTGTCAGTATCTATTTCTGCTGTTTGGTTTATTGGTGACAGAAAATGCTATGTAAAAAGTTATACAGTCTATTTAATTTCATAGATTTGCCCCTATTCATGGACTCAATCAGGAAAACTGTCCTATACTGACCTACAGCATATCTTACCTATTGCGACATAGAAAGGTTTGAATAATCCATGCTATGTGAAAGAAATATTTGAAAACACAAGAATATCCAAGAATAGTTTTTTTTTATTTCTTTGTTTGTTTCTATAAGTAGCTAACATTTCTACAATTTGAGCAACAAATGGGGTTTTACGTGACCATTTACTTATCCTCTATAATTAATTAGGACATTTATCAGAATGGCATATGGTTGCTGAAAATATGGGGAGTCGACAATGTGAGTATGGTTTTTTTCTTCTAAAATAGCCCCCAATGAAAGAAATATTCAATGTTATATTTTTCTTGGTTAATTTACAGCCAGGCCATCTGATCAGCAACCTTTATTTGATGACACAGATGAAGGTACATTAAAAATAAATCTTTAGAAAATGCCTTGTCTATAACATTTTTTCAGTTTTATCATTTTCCACCATCAGATCCATCATCCATTTCTAGCACCTATGAGTTTATTTGTAATCAAATGTAAATCTCTATTTTCTTTCCAAACAGAACTACTCATTGAGAGGATCTCCGTAGTTATAATGGGACAGCATGGAGTTGGGAAGAATACACTTGGGAATGCTATTCTTAAGAAGAAAGCCTTCACTTTCCAGGATCGCTCTAAAAACTATTACTTGAAGGATAAAAACACAACATTTGGCAGACATATTAGCGTGACTCGTGTCCCAGGCTGGTCTGCAGATTTAAACTCTGAAAGGAATAGGGAAATTTGGCAAGTGATTAAAGACAGTGTGCGGTCAGTTGATGATGGACCCCATGTTATCATACTTGTTAATACACTGAACACTGAACCTGCAAAGGCAACAAAAGAGAAATTAAAACAACTCCTGGGTGATAACGTGTTACAGCATATTTTAATTGCTTCAGTGGATGCAGACAAAATTGTGGCTTATCACAGTGATACAAAACAAGCCATCGTTGACAGATGTAAATATCACTTTTTTGTAAGGTGCACATGTGAAAAGCAAAATAGAAAGTTAATTGAAACAGTTGAGGACTTTATTGTATGTAAGACTGACACTCGTCTATATGCTATGGGGAACAAGGCACCAAACCTTAAACTGCAGCATCAGGATCTGGTTAACCTTGTGCATGGACTAAAAAGCAAAATTGCAGCTGTCTCTGATTGCGAGGAGAGAAAAGATGCTAAAATAAGGGAACTACAACGTCTGCTGAAAGAAAAGGAGGATATGCTGAAAGACAAGGAGGAGGAGATAGAAAAGTTAAAGTCAAGATCAAGTCAAAATCACACAGAGCTCTCAGTCCTGCGCCAGAACA
>JAOTRJ010000045.1:3432811-3443068 GCA_028564905.1 Leptodoras praelongus | reverse complement strand
CCTCTTTTGAACTCTGGTATGTCACCCATAATGTTGTGTGCATTGCAATATTTGGAGCAAAACTGTGCTTTTACCCTCTAATTGAACCTTCACACTCTGCTCTTACTGGTGCAATGTGCAATTAAAGAAGATTGGCCACCAGGCTGGTCCAATATAGCCATGAAACCTCCCACACTAAAATGACCGGTGTTTCAGTTTCATTGTCTAACCCCTGTATATGCACAAACATATTTGGCCATACCTGTTAATTATTGATGTAAGATGTTTCCAGCAGATCTGTTGCCACAGGTGTATAAATTAAAGCGCTTAGCCATGATACAAAATGGCTCGTTCCGAAGAGCTCCATGACTTCAAGCCTGCCACTGCGATAGGATGCCACCTTTGTGAAATTTCATCCACGCTGGATATTCCATGGTTAACTGTTATTACATTATTAGAAAGTGGTGTTTAGGAACAACAGCAACTCTGCCACAAAGCAGAAGACCACATGAGCAGGGTTCACGACTGCATCCGAATGGTTTTGTCCATATAGTGTACCTGTGATAGGCATTGCAGTTACTACCTTTAGATCTGCTGTTCTAGGAAATGAATCAACTCCTCACTCCACTCCACAGCCTTATGGTGTGGTATAACATTGTGACAGTTGATTACATCAGGAAACGCACTCTGCTTAACATCACACCCTTCCGTAAAATCTAACCCATTATACAAAGACGGCGTACATCATCCCTAATCACGGGCCGTGTTTACAATAGGAGGGGGTGGGGATTATTCAATGAAAAATGACAGTGAGAACGCAAGCCAAGACACATTTAAAACACATTTACATCTGATCAGTCAAACCAGTGCAGCATGCCCGAGACTCTGTGAACACTGAACTGCCATTACGCTACACTTTAACGTCCATACCCTCTGCAATATGATACCGCACACTGTGACTTTGTTTTATTCTCACTCCTACTTTAATGCCTGAACTGCTTACTTGGGTTTCAAAACATCTGCTCTGATGGTTATTTCGTTTGGGACGATTTCGATTCATTAGAAATTACTTGTTTG
Source organism: Leptodoras praelongus (assembly GCA_028564905.1). Classification (NCBI taxonomy): domain Eukaryota; kingdom Metazoa; phylum Chordata; class Actinopteri; order Siluriformes; family Doradidae; genus Leptodoras; species Leptodoras praelongus. Next base: position 3,442,012 of record JAOTRJ010000045.1, on the reverse strand, counting down.
GTTTATTCCAGCCAGCTGGAGACACAGCCATCACACTTTAATGTCATTTCTCTTAAACAGTTTATATGCTTCCAGATGGCTAGGAAAGCATTTGCGGTTACATTTATGCCTCCTGCTATTTAGGAATTATCCTCTGTTTGTTCTGTTTTTCCTTCTTCGCTGCTGGTCTGTTTTTCCTTTTGGACTTCGTCATAGTTTTGACACGAGCTTGGTTAATGACAATGTTGCATGGTTTCTCTTGGACGTCTGCACCGCTTGAGGACGTTGGAGATCGTGCCGAGCAACATTAGCGTGGCCGTGTTTTGGTTTGAGGTTAAGGAGGGTGAAGGACATTGATTCAATTTACAGTTTCAACTTTCAGCACTTTTAGGTTCTCGTTGTATATTTGGCATCCCACGTGAGGGATCAGGATCCGATTCCAAAACTCTAGTAATTATTTTTAATGACTGTGGGTTTAAAGCTTTGCTTGGGCATAGTTTGCGTCTCCCTTATTACGAGAGCTGTGCTCTGTAAACTACAGAGCATAAGTATTCAGCATGAACCATTAACATTTATTGGAGTTGTTTGTTTGTTTAATTATTTTATTTTATTTTATTAATGTATTAATTTTATTTGTTTATTTTATTTTATTTTTACACAAAGTTTTATCGTTAATATTTGTGTGTGTGTGTGTGTGTGTAAAGACAAATTCCAATAAAAAAATAATAAAAATAAATAAATAAACAATTTATTAAAAATACCACCTTTTCAAGTGACATATTTATGTTCAAGTGGTCATGTTTATGTTGGTGGTGGTTGTGTTGTTGGTCATGTTTATGTTGGTGGTGGTCGTGTTGTTGTTCGTCATGTTGTTGTTCATGTTGGTGGTGGTGGTCCTGTTGTTTATGTTGGTGTTGGTGGTCATGTTGTTGGTTATGTTGTTGTTTATGTTGTTGTTGGTGGTGGTGTTGGTCATGTTGTTTATGTTGCTGGTGGTGGTTGTGTTTTTGGTGGTGGTGGTGGTCATGTTGTTGGTCATGTTGTTGTTTTTGTTGGTGATGGTGGTTGTGTTGTTGGTGGTCGTGTTGTTTGTTGTTATTTTATTTTATTTAATTTTATTAATGTATTCACTTTTATTTGTTTATTTTATTTTATTTTATTTTTACACAAAGTTTTATCGTTAATATTTGTTTGTGTGTGTGTAAAGACAAAATCCAATAAATAAATAAATAAATAAACAATTTATTAGAGTTATATGTCATGAATCTAAAAATAACAGAAGAATCAGTTGAGTTTATTATTTGCAAATAAAAACTGTAAAAACTTGTAAAAATACCACCTTCTCAAGTGACATAAATAGGTCAATAAACTTAACCTGATCGCAATATAATGCTGTTCCTGCACAGAGTTTTTTAATAGCATCATGAACATCAAAGAGCTTTCAGAACAAATCCAAGTTCTGGAAAAGTTTCCTTCAGGGTTTTTTTAATGAACAATCCCTCACTTTGAACTTCTCATGGAGCACCGTTCAGATCCATTAACAAAATAGGAAAAGAATATGGCACAGAGGGGATTAGTCAAAGAGGCAACCCAGAAACCATAGGCAATATTCAACATGATGCTACCACCACTGTGCTTCACTGGGTGATTAGCAGTGCCATGTTTCTCCCAGGAACAACAGAAAATTCATTTGTCCCCCTGCATGTTTGGAAAACTCCAAAAGTTATTTCATGTGGCTTGTGACTCTTCCCTACAGCCCAGCCATGCGGAGGGTCCAGATCCTTCAGAGTTACCCTTGTCAACTTTTGTTGAATAATGAGATGAATGACAGACAGACTGCACATCTATCCTAGGTATATAAGGAAACGAGATCCTGGCTCTCAGGTACTTCTCAAAACTTCAGAAAACTATAATTAAGTGACAAGATGAGAGGGTTGGAATTGTAATTACAAATGTTTCACATTTTACTTTATTTAATAGCAACAATACTCTTCCTCTTTCTCTTCCTCGTCTTCAGCTTCTTAGTACTAGAACGTTTAGTTAATATACTCGTTGTATATTTGTTGTTGTTGGTGGTGGTGTTTTTGTTGTTGGTGTTGGTGGTGTTTTTGTTGGTGGTGGTGTTTTTGTTGTTGGTGGTGGTGGTGTTTTTGTTGTTGTTGGTGGTGGTGTTGGTGAAGGTGCTGGTGGTTGTGTTGGTGGTGATGTTTTTGTTGGTGGTGATGGTGTTTTTGTTGTTGGTGGTGGTGGTGAAGGTGGTGATGTTTTTGTTGGTGGTGATGGTGTTTTTTTTGTTGTTGGTGGTGGTTGTGTTGGTGGTGGAGTTTTTGTTGTTGTTGGTGTTTTTGTTGTTGTTGTTGTTGGTGGTGGTGGTGTTTTTGTTGTTTTGGTGGTGGTGGTGTTTTTGTTGTTGTTGGTGGTGGTGTTTTTGTTGTTGTTGTTGTTGGTGGTGGTTGTGTTGGTGGTGGTGGTTTTGTTGGTGGTGATGTTTTTGTTGGTGGTGATGGTGTTTTTGTTGTTGTTGGTGGTGGAGGTGGTTGTGTTGGTGGTGATGTTTTTGTTGGTGATGGTGTTTTTGTTGTTGGTGGTGGAGGTGGTGGTGGTTGTGTTAGTGGTGGAGATTTTGTTGTTGGTGGTGGTGTTTTTGTTGGTGGTGGTGGTGTTTTTTGTTGTTTTGGTGGTGGTGGCTGTGTTTTTGTTGTTGTTGGTGTTGGTGAAGATGCTGGTGGTGGTGGTTGTGTTGGTGGTGAAGTTTTTGTTGTTGGTGTTGGTGGTGGTGTTTTTGTTGTTGTTGGTGGTGGTGTTTTTGTTGTTGGTGGTGTTTTTGTTGTTGTTGGTGGTGGTGGAGTTTTTGTTGTTGTTGGTGGTGGTGTTTTTGTTGTTGTTGGTGGTATTTTTGTTGTTGTTGTTGGTGTTTTTGTTTTTGTTGTTGGTGGTGTTGTTTTTGTTGTTGTTGGTGGTGGTGTTTTTGTTGTTGTTGGTGGTGGTGTTTTTGTTGTTGTTGTTGGTGGTGGTGTTTTTGTTGTTGGTGGTGGTGTTTTTGTTGTTGTTGGTGGTAATTTTGCTCTTATTATCTTATTAATACACACCTTCTGACTAATCAGATTTGAGCATTCTCCGTTCTGTGGTATAAAGACTCTATAACTCGTTCCCCGTATTTCCCAGGTGGACGATGGTGGAGCCTGAGCTGCTGTGTCCAGTGAAGTGGACATTGTTCTGCATGCCGCCGGAAGGCTTTTATTTTGTCAGCAGTTTGTCGCGTCGGTGACACCCGGCTGGAAAGGGCCCGGTGTGACGTCATGCCGCAGCGCCGCTGTGTTGTGCCGCAGAAACGTCCGGCGGAAAAGGAAGCCTTGATTTTTATTTACTAATTTATCTCTAGATTTTTTTTATGTTTACCGTCGATAATAATTACAGAAATGTCAAAGTGAACATTTCAGTTTTAAAAACAGGTGCAGCATTTCAGACGGGCGAAATCATTTTTAACCCGCCTGTGTGTACAGGAGCTAGCCGACTTAGCGGCTAACAAACAAGCTAACGGATTAACAACGGACGTTTTATCAACCGTCAGCTTTTAGGCGTTTATTACACGTTATAACATTAATAATAACACCGGTGTGTGGGAGAGAGGGAGGTGTGGGGGGTTGAGCCTGACTCGGGGTGGTAGCCCGGTTCTCTAGCGCAGCTCAGGTGAGAGGGAGCAGGGAGAGAGTTGGTGTTTAATGGTGAAGTGTTGAAGCTTCTCCTCCGGACGGACACCACATCAATCTGGAGAAAACGCTGGACCTGGTGGGTCTGAAGCCGGGCTCGGGGCCGCTGCTCACCCCGCAGAAGAAGATGAAGAAGCGCAAGGAGCTGAACGCGCTGATCGGACTCGGGGACGGGAAGCGCAAGAAGCCGAAGAAGAGCTCCGGACACCGGCTACTGCTGCGGGGCAGCGCGGGGGACACGGACACCGAGAGCGGCTCCAGCTCCGGGGAGGAGGACGACGAGGAGTTCCGCTCCCTGAGCCTCAGTCCCGGGGCCTTCCGCAAGTAAACACTGCTGATACTGATACTCTTAATAATACTGATAATAATACTGATACTCTTAATAATACTGATAATAATACTGATACTGATAATAATACTGATACTGACAATAATACTGATACTGATACTCTTAATAATACTGATACTGATAATAATACTGATACTGACAATAATACTGATACTGATACTCTTAATAATACTGATAATAATACTGATACTGACAATAATACTGATACTGATACTCTTAATAATACTGATACTAATACTGATACTGATAATAATACTGATAATAATACTGATACTGACAATAATACTGATACTGATACTCTTAATAATACTGATAATAATACTGATACTGACAATAATACTGATAATAATACTGATACTGACAATAATACTGATAATAATACTGATACTGATACTGATAATAATAATACTGATTCTCATAATAATACTGATACTAATACTGATACTTATAATAATACTGATACTCATAATAATACTGATAATAATACTGATTCTCATAATAATACTGATACTGACAATAATACTGATAATAATACTGATACTCATAATAATACTGATAATAATACTGATACTCATAATACTGATACTGACAATAATACTGATAATAATAATAATACTGATACTCATAATACTGATACTGACAATAATACTGATACTGATAATAATACTGATACTGATACTTATAATAATACTGATAATAATACTGACAATAATATTGATACTGATAATAATACTGATACTGTTACTTATAATAATACTGATACTGACAATAATACTGATACTAATATTACTACTCATAATACTGATACTAATGATAATGACTGATAATAACACTGATATTAATTCTGATACTGATAATAATACTGATATTACTACAGATACTAATATTAATACTGACACTAATACTGATAATGATACTGATACTAATACTGATACTAATACTGATAATGATACTGATATTACTACTGATACTAATACTGATAATGATACTGACATTACTACTGATACTAATACTGATACTAATTTTGATGTTAATACTAATACTGATACTAATCCTGATACCGAAGCTGATACCGGTACTGATGCTGATATTAATACTGATACTGATTCTAATACTGATATTAATACTGATACTGATCTTAATATTGATACTAATACTGATATTAATACTAATAGCCTAATAGCAGCCTTCATTATGTTTTCTGTCTGAAAACTGCTCTGTAGTGTAACGTGCTGCTTTCATTACTGATACACACACACAGAACTCAATAACTAAAGTTGGACCCAAACAGAAGGTGCCTAAGAACTTTTCACAGTACTCTGTGTAGGAGGAAAAGCGAGTGTAAAACATTAAACGCATGTGTCTTGTGCAGGGGTTCGGCTCAGTGCTGCTCGGTGTGCTACCCGCTGTGCGTCTTCATCGTCCTGGCCGCGTGCCTCATGGCGTGTGCCGGTCTCATATGGATGCAGATTGCACTTAAAGAAGATTTGGATTCGCTCAAGGAGAAACTGCGTACCAGTGCGTTCCACTTAGCAGTACCCATGTTTTATTCTCAGTGCCCATTGTGTGTGTGTGTTATTGATGTGCAACATGTTTATCTTTCCATTTCAAATGTATTATGTACTATTATACTACTACAGTAAATGTAGAGATGGTGAAATATTCTGTCTGGATGAGTTTAGTTGCTCCGTGTGAAGCTCTCACCGACTTTCCTGCTTGTGTTACAGTGGAGTCAAGTCAGAAGGCTTCTTCACACGAAATACCGAAGCTGAGCGAGGACCTGAAGGCCAAACAGAGGACGCTGGAGGACATCGAGAGCGGAGACAAGGGCTTAAATAAATTATGGGCCAATCTTACAGATATTAACAGAAAGGTACACTTAAGCACCGGCACTTGATTTAAACGATTCTGATGAGCCGCGGTGACTGCGTGTCGATTGTGATATTATGGAGCGGTGATGTAGTTCAGGTTAATGGTGTCTTATCGAACCGATTGTCTCAGCGCTCTAACGTGCATGATCAGATTACGCTGCGTCTCTGAAGTGCACTCGTGCATTATTTACTGCTCCATGCCTTGTTTCAGTTTCTCTCCTTGTACACGTGATTGCTGTGCACAGTATTACACAGATGTTGCACGTAACCTGAAACAGATGCGTGTGCGTGCACAAGGTCTGGCCTTCAGTATTAGCGGTACCACAAAAAATGGCATATCCTGGGATGTGCATCTCCATCACTGGTGCTCTGATGCTTTAAAGATACAGTGACTAACGGGATATGATATGATATTGATCCGTACTGTGAAGCAGTGCCATTCGCACGATGCACTGCAAAACAATATGATGCTTTACAGGCCACGCCTTGAACTCACACTAGACTAGATTAGAATTGGACACTGACAGCAGGATCTCTTCATAATTCTATATAAATGAATCAGACTTTCCTGATGAATGATGTGTAAAGACGCACGAAACCATGCATCCCGAGTTCATCCCTTTTTTTTAATCTTACCATCCCCCCAGAAGACCCGCACTGCACTGGTGTTTGACTAAACACCTCAGCTGAATACTAAACCCCAAAAAAGATTTTGGGTCATATAGAGCTGGGAATACAGCAACATTTGGGGACGCCATTGAATCGGCTATGATACGATTTCGGTTTCTACGGCGACAAGTCGATATTTGGGGACACCATTGAGTCGGCTACGATACGATTTCGGTTTCTACGGCGACAAGTCGATATTTGGGGACGCCATTGAATCGGCTTTGATACGATTTCGGTTTCTACGGCAACGAGCCGATATTTGGGGACACCATTCAGTCGGCTAAAATACGATTTCGGTTTCTATGGCGACGAGTCAATATTTGGGGACGCCATTGAATCGGCTACGATACGATTTCGGTTTCTACGGCGACGAGCCGATATTTGGGGACGCCATTGAGTCGGCTACGATACCATTTCGGTTTGTACGGCGACGAGCCGATATTTGGGGATGCTGTTGAGTCGGCTATGATACGATTTCGGTTTCTACGGTGACGAGTCGATATTTGGGGACACCATTGAGTCGGCTACGATACGATTTCGGTTTCTACGGCAACGAGTCGATATTTGGGGACACCATTGAGTCGGCTATGATATGATTTCGGTTTCTACGGCGACGAGCCGATATTTGGGGACACCGTTGAATCGGCTACGATACGATTTCGGTTTCTACGGCAACAAGTCGATATTTGGGGACACCATTGAATCGGCTACGATTTCGGTTTCTACGGCGACGAGCCGATATTTGGGGACGCCACTGAATCAGCTACGATACGATCGAAATGCATAAGGCAACAGCTAAGTATTTTCTAATATTAATATTAGATTCGAGGCAATATTTGGCGATCAGTGCAACGATTTCGTGGTTCCAGTCCTTTTCTCAACCCCAACATCTCTCAGCAATCTCCTGTATTAGTTCCAACAGGTTACAGTGTAGTACCATGTACCATAGTAACGTAATAGTAATGTGCAGTGTTTAAAGAATAGTGTTTTTTCCCCCTCTGTGTAGATAAGCACACTGGACTCTGCTGTTAATCATCTGAAGGCGAACATTAAATCAGCATCAGATTTGATTACTCTCCCAACCACCGTAGAGGAGCTCCAGAAGGTACAAACCTCCTCACCGATCATCTCGCCTCAGGACGTGTTCTGTGCTCCTAAAAGCCGTATTATCTAATGCTTTTTATTTTCCCTCCAACAGAGTGTCGCAACAATAGGAAGCACACTAACTAGCGTTCAGCACGACGTACAGATGATCCAGATTTTTATTGAGGACCAGAAGAAAGGAGAAAACAAACAGAATGGTGAAGCGGTAAAGAAAGCCGTCAAGGCATTTAATGAAAATGTCATTTCTGTGATTCTCCATTCTGATTGGTCAGAAGCCGCTGGTGAATTCTGTTAACGATTCAACGTGTCATCGTTTCTATAGTAACCCGTTCACAGGGATATAAAGTGGATAATAAACAGAAAGTGTTATTGTTTAACAAAGAAAAACATACCACGTGTTCATGTGGTGGAGTGTTTACACAGTACAGGAGCTTAGTTAACGTTTATGGAAGGAGTTTTCCAGCAACGCTTATTGGTTGCTTAGTAACAACGTATTGTCTTCAAGAGAGAAAATTGAAAGGCTGGTGAGGGAATGAGGTTTATTCCACAACTGGAATGTAATTAGAAATGGATAATAGCATATAAAAATAAACCATGCGGTTATTCTGGCGCAAGACGACTAAAAGACTTCGGGACGTGTTATAGGAAAGTAATCACCTCTGTGCTGGGTCACACTGACATCGTGTGTTCATCGTTGATTATTTTCCTACAACAGCACACTCCAAGAAGTAAAGATAGTGTCTTTTAAAACATTTTTAAAGCATTGCTTCTATACTACAATACAGTGTTTCACTTCCTTTAAACACTGATGAATTGTATTTATTTTATTTGTATTTAGGACTCTTCAGGGACTGTTGCTCAGGACGACAGCAGCAGGAACGTGAATGAAGGAACAGCAGATGCAGACAGCAGTATGGAACTTTTCATATATTTTTAAATTATTCTGCTGATTGCCTGCCTAAAATCTCACGCGAGTCATCTTTTCACGTTCCGTAAGGTTCGACGTCGTCCCCGAGTCCTGTCAACTCTCGCCATCGCCGCTTTCTCAGTAAGAACTTCTCCAAGAGAGAGAAAGAAGCTACGCCGCCGACTCTCACCTTTCCTGGAGTCACATGTGCCGAAGGTGTCACTCGTTGATTTCTGATTTATGTTACAGTTTTCATGTAGTGGTGTTTATACACTACAGTGTGTGACCAAAAGTATGTGGACACCCCACTGTCATGTCCATGATATCTTAGTCTAGGTTTAGGCCCCTTTGTTCTTATAATAAGCTCCATTCTTCTGGGAAGGTTATCTAATCGATTGTGGATGTTGGGATTTGGGGTCGTTCAGCTACAAGGGGATTAGTCAGTTCCAGTTCATCCCAAAGGTGCTGAGTGGGGATGAGGTCAGGGTTCGGTACAGAAGTTCTTCCACTCCAATCTTACAAAGTACAAAGACATTCTAGACCAGGGGTCTCAAACTCGATCCACAAAGGGCCGTGTGGTGTGGGTGCAGGTTTTCCTTCCAACCAAGCAGA
>JAOTRJ010000045.1:3004099-3015525 GCA_028564905.1 Leptodoras praelongus | reverse complement strand
CAGGCTGGTCCAATTTAGCCATGAAACCTCCCACACTAAAATGACAGGTGTTTCAGTTTCATTGTCTAACCCCTCTACATCTATAATGGGATTTCTGTAAAGCTGCTTTGCGACAGCGGATTTTGTTAAAAGCACCGTACAACTGAAATAAATAATAAGGCAGGAAATGAAGGTAGCAAAGGCATCATTTTCAAAAGGAAGTATAATTAAGGTGAGAGTCCTGCAGTCCCCTGGTCTCTGGTACTCCAAAAGCCAACAAGTCTTTCTTTGCGCTTTTCTTCGCTCAGCATCTGAGTGCAGTCGTTCCCACACTGCAACAAGTGGATGTTCTAATGAGCCGTGAAGTCAGCATATTACTACCAGTGCTTAAAAGACAGAAGGCGAGAAGAGTAACGTCACTCGTTAGATGTTCGATAATGCCTTCTGGCCTGCTCTCAGTGTCAGTTTTTGGATGATAGATAAAAAAAAGTGAAGAAGCGGGCATGTTTTTTTAGAACGGAACCAGCAGGGCCGAGTTATTTCCCTCACGTCAGTATTATATGAGTGCTACAAATCACAAATATGAAGTGTTGTACAGCAGAGGGAACGGGCTGTTAAGATAAGGGTATGTGTCCACTTGCAAATATTGTTGCCACATACTGCCATCTCTGCTGCTGGGCCTTTATGTGACATTTTTATAGGCTTGGCTGTTGTGGAAAGCTCCGAGACAATATTACACTGCATCGAACTATAAGATAAACAACATACTCAATTACTGATAGCTATACTTAAGGTTATTGTGTATAAAATCATACAGTGATGTAACAATAAGCTGATAAGCTGTAGAAGCAGGAAAGGCTGTTTTATTTCAGTACAGTCATCTAATGAACTTCCTACCTTCCCGTACAGATTTCCACATGTATTGCACAGTATCAGTCATACAATTAAAGGTAGATAACAATGCAACCCTAGTGTTAGCCTTGTTATTTTTTTACACACAGTTTGTCACACAGTCAATCACTCTTGAAGAACGTAATTATTCCTCTTGCATATCTATGCTGTATTAACACAACAAGAAAAACTGAAGCCTGGTTGCAACTAAAACACAACATACAAAGCCATAATCACTGTGCAGGCTACAGTTCATGTCCATAAGGTTCAGATATTTGCAGACGGAAAGGTATATACATTTTCAAATCTTATGCATGATTTTATTACTGTAACACAGTGCTTTGTGAATACAGTATAATGAAATGGACTATTGGGCTCAAACTGGGGATAAAGGGAGAGAGAAAAAGAGCGAACGAGAAGTTTAGTAGAAGCTCTGCTGTGGAGAAAAGAGAACGGAGCAGCAAAATTGTTACTCCGGAGATGTGTTGCATCTCAATGAAACAATGGAAAATGACTAAAAGGAGAAAAAGAAGTGTAGAAGGAGGACGGATGCTGTGCAAACCTCTATACAAGTTGTATTTGGTTAATACAGATAATAACACACACACACACATCCACACAGACCCCATTAATCACACCTTCATTCGTTACAGAATAACATCATTTTGGGCCTATTAAACGAGCAGAGTGCAGTCCGAAGTGGAGAGGATGAGCAGGGTTTCAGCCAGTCAGAGACCACCGTCTCCCCTGCTGGATCTCAGACAGGCCCAAGAGTCAGTCAATCACAGTGTGTGTGTGTGTGCGTGTGTTCCTGGGAGGCCTGATTAGGCCTCGGCTTTCCGATCATACTCCTAGACAGGCAAGTGGAAATTGGCCGGCTCCTGGCAGGGAGCTACCTGTCACAGCTCATCGTCTCCTGCAATGAGCTCTCCTGCAAATGAATAAAATATCATTCCCCCCAGCACTCTCTCTCTATCCCTCCTTATGTCTTGAGCTCAGCTGGAGCCTGACCCTTGACCTCGCTGGCTAGAGAAAGCAATGATAAGGAGATGTTGCCGGAAAGACAGTGGAAGAAGAGAGAATCTTGAACTAGCTGAAAGCAGCCCAGGCCTTTGACAGACTGATCTACTATTCAGCTGGAGATACTGACATGTACGTCTGACAAGATGAGAAAGTGATACCTGATGCTCACAGTATTCCACTGCATACTGCAACTACAACAAAACAACACTGACCCCCCCCACATACACATACACATACACATACACTATATTGCCAACAGTATTCACTCACTCATCCAATTCATTGAATTCAGGTGTTCCAATTGCTTCTGTGGCCACAGGTGTATAAAATCAAGTACCTAGGCCTGCACACTGCTTCTACACACATTTATAAAAGAATGGGTCACTCTCAGGAGCTCAGTGAATTCCAGCGTGGCACCATGTTAGGATGCCACCTGTGCAACAAGTTCAGTCCTGAAATTTCCTCACTACTAATAGTGAGTTACTAATACTAATATTCCACACTCAACTGTTAGTGGTATTATAACAAACTGGAAGTGACTGGGAATGACAGCATGGCAGAGCGGGTCAGTGGATGCTGACAGAGGTCACCAACTTTCTGCAGAGTCAATCACTACAGACCTCCAAACTTCATGTGGCCTTCAGATTAGCTCAAGAACAGTGTGTAGAGAGCTTCATGGAATGGGTTTCCATGGCCGAGCAGCAGCATCCAAGTATTACATCACCAAGTGCAATGCATAGCATCGGATGCAGTCGTGTAAAGCACACCGCCACTAGACTCTAGAGCAGCGGAGACATGTTCTCTGGAGTGATGAATCACACTTCCCCATCTGGCAATCTGATGGACGAGTCTGGGTTTGGCGGTTGCCAGGAGAACGTTATTTGTCTGACTGCATTGTGCCAAGTGTAAAGTTGCTGGAAGAATAGTCAAAAATTCCCATAAACACACTCCTAAACTTTGTGTATAGCCTTCCCAGAAGAGTTGAAGCTGCAAAGCGTGGGCTGACATCATATTAAACCCTATGGATTAAGAATGGGATGCGTGTGAAGGCAGACGAGTGAATACTTTTGGCAATACAGTGTGTGTAGACATCAGCATAGTTTTTAAGTTTTTAAGACTCTGCATTTCAGTTCAGGCTAAAAGATCAGACAGGATGTGACTGTGTCCCTCAAGGGTGTATTATAAGAACTGCAGAGTTGTTAGCATAAGCTCCTATTTGGAGTTCTGTTATAAGTAAAATACAACCAGTGTTGTAAAAGTCATGTGACTCACCACAGTAAATAAAAACCATGATGACTGGTTGATGGATTCCTCACAGCAGGTCAAACCAGCAAAGAAAAATTCCACCTTTTCTGTACTTTCCATGCCAAAAATAAACACTGTATTACCACAAATCTATGGAGGCCATTATTATTATTATTATTATTATTATTATTATTATTATTATTAATTTATTTTATTTTTTTATTTTTTATTAATAAATTAATTCATTCATTCATTTTCTTAACCGCTTATTCCTTTTCAGGGTCACGGGAGAGCCTAGCCAGCAGCATAGGGCGCAAGGCAGGAACAACCCAAGACAGGGCGCCAATCCATCGTAGGGTTATTATTATTATAATTATTATTATGCTGGATTCAGTGTTGAACTCCAAATCCAAACAAATCCCAGCAAAAAAACAAAGAAACCTAGAAAACTAGATCAGAGAAAACCAGAAAGACTAAGCCAAACCAAACAACTAATGTAAGTATTAAGTACGTAAGTAATGACAGGTGATACTTGATTTACATTTATGGCATTTGGCAGACACCCTTATCCAGAGTGACTTACATTTACCTCATATACAACTGAGAAGTTGAGGGTTATGGGCCTTGCTCAAGGGCCCAACAGTGGCAGCTTGGTGGTGGTGATGGGGCTTGAACCCCCAACCTTCTATTCAGTAACCCAACACCTTAACCACTGAGCCACCCTTTTATACTTTACAATCTCTTTGTGTCCTAATAGATCTTAAATGCTATGGCTGTGACTGGTTGAAGCTGGACCCAGTTGTATGTGATCAATAATTATGTGACTGACGTTAGGGAGTCTTTGGGGATTGTAGTTCTAAGCGGCCACATCTTTGTAGGCTGCGCTGTATGTTGGGGCTTTCGGTTCAACGGAAAATCCAGCATGGCATTCAAATTTATTTATATATTTAGTTTTAGACTGTATATATTACGTATTACAGTCATTATTGTATTTCATTTCATGCATTTATTATCACTATGAATGTAATCCTGTAGGGCAGCATGCTTTTTCAAACATTTTGTACAGTTTGCCCTTTAGAGTTTAGACAGCCTTTACACTTGCTGTGCCATTTGGGTTGCTTTTCAGCCCAGTGAGGCTTAGTATTTAAGCATTTTTTTAATACTAGAAATATAAGCATCATTATAAATCTTCTACATAATATTGAGGAGCCACTGTAAGCTTGATAATGATAGTGAAAATGCAAATGGAAACACGGAAACTATAAAGTCTTGATTTTTTGTAGATTATATACAATATCTGAAACAAGTGTGTGGGTGTATGATATATATGTGTGTGTGTGTGTGTGTGTGTGTGTGTGTGTGTGTGAGATAGAGAGATGCATCTACCCATGGGGCACAATCTGGGAACAAATTTCAGGTGAAATATAATAACAGTATTTCCCCGAGCGCAATGTGCTGCTTCTTTCATAACCTTCCCTGATCCAGAACAAAGATCCAGAGGTCTTTCATGTCTGCTCTTGTCTCGACAAAAAGCCTGTAAAACAACTAAAGCATGCGTGAAACTCCACCAAGGGGAGACGCGCAACCATCCCATTCCGTACGTCGGAAAAACAAAAAGTATTGAGACACATCCCTGAGGTTAAGCAAAGGCTGTTTACAGCTAATCGCGATGTTTGTCTTGTGGAAAATGGAGAAGGAAAAACAGAATTAGATACAAACTGAGGCTCCTTTAGTTACCTTCTCCATGACTGTGGGCCATGTCAGGATGTCAGGTTTGGTTTATCACCATGAACTTATGGTGAGTTTGCTCATAATGATCGTACTCACTTGTTTTTTTCTGGCCTACAGCGAAGATAAGGCACTGCTGTTTGAATTGCAACAAAGTGCAAACAATTACAAATAAAAGTAAACATGGTGAAATACCAGTTTAGTCCTGTAGCTTTGAATCTACTGGATAATCATGATATGGGCCGGCAGCTTTGGGTAACGATCACATCAACCATCAGAATGAGGTAAAATCTCGGCGATCAGTGATTCTGAGCATGGAACGATTTGGGTTGGTATGACTTTTTCTAACAGCAAGAAAGCCCCGGGTTCGATCCCTGGGTGGGATGGTCTGGGTCCTTTCTGTGTGGAGTCTGCATGTCCTCCCCGTGTCTCCTTGGGTTCACTCCGGGTCAATGGAGCATGACCAGACAGAAAGGCTACAGTCACTCAGATCACCACTCTGTACAACTCTGACGAGCAGAAAAGCATCTCAGAATGTGCAACATGTCTACAGCAGAAGACCACCTCAGGTTCTACTTCTGTCAGCCAGGAACAGAAAGCTGAGGCTGCAGTGGGCACAGGCTCACCAAAAATCGACCGTTGAAGGCTGGAAAAACGTAGTTTGATAAACCTCTGCTAAGGCATGGTCAGATAGACAGATATATGGTGCAATGAGCATGAATTTGTAGACCCACCCTGCTTTGTGTGAACGGTCCAGGCTGGTGGAGGTGGTGTAATGGTGTGCGGAATGTTTTCTGGGCACATTTTCGGACTGTTAATGTGTTGCTTTCCTTTGTGTAATTTTATTATTTACTGGAAAAGTAACATTTGGAAATATGAAGTCTTTTTATATTGACTCAATAATGTAGAATGTAGTACAAGAAAAGTTGTACCTAAAAACAATAAGTTGCCTAAGACTCACAGTACTGTATATTTATACTAATCTATACTATATATTTAATCTGCATTCGTGACATGGCTGCCTTCTTCTTTTTTTCAGCTCTGTACAGTGAGGTTTTGCTCAGCTTTACAAAGACCCACATTGTCCTAAATCCCAGCAACAAACAATATCACTGGAAGACCTGGATGTGGTTTGAGGACAATTTTGCATGAGCCAGACCTTCATGACTAGCTAGCTACAGTATGTTAGCCCCATAGCTATGGTGCAAAACTAAACAAGGACCGAATACGTCTCAGCTGACTGATCGACAGTGACAGCAAATTGAATTCACCATATAATTATTCCTTTATATTTGAGTGAAATAAACAACTTTAAACCTGTGCCTGCAATAAAGCGGGCTAGTATAGCGGCATAGTGACTCACCTGAAGCTCTGTTTGGAAGAAGAACTTCTGCGGACACTGCGTGCAGTCGTAGATCTTATCTTCCTGACCGTGAGCTGAGAAAATATGCTGCTGGAGCTTACTGGCCTGGACGAATACTGCACGAAGAGAAAGAAACAGAAGTAGAGAGAGGCTTTAAGTTAAATTGTTTTCTGGACAAACACTTGGTAAAGCTTGGTAAGGAAAATCTCAGGGTTTCATCAGGACTGGATACTTCTAAATGTGTTTCTTTGCCTAATGATCATCGACTTCATCATTAAATCCGACTCTATTCGCTGTAACCAGACATTCTAACACGTCATATCAGATGCCTCTTATAACTAAAGGTTGGTTAATACTGCGGACTCGCTATCAAGGGCATACAGGAGATAACGACATGGAGCGTGTTCTGTGCGGCTTCAGTGACGATCGTGTTTCTGAGATCGTGTGTCTGTTTCAACTCCCTGTAATGCCGACTGGATCCTCCAGCACACGGCATCTTTCAAATGACATTTTGGACAGAAACCATTCGGTGCTCTATGCCAGAATACAGAATAAATGCGTGGTGAAGGGGACACCTTCAGGACAAACTAAATACAGGTAATGATATAGATTTTGTTTTAAATTAGACAGAGAATGTATTAATGTCTGATAAAGGTATCAGGCCTGATTTAAACATTACATAATGTATGTGTGTACTGAAGACATGGTGGTGGTAATGAGACGCAGGTCTCGACTTCTAATCAAAATGAAATCAATGTCAGAAAACTACATTTAGAGTCACTAAGGAAGCAGCGACGTGGTCCTGGTTGCATCCCTGTTGCATGAAAAAAAAAAAAATTTTGTGTAACCCACATTCCCTGTCTGTGTGCCTGTATAGTGGTAGAAGTGGAAGAAACTCTAAATGCAGCATTAAAAAAAAAAAAACATGCCAAATGCCATAGCTGGAGAACAGGATCTGGGCCACTGCAAACGTCACGGCACTCAGACGAGCCAGCGAGCGAGAGAGTGGCTTAAAATAAGCCTGGCATTTTAGCACCAAGGTTTGGATCCTGGACATCCTGCATGCTGTTTTTCACAGTCATGATAGCAGCTGTGTGCTGAGAAAGTTAGAATTTCAGAGTATTTGGATAAAACCGCGCCACCACAGATACAAGAACATAACTAAAATCAAAGCAGATTTACGTTAAATTAAGCCTTCTGTACTGTATTTCTGATATTGTCCAATTAATATATAATCAGGGTGCAATTTCTAAAAATAGACACGAAAGCAGACACAAGACCAGACACCATATTGAGTGCCAGGAGCTGAATAAGGCTCAGGCTTCTTGCCCTTTTCTCCTGGAAAACTATCTCAAGATTTGTCATGGACTTTTCCAAAACTATGTGCAGTCGTCTTGCTATTTATTCAATGTCAATAAATGTACATTAAAAGGAAAGATGTGAAAAGATCCTGTCATAGTGTTTAATACAGGGTGCATTCCCAGCTCTCACTCACTGCGCCCGAGATCCGATGCATCCCGAGCAGGAAAAAGTGAATGAATCAAATGTATCAGATGTATTAAGAAGACTAGAGGAATAAGGATACAGTATAAATGAAATGTATTTCTATCCTTTGTGTTTGGAGTTTTATTTTGCCCGAAGGATATCCATATACAGAACATCCAGCTTTTTTCCCCCGAACCATCTTTTTTTTAGATTTCCAGACTATCCTGTCCTGCACATAAAACAAATACAAGCAACCACACTAAACTAAAAAAAAAACAAAACAATTTTTTTAGGATTTCCAGAATATTCTCTCCTGCACATAAAAACAACGAACAACAAAAAAAACATTTAGGATTTTTTTTCAATTTAGGATTTTCCTTTTTAGATTTCCAGACTATCCTGTCCTGCACAAACCAAGCAAACACACTGAATTAAAAAAAACAAACAAAAAAAATGTTTAGGATTTTTTTTTGGATTTCCAGAATATTCTCTCCTGCACATAAAAAACAATTAGGATTTTTTTTCAATTTAGGATTTTCTTTTTCAATTTCCAGACTATCCTGTCCTGCACATAAAAAAAAACCCAAACAAACACACAAAAAATGTTTAGGATTTTTTAGCATTTCCTGACTATCCTGTACAATAAAACAAAAACAAATTATTTATTTATTATTTCAATTTTTCCAGAATGTTTTCTCCTGCACATAAAAAACAAGCAACAAAAAATAGGATTTTTTTTTCAATTTAAGATTTTCTTTTTCAATTTCCAGACTACCCTGACCTGCACATAAAAAACACACAAACAATTTTTTTTCTAGCACTTCCAGAATATTTCCAGAATATTCTCTCTTGCACATAAAAACAAAACAACAACAGAAAAAAAACATTTAGGAATTGTTTTCAATTTCTTTCAATTTTTTTCTTTTCAATTTCCTGACTTCCCTGCCCAGCGCATATAAGAAAAACAAAAAAACAAGTTTAGGATTTATTTTTATTTCCAGAATATTCTCTCCTGCACATAAAAACAAACAATAACAAAAAAAAGTTTTTTTTGATTTCCTGACTATCTTGTCCTGCACATAAAATACAACCAAAATTTTAAATTTAGGAATTGTTTTATTCTTTGGCTTTTACAGACCACAAAGCGGCAAAATGCTAAATGAACAATGGTACCGAAATGATAGGCATGGTTTGATTGTCAAACTGGCACTGGAGTTGTCTTGGCTGAACTGGATTGGTCAAACAAATTGGAAAGAGGTAGACAGTGTAAGAGAGAGATGCACAGAGGAACCGGAGTCCTCACACATTTTGTGTTAAACTTCATGAGAATATTGTCAGTCAGTTCAAATACAAAGTTTCTCAGGGCAAGATTGCAAAGATTTTACATCTTTCACCATCTGTGTTATGTAAAGAGGAAGCCATATATTAATTTTGCCGTCAAGATGATGCCTTTCCCCAGGAACTCTGTGTCTTTTTCAAGAGGACAGTGCCAAGTCTCATCATGAACGAGTTTCAACAGCGTGGCTTGACTGGGCTGCCTGTAGTCCAGCTCTGTCTCCTATTGAAAATGTCTGGAGCATCATGAAGAGGAGAATCAGACAACAGTGACCACAGACTGTTGATCAGCTCAAGTCTTGTACACAGCAAGAACGGGCAAAAATTCCACTTGCAAAACTGAACTATTAGTATATTCATTTCCCACACAATTACAAAGTATAATTAAAAGAAAAGCTGATGTGACCCAGCTGGGAAAACACCTCTGTAACAATGTTTTTTGAGTGTGTTAGAGGCACCTATTTCTAAATTTGTTTCTATTTAACAAATAGAATTAAGCTCATAGGGCGACACAGTGGCTCAGTGGGTAGCACCGTCGCCTCACAGCAAGAAGGTCCCAGGTTCTGGGTTACTCCGGGTACTCCAGTTTCCTCCCACAGACCAAAGACATGCACGTTAGGTTGATTGGTGTCTCTAAAGTGGCCCTAGTGTGTGTGTGTGTGTGTGTGTGTGTGTGTGTGTGTGTGTGTGCGCCCTACGATGGATTTGCGCCCTGTCTAGGGTTGTTCCTGCCTTGCGCCCTATGCTGCCCGTGACCCTGAAAAGGCCTCGCCAGGCTCAGTTGAGAAGTTGAGTGCTCAGACCGTACTGAAATTCGGCAACCAGTGGCAATTCCATATCTCCACAGTCTGGGACCAAACTCTGTCCTTCAAGATGACAACACTTGCCCCTACAGACCGGGGTTTATCAGAGACTACATCCAGAATTTGGGAGTGGAGAGGATGGAATGGCCTGCCAGCAGTCCTGACCTTAACCAGAGACAAATGCTGGTTGAAGAATGGAATGCCATCCCACAGCAGTGTGTGACCTGCATGAGGAGGAGGTGCCAGGCTGTTGTGGCCGTGTATGGTTCTTCCACACGCTACTGAGGCTCCTGTTTGTTCAATGAATAAATTGTTAAATTGCCAATATGTCTTGTTTCTTCAAACTTCAATCATCCAGTCCACCAAACACCAGACGAGTCAATGGCAGAATTGACAGAATTTGTTTATGTGCAGAAGTATGAGGGGTGTACTCACTTTTGTGAGTGACTGTATATACATAACTGCTGTCTGCCATCGTTTATTTTAAGCACTGCAGGATAAGGATAACATTTTTAGAAACTCAATTGATGGAATTTAAAAAGCATCTTTCTCTATCAGTAGCCGTTGTCCTGGTCAGATTTTTCCGAATAGGCTTTTTCAGCATTCCCTGTTTTATCATGCCCCTCGCTATCACCGGTCCGAGAATTCCTGGATCAGAGCGTCTGATTCGGCCTTGAGAATTATTGGGACACTGTGAGGTGGGGTCAAGGGGTTGAAAATCCGCATGATAATGAACGGCATGTCTCAGCATCAGAGCTGTGGAATTCTCCCTGAAAACAAGGTCAGTGAGTGCAGGCAGTGTTGGAACTGGATTGGTAGCTAGAGGCTGTTCTGTGTGGTTTAGCTTCAGGTATGTACTCCTTCATGCGATTACTCAACCCTGTAGAGATTTAGGAGAGAGGCTTGTCTGATTTGTCAGGGTTTTATTATCGTAAAGTAGATTAATCACACAGGGCGTTCATGTACAGTACAGTACAGCACAGCACGTCGGTAACGTTCACACGGATCAAGTGACGGGTTAAATATGCAACTAAAGACAATGAACTCTGACCTTTTGACCTAGTGGAGAGAGAATGAGTGAGGCAGGCAGCTGATCTGCTCAGCGAAAACCTCCCTGCTGATTAAGACTGGATAATAACATTGATTAATGCCTCGAGACCTGATTTTGAGTATTTTTTTTTTTTTTTTTTGAGACTTCGCTTTTTTTTCCAGCAGGTCTTCTTTTTTATGTTCTGGTGTTTTAGCTTTGATCAGCAGTTTTCAAACAGTCCTCAGGCTCCTTAGGGCAGAACACACAAGCATTACTGCTTAACCATCAAGCCTTCACAAGCTACACACCACCAGGAACACTGAATTACTGGTTCCAGCGTGTTGAGAAGGCACAGAAATGTGGATGGTGTTTTGGGATACATTCTAAAATATTAGGTATGTAAAGGATTAAGCTTAGGTTTGAGTCTGGTTCCTCTCAAGGATTCAGTAAAACCGCTTTTGTGACAATGCCCACTCTTAAAAGAGCTTTATAAATGAATAAATAAAATGAACTGAGGGGCGGCACGGTGGCGCAGTGGATAGCG
>JAOTRJ010000045.1:2972946-2983340 GCA_028564905.1 Leptodoras praelongus | reverse complement strand
ATATAAATTTTATTTCAAAATGCTTCAAAGACCTTATTAATTACCAAGTAATTTATTTTAGAAAAAAACAATTGTTTTAGAAATAAAAAAAGCAAATATGGAGCAAAGTCCAAAAAAAGGAATATCCTATCTATTTCTAAAGTCCAAAAAAAACTCCTTGCTGTTTCAAATTTAAATGAAGATGAAATGATTCTATCTAACAGAGCTCCACATCCTGAGCTGTGACTTAACGTTCATTTAATTAACTTCAATTATAACCAATTATAACCATTCACAAGAGTAGTTGGGTTTTTCCACAGTTTTCTTTATCTTTTATTCTCTTCAGTGATGTAAAAACCTGTCAACAGTGCAGCAATAAACATCTTCCGCAATCACTTTATTCTCTTAAACATGTTTAGGAAATAAGAAAGTCTTTTTTTTTCTTTTTAAACAGTGGCACTCGGTGACACAAGTGATAGCATAATTGAATTGTCCAGGGAAGAGAACCCTGGCGCTCTCCATCATCTCAGCAAGTGGGACAGCCATGATTAAAACGCGGTGTCAACATGACTGACGGCTTCTTCGAGAGCTTGCAGAGATGACAGTCGCGGCAGTATCGGGAGAGCTCTGCTTCATCTACATCGAACTTCACAATCACAATCAGACTAAACAAACTTCCCTCAACGCAACGCACGAGGCATAAAAAAAAAAAAAAAAAAAAAAACGTCTTACGAAATCATAAGATGCCTGCCAAAGGCTGAAAATTTTCAACAATAAAAAGTACATAAAGGTAGGGGAGGAGTCGGTCCCAGGGGTGTGTGTAGAGAACAACATTCTCATTTTGCTGCACCAGGTTCTGAAGTGTTTGATGCTAGCAGTGAGGGTTTATTCACTTCCTGTCTCTCTCAGGAGCCGAGTCGTGTTGTACAGGTAGGGTTACTCACAGAACAGCACACTTATCTCTGCACACTCTCGACATTTGTCAACAGCTAGCGGAAAGGGAATCTACGTGTGAAATGGTAGGTGTGAGAAAGGCAATTTAATATTAGTCATGTCGTCTTTGCGATTCGGTTTTTCTTCCTTATAAGTGGAAGCGCATCGTCGCTAAGGCAAAGTTGTGCAGGAAACACGCTGGGGATGTAATCTCCTGTTTTTTGATGGAGGTGTCTGGGACCAGCAGCTCTTGTGGGGGAATTTCTTTTCATGTGTTTTTACAGAAGTCAAAGACCCGAACGCACTGACAGGGGGCCCCTGCGGGTGCTTGTCTTCACCTCTGAATCAGAAGAAGTACAGATCAAGTTCCTGCTGCGCTCTGTACACAAATGCACTCACAAGCAAATGCACTTATAACCACACCCCTGTTAAAGAAGAGATTGGAAGAGGGAAAAAAAAGCGAGAAGGAGTTATATCCAGGTACAGAAGAAAAGCCTTCAGTAATTCTCTCCCAGTAGACATCTTAACCTGCACGTTTGGCTCTGCAGGAACAGCTGACAGCCCCAATCCTGCAGATTTCCTCCCCGAAGGCCTGTCATACTGCCGTCACTGCCGCTACTCTCGTCCCTAGAGAAAAAAAACTCGCTACTCGCAATCACACCAAATCATAGTCCTCCTCCTTGGGGGTGTCACGGTCTTGGGTCTCATGCCATTATCATGCCTGTTAAAGTGGATTTAAAGGGTGCAAGTTTTTCCCTTCACCCTCTCACCTGCTGAAGCAGACAGGAACGCTCATTGGCTAAGGGTGAACGAGGGGGGAAGAAATCAACCACAGACGCTAAAAAGAGGGGGTGAACAAGAGGGGTGTGCGCAATGGCTAATTTAATCGGGGTGCACAGCTGCACAAACAGGGGTATCATGGAATTTCTGTCTGCTGGTAAAATTGACCGTGCATGAATAGCTCCATTTTCCACACTGGGACAGGCCATTTTCCATATGTCCCAATGAACTGTCGGAGCCGCTGGCCATCTTTTGTTACCACCTCACACCAACACCATAAACGAAGTGTGTGGAACTAAAGAGCGCCACTTAGCTTAACTTACTCTTCTGCTCATTACTCTTTGTGTGGAAAAAGTCCTGCTGCTATGGCTAAGAGATAGAAAATTACTGAGTAACGTGTTCGATTTAAAAGCCTGTGAACAAGAAACGAACAAGACAACACGAAAAAATAGCAGTGCAATTCAAGTATCAAGAGTTCATGAAATGTTGAACCTATGTGACTGAAGGAAGGACATCCCTCAGTAGGGGAAAACGCAGCTTTTAAATTGACATCTCCACTCAATCCTCTGCTCATATCTATTTTCTCCAACTGGCAGAGATTCATTTGAGCCATTTGGAAGGATTAGAACATGGATGAGGAGAGTGGAAGTGAGAAAAAAAAAGAAAACAAGGAAAACTCTTTATTTATTAGAGTTTATATATATATATATATATATATATATATATATATATGATGTTTGATTAATGGTTCCTGCAGGCTTTAGAGTGCATTAACCCATTGTCCTTGATGGCCATTGCCCAATGTTCTCAAACACATCTCACTACTCAACGTCAAACCTCAGACCTGCACGCCCTTATATAAAGTGTTGCACAAAAACCACTATATATATATATATATATATTTTTATTTTTTTTTATATATTTTTTTTATATATATTCTTTCAAGATAGAGAAGCTACTCCATAGGCACCTAGTCTTAGCACAGTGAATTAGGAAGGACAGGTGGAGGAAGAGAGAGGGAGCCTGATAGCCTGGGGCTGGCGAAGGATGCAGTAAACAGAGCAAATGAAAGACTCTGGCCAGTTTGCTAAATGGATTGTGTTGCTTTACAAAAAAGCACTTTGTAAAATGAAACTGAGGTGAAAGACGAATAAGCATTGGAATATCCAAGACAACACACCAAGGACACACCGAGCTACCCATCTACCCCCCATTTTAGCTATCCCTGCTAGTCAAGGCTCCAAGGTCACACTAGTCCAAGCCAGACTTTCCTCTGGATCCGTTTCCTCTCACCAGGGGATGCTGGACTTGTGATTCAGTGCTTCACGTTAAGAGCAATTCACCTGCCTCCAATATCTCAGTGGTATGCTATCCTCCAGGGAAGGAGGGGGAACCAGTCAGAGCGTGAGGGGGGGAAAAAAAGCTTCCACATATGGTTAAGTCAAGCTGCTTGGAGGATACTGAGCGTCTGCTGCAGGGAGAGCAGCTCCTAAAAGGCCCAGCTGGTAGTTGGAAAAAGGCCTTCTGCATTACTACACCTCAGCGCCTGCCTCACCTCCCTTTTGGAGCTGCTGTTGGCCGACTCTTGCCAGCCATTTTAGATTTCCACCCCCCCTCTTTGGACCCCCATTTTGCCATCCCTTCCCCTTTCCCTGTACTTCCACAGGTTCTGGATCCAATTGAACATTTGGTCTTCCACTGCTGCTTAATCAAATTCCTCCATCTGGCCCCCCTATCCCTGTGGAACAGGGGAAGGTGCAGCCGGATCCCTGGTCCAAGTGCATATTGGGAAGGAGGGAGGGAAAGTGGAGAGGGCCAGGGACTGCCTACCTAACTTACCCATGCTGGTCAACAAGATCAGGTGGTGAGCCAGGCACTCTGCTTTGCTGAAACCAGTCATAATCAATGTACCATAGTGTAATTATTTAGGAATTAATGAACGGGGGCATTAGCATCTCACTGGTACACCAGACAGCATTTAACTTAGGCATGGATGAAAAAAAAGTCCAGAGTGCTACAAGATTCATCTGCTACTCTTACAGAGTAAAGAAATGAAAGAAAGAGGGGAAAAGCATCACCCTAAATTGAAACATCTGAGCTTCTTGATCAGAACACCTGTGAAAGCTCAGGATTTGCTTCCTGCCTGCAACATCAATCATCAATCTTTTCTCAGCGAAAAGCACAGCATGATGACTAAGCCTATTCTCACATCACCACTGTAGCACACGGCATCAGACATTTTGTTGTTGCAGAACAGCTATCCTCTCCATTGCCAGGTGGCAAAACATGTGTCAAATAATTAAACCGGTTTTACAGAACAGGACAACAAATGCAATGCAATTTGTTTCTTATCTTTCATTGGCCCATAGCAGAAGCACATGTGAGAGGGTAATTAATCAAACCACTGGAATATGTGAGCAGCAATTTCCACTTAATAGCACTTACAGGTATTGGGTCCCTGAAGTTGGCCATTTCGGCTCTGAAATGAGGATTCATTTTCCTCTTTATGGTTCTGACAATAAAACTCAGCAAGCACGTTAAACAATATCCATTTTGCTGGATTCTGATAATGGCCAGCTGATGTGAATGGGCGCAATGCACACTGGACATCAAATCACAGCAAAGGCAAAGATACACAGGCACGCAGACATACGCATATTTACCAAGCAATATTACTGACATGTTTTATTTGATTCTGATCTGGGTTTTTTTCATGCAGCAGTCATACATAGCTAATTCTACAGTTACTTTTGATTGGATCTTTTGACTTTTGATCGTTCAGAAGGTATACAAAGAGATTTCTGGACATGGTGAGGCTTCTGTAAGATGTTTAACATTTTGGGAAGGAGTCTGGAGTGTCCAGTTGATAAATGGTGGTGTGCTGTTACAGGAAAATAATCATCTTTGGGCTGGTAACATCAGCATAAAAAAAAACAGCATGTTTTATTCCTTACATAATTTGCCCTGATAATAATTCATATGTTCTAGTAGAACTTGGGCCCAACTAATAAGGTTGTGTTTGCACCCAAGCCTATGAGGTAACTGCACCATTTTTCATGGCTTTCAGATAAATTCACTGTGGGAAGTTGGATCGCTTCGCCCTCTACTTATCGATGTCCTGCAGCAGTATCGTGCTAGGTCCAGGTGGAGCTGGCTGGATGCTTTCTGGTGCCAAAATCCATGCTACACTCCCTGGTATTTTGAACAAAATAAAATACAATCCAGTCCCTCGGACGTGTTTTCGGGATACGGATCAACCAGGAGGATCACTGGATCATCTTACTGGTGGTAAATACAAGAAAGTACGGAGGAGAAGCTCTAATGAGAAGAGTTCTTAGTGGCTGAACTTTTCTCATTAGTGTACAGGAAGCCAGACCAGTGATGGGTCTGCCCACCAGCCTTAATTCAAAGCCCAACAGCAGATCCAGGATGACTGGAGGTCCATTTTCCCCAATGCTGCTCTAACCAAAGAGCTCCCAGTTGTCCAGATAGAGACACAGAGCAGATCACTCTCTGCTTTTAGTGGCACTGCGGCCTAGCCTTAATGGCACCCATGTCCTCTTAAAGCTTTATTCTCCCCCTCCTGTTCTCCTACTAAAGAGCCCCTAAGAAGCTTCTGGTTTCAGTAATTCTGCCACCATCCAGACAGCAAAATGAAAGACAATCAATGGCTCCCTTTTTCTCTCTCCCTCACTCTCTCTCTCTCTCTCTCTGAACTTATAATGTAACTCTTAAATGCTCTTTATAACACAACGTTCTTGCTCCGTATCCATATTACATTATTATGCAATCAGATTCTCAATAAGTAGTACAACCATTTGGTCTAAGCATAAAGCCAGAAAGCGACACGAACAGGTCACGTCTAAATAATTGAAGGAAGATGCTTTTGTTATCATTTCATTTGCCCATGTCCATATTATGTGCTTCAGTGACTTCAGAGAGAGGTGAAGATGGGAGGAGTTGCAGGCGGTAGGAGAAATAAAGAGCGAGAAGGATTCACACAGGGTCCAAACAAACACACAAGGACACACACACGCTTGCACACACACATGCACACCACTCACACATGCTGCGTGTAAGTGTGTGAGTCTGTGCACAAGTCCCAAGGCAACAAAGATGCATCTCTTCTGCATTTGGCCCCCTTACAGGCTCCAATCTTTCCCTCTGTGTCGCCAAGCCAACCCTTTTATTCTCCCCAGCACTCCTTCCTCCTCTCTCTCTCTCCCTCTCTCTCTCTCTCTGGGGTTTAAATACTTCACTCTCTGATGGCTGGATTTCTTAGTTGCATCTTCCGCTTCATAAGAAAAGCAAATGGCTTTTTAAATGATTTTTGTACCTGTACTCTTGTGTTAGATTTCATTTTTACTTCCCAATCCCAAACCATGAACCCACAGATACCTATGTAAATAATAGATAAATGCGCCTACATTTTTCACATACGCATTGTCTTGATTTGCGCGGAAGACTTTGATTAAAGCGTGCATGACTTCTGGATTCAAAAAACAATAGCACCAAGTGAAAAATACAAGCATGGCGAAGCATGAAGAAGCAAGGCTGGGACTGGTTTCTTTCTATCATTGATTGTTGTGTCAAATTACTAGACTTGATTAAATGCCCTCTAGATTCTTCTCAATCAGCCATGACTGTAAAGGCGTACACGAATTAAACAGTAAATCGGATTTTCTATATACGACGAGACCCTGTGATAATAGTACTGATAGGTAGAATTAGTTTGTCACCGCATATATCCGCAGATCCACAGAAGTGAATGCTTTTTCACTATTTGTTTCCACGCACTCTAATCACTAATCCATTTCTTTTCCACTAGCGCGGCAAAGCGTCTGCACATGCTTAATGCTTTCTTAAACAGAACGGAGACTTGTGATGAATTTGTCATCATGTCGTATCAAAAACTCATTTGGGTGAGGAGCCGATTTCTGTAAGAAGGAGGCAAAATAAAAGGTCAAATTCAATTGCCTTTGCTGCTGGCCAAGCTGTACCCAATGACGCACAATAATCTAATACATGATGCTATCACAATATCAGAGAATCCTACGGCAACTGCAAATAATGACACAATATTCTGTCTCTCGGAGGACCCGGAGCACTCCTTCCTCTAAATGAGTTCGGTTGTTTGTCTTTGTGCCTTGTGACTGCTCCCACTAAAGATGTGCTGCTCCAAAAATAAAGCGGCCAGGGACAGGAGGGATCATTGAATCATACAAGCGTGGCTCTCTCGGCCGCCAATAAAAAAGACGCTCGCACGTTAAAGGCGACGCTGAAAATAGCAAAGCGGCTGATTTAAATAACCCTTACCAAATATTTGATTTTAATATCTCTTGATACGGACCTGAGGAAACGATATGTTTGGAGGAAACAGGTAAGAAAGTGGCGGAGAAATATGATATTCTGAAGATGCAGAGATGATGAGTGTGTCTCTGTGGGTGTGATGGTATGGATCGCAAAAGAGACACAAAAGAAAAGGTTGAAAGTTATGACAGAAAAAGAGGAAAAGAAAGGAGATGAAGAAACTCCCTCCCTCCACCTCACTCTCTCTCTCTCTCTCTCTTTTCCCCCTCCTTCTTCCATTCCTCTACTCCCCCAGGAGACTTCCCTTGATGCCAAGCATTCATCATCTAGCCTCTAATATCAGTTATTCAGTGGCTCCTCTGCTTACAGCAGAATTAATTTGGGCTTTAATTACTCTCATCGGTGGAATGCTGATGAGGGAGGGAGAGGAAGCAGCCTGGGACGCCGCTCATTCCGCCGCCTTCATTCAGGACTCAATTCCAGCAGGACCCAGATGCTGGCAAACAACCGGCAGGCCAGCCAGGAGCGCCACACCGGGACCCACTGCCGCAGAGACGGGGGGACAAGGTGGAAGAGAGAAAGGGAGACAGGCAGCGAGAGACACAGGAATAGACGGAAAGAGAGCGAGACAGAAAAAGTGAAAAAAGAGCAAAGTGATATAGAGCACAAAGAGAAAGATGAGACGGAGATAAGATAACGTATGGTCGAGAAAGATGAAGAAAGACACAGCCATGAATTGACAGGGAGGTAGAGGGAGACAGAGAGAAAAGCAGAGACCCAAAAACACCTAAATGTCTCTAAAAAAATCATCTTTTAAAATTCTGTTCCAAGTTTCAAAAAGAAAGCGCTTACCAATATGATATTTACGGTTTACTATAAATTTATTTATAATTAGTCTGCTAATCTTTTATAACAAAAACCGACACATATCTATTTGAAGAAATGTTTTTTTAAAAATATTTACACAGACGTGAGTTTTATTTATTTAAAAAAAAAAAACTACAATACTTCATACAAAAAAATGATATGAATATTTGTAATAAGAATTTGGTACAAAAAAATAATATTCTGTAAAGAAAATTTAAAAATTAAAAATGTAAAAAGTTTTTACAAAAAATGTGAACAAAAATGCCTATTTTTTTTTTATCTCTTTACAAAACTAAGGTTATAATGCCAAATGTTTACAAAAGTAAAAAATACTTTTTATTTTTTTCAAAAGCTGTAGACATTTTAACAGAAATCTGTATATCTCAAACAATTTTTTTTAACTTTAATAAAAATCTGAATGCATGATCTTTTCAAATAAAAAAATTATAATATTATAATATATTTTGAATATTGTAATACTGCCGATATCTATGAGAAGGGTAATACAACATAGTTCATGAGAATATTGGTATTATATCATCAGTTCTGTACACTGGTGCACTTGAGTGTCGGAGGAGATAATAGTTATACTATACATACTATTTCTGACCTCACGAGAACGAGCAAACCGGGAGGAAAAAGCATCACTCTGCCTTTTCTAAACCCTCTGCCATGCTTATGGAATGCAGCATATTGGCTAAAGATTGTGATTGATTGGCCGAGTCTGCTGTAGCGATTCGTTTGATTAAATGGAACCACGGGACTCCTGTCCAAGTCTTAATGAAGCAGCCATCGAAAAGCTGGCGGAAAAAAAGCCAGGAGAGGAGCCAGGAAGCCTACTACTCGAGTCGGAATGGTAAATGGGATGCGAGCGTCTCTCGACTGCAGGACGGCGTCACACAGGACGCTGAAGTGTGGCCGCGATCGGCCGGCTTCGCTGTCCAAGCATGCGGTCTGCAGCGGAATGTGCTATAATTGGCAAAGAGCGAGAGGTCATTATTAAGAGTGATTTAAAGTGTTTACAAATGCGCTTGTCCACAGTAGAAGTGCTAAATGACCCTGCATAGGACTAAATCTTAGTTTTTGCCCCCTTTCCAATTTTCTCACACTTCTCACACTTAAATGTTTCAGATGATCCAAAATAATTTTAATAGAAAATAAAGACAACATGAGTAAACACTAAATGATCAGTCCATTTATAGAAGATGAAGATTTATTCAAAACCCATATCACCCACGTGAAAAAGGAATCCTAATAAATGAACGGCAGTCAAACGATGAATCTTTTACATCACTCTGACGGAATTTTGTCCCACTCTTCTTCTACAGAAATGTTTCAGTTAATCTCTGTTTGAGGGTTTCTGAGCATGAACTGCCTGTTTAAGCTCTTTCCACAGCATCTCAATGGGACTCAAGTCTGCACTTGGCACACTATAAAACCTCATTTAGTTGCTTTTGAGCCTTTCGGAGGTGGGCATGCTTGGATCAAGGTTCTGCTGTAGAACCCAGTTGCATTTGAGCTTCAGGATGTTCTGATAGACAGCAGAATTCATGGTTCCATCAATTATAACAAGTCATCCAGGTCCTCCAGAAGCAAAGCAGCCCCAGAACATCACACAACCACCACCACGTTTGACTGTAGTTATGGTATTCATATGGTGGAATGCAGTATTAGCTTTACACCAGATGTAACAGGAGCCATGTCCACTAAAAAGTTCCACCATTGAATATTATCACAAAAATCTTGTCATCTAGACAAAGACAAATGACCTGTTCTTTTTGGTCAGCAGTGCTTTACACCACGCAACTCTTCCATGGATGCCATTTTTGCCCTGTGTCTTTCTTATTGTGGAATCGTTTACACTGATCCTAACTGAGTTAAGTGAGGTTCTTTTGTGACCTGGATGAGCTGTCGATGCGCTCTTGGTGAAATTCTGGGGGCACTTGGTAGGGGTTCACCACTATTCCAGGTTTTCTCCATTTGTGGATAACGGCTCTCACTGTGGTTCACTGAGAGCCCCAGAGACTTAGCAATGGCTTTGTAAGTCTTTCCAGACTAGATTACAATGACTTGTTGGCTGGCAAGATGTTTAGCATCTGTTTAGGAATCTCTTTAGAAGGTGGCATTGTGTCCTGCTTTTCGAGACCTTCTAGCCTGCTTCACATTGCCAGACAGAGATGTTTAGATTCAGCAGGTCTGGTAGTAATCATGCCCAGGTGGGGCTAGTGAAATGAAACCCAGCAGTCAACTGAATTTGGTTAACAGGTTGATTTAGTAGCCATGGGGGCAATTACTTTTTCACATAGAGCCAGCTTGGGCTGAACAGCATCTTTCCTTCTACAAATTATCTCTCGGTCTAATACTAAAAGTAGTGCGATGATCCGGAAGAGAAAAAAGCAAACATCAATGGGCGAATAACTTTTCACAGCACTGTATATACAGGGGTTGGACAATGAAACTGAAACACCTGTCATTTTAGTGTGGGAGGTTTCATGGTTAAACTGGACCAGCCTGGTGGCCAATCT
>JAOTRJ010000045.1:1154590-1166066 GCA_028564905.1 Leptodoras praelongus | reverse complement strand
GGTATTTTTATACTACCATTACCATGTATTATGCCCATTCTAGTTAGCTATATGTTATGTCATGGTAGTCTGTGGCCCGTGACCTGATATAAAAATATTTATCTGGCCCCCAATGGAAAAAAGGTTCCCCACCCCTGATGTAATCAAACCCCGTTTCTGAACTTTAACGTTAGGTTCAGCTCATCATCAGGGTTTTTGAGCACCATATAAGTAAATCGCCTGAGGTGCTTCATTAACGGGGACTTGCAGTCGAGTGAAACTTTTCTGACCGGGGACACGATTTTTCCAAAGTGAGACCGTTCTTGAGTTATCTGTTCGTCTTCAATAAAAGGAGGAACATTTGAGAGGATGATTTTCTTGGCTGGAGTGCACAAAGGCTGCACAAATACCAGATCATTTAAAACAATCCCGCTTCAGATTAACTGGTTAGCTTTCTCAACTGACTCTAGGAACATGACTACCGCTTTGTTCGTGTGTGAGGCGGACAGAGTGCTGCTGTGAATCACAACCTCTCCTGCAGCCAGACAGCACTCCTCCGCACTCACCCTGCTCTCCACCTTCACACCATGTTGGCGTGACAAGCTCTCAAACTGGCTGGCGTTTGGAAACACCATGCTGCCTGTGCGCACGCACACACACACACACAAACTGAAATTAATCAGTTAGCAAAAAAAGGTATATAAGTGAATAAAATGAACTGAAATTTAGCTTTGATGCCAAACCTCCTGTTCACGATCACCACGCTCTACTCACACCACTCATGCATGCACACCGAGAGAGAAGGGAGGGAGGGAGAGAGAGAGAAAAGGAGAGAGAGAGATTTAAAACCTTTTATTTAAAAAAAGAAATTAGGCACAGGTATATTTACACCTTGCATCTTATTGAACATATAAGAAGTGAATTGATAATCCCTCAAATCAAAAAGATAAGGAAAAAGATAATTCACCATCATTCAGAGACACACAACCCCCATCAGGACACCATTTCCTCTCAAACTCTGATACATTTAGTGTACCCTGATAAAACAAAAACTCCACTCGTACCCGAGACTCCACCAAAGCTTTAAACAGTTTTAGTATGTCACTGTTTTGCCCTTTTGATCTTAATCTCAATGATTTCCAAATAGCTATTTTTGCTTGTCCTAAATTCACAAAAGCACATTTAACACCCTAAGTTTTTGTGTATTTATATCCAAAAATAAACAGGGCTTGAGTGAATAAAAGACCCATCCCCCTAAGGATCCTGCTCAGAAGTTCAAAAAGTGATGCTAGTCGGGTACAATCAGAAAAGGCATGAAACACCATATCGGGATTCTGACAGAATATGCAGAGAGATGACATAGCTGGAGTAATTTTTGACACGTATGCATTGGTAGGTACTGCACAATGCAGAATTCTCCATTGGAGATCTCCAGAGCGTTTAGGCAGAGGGGCCTTGTATAATAGCCTCCATGAAGGCTTCAGATCTTCAGGGACTGAGAGATGGGCTCTCCACTTGGAGTCACTTTTATGCACGTTGCATATAGTGGTTTTCTGGGCACATCAGCAAAGAGGTTCAATTTAGGCGTTTCGTATGAAAGAAGCGCTCCGTCCTCCTCCAGATGATCTCTTGCTGCTGCAGAGATGGACAGCAAAGGAAAGGTCTGCTGGTCCCCTTCCAGACCCTGCTCCAAGTGCTCTCTGAATCTGGCAGGTAATGATGAGAACACCTCTCCCTGAATCCACTGCAGCAGACGAATCCATTGCACTCCAGTCTCCTCAACTAGTTCTGATGCTGACTTCCACGTGTTTCTTGACCTTAGTCCCCCAATCGTTGTGACGCCAGCTCTCTGAAATGCCCTTCTTCTGCTGGCAGAATCCAGTCCCCTGCTCTGAACCCAGTAGGTATGGAAGAAGGGTTCTTCTTGTACCACTGAGTGTAGTCTCTGCTGAACTCTAGTACTGAAGACCAGGCCTTCAGTACAGACTGATGAAATCGGTTGTTCTCGTCAGGTCCATTCTCCTTATGTCCAGCAAGAACAGATGTTTGTCAGGTTCCCTACCCTCCTTAAGAGCATGCAAGCTGTGTTGTTCCATAGGAGATTGTCTCCGTATAACAGCCTTTGTGCTGTCTGGAGACGAAAGGTCAAGATTCGGCTATGGAGGTCAATGAGTCCTTGTCCTCCTTCCTCCACTGGCAGGTACAGAACCGCAGCCCGTGTCCAGTGTTGGCCTGTCCAGAAAAAGTCCACGAGCTGCCTCTGTATTTCCATCACAAGTGATTCCAACACACTGGGGGTTCCAACACAGTGCCACAGCATGCACGCGATTAGATTGTTTGCAACCAGGACCCTCCCTCTGTAGGATAACTGGGGCAGGACCCATGTCCATCTAGACAATCGGGCACACACCTTCTCCACCACACCCACCCAGTTCTTTTTTTTTTTTATAGTGCTCGTTACCCAAGAACACCCCTAGGTATTTAATCCCATTGTTATTAGTGTTATTAGTCCTCTCAGGGCTAACCTCAACCTGCATAATAGGGGTTTGATGAATAGGCTGTATAATTGTCTAGACAGTGGACATCCCTGCCTGATTCCTCTCCTCACTTGATAGGTGCGCTAAGTGCATTTCTAACTTTTAGTAGTGCTGAGGGCTCTGCATATAAGAGCTTGATCCAAGATAAAAAAGACTTGATCCACCCCAAAGGCTTCGAGAACCTTAAAAAAATAGGCATGATCAACCCTGTCAAAGGCCTTTTCCTGATCTATAAAGAACAGTCCTACATCAATCTTATTGAGATTGCATAGAACTATTACATCACGTACTAAAAACAAGTTGTCCATGATTGTTCTACCTGGCACACAATAAGATTGGTCATTCATTATAATTGTGTCCATGTAGTTTTTAAGTCTATTGGAGAGACATTTGGACATGATCTTGTAGTCCACACATAATAAGGAGAATGATCTCCAGTTTTTTAACAATCCTAAGTCTCACTTTTTGGGTAACAGTGACAGCACCGCCTGTGAACAACTGACAGGAAGTACACCTGCAGAAAAAGACCAGTTTAAAACTTCAAAAAGGTCCATGCCAAGAGTGTCCCAAAAAGCTGGGTAATTCACCAGGTAATCCATCTATCCCTGGTTCAGCTTGGGTAGGTTGTTAGTGAGCTCCTCAACGCAGGCTGGTTCACAGTCCTCTGCCTGGAAGAGAGTAGTGTAAAAGTCCACAGCCAGCTTCCTCAGTTCAGCAGGCTCTGTTGTTACTGACCCATCCGGTCGGAGTAGGTGTAGCATTTGGTTTTTTGGTTTTATGTTCCGCTCTAACTTAAAGAAAAATGCACTTGGGGCATCCATGTCCTTCCCCACATCCCACCATGAACCCAGACTCTGAAAGTCCCCTTTTTTCTTCTTCCATTTTTCCCAGAAGATTTTAAAATTCGAACAAAACTGCTCATCCTGAGTGAGTTTAGTGTTAAAATGGCAGTAGTATTTTGACCCAGAAGTTTTGGTTAATGTGAAATCAAGACAAGTCACGTAATGATCTGAAAACCCGCACGGTATTATGTCTGTTGCCATTATTCTGTTATGAGCCAGTTTTGATATGTAGATCCTGTCTAGCCTTGCAGCACTTACTTGTGCTCCAGACACACTGACCCACGAGTACTGCTTTACCTCTGATTTTTCTCCCTCCATGCATCTATTAGTGTGATTTCTTTTTTATTAAACTCTCTAGTATTTCAGCAGATTTGTAATGTGGCTCTTCTCCGTTCCTGTCTAATGTGAAATCTAACGTATTTGATTTTTATCATGCTGACTTATGGTGTTCTTAACTCTTTGAAAGAGAGCTGCCCTGTCTTTACCAATATCAGGAGCATACACATTAACCAGCAGAAGTTTCAGATCTCTAACTTCTACTTTTAAAACTCTGCCTTGTTCTACTTCATGTGTAGTAGGATTAGTTAGAGCTACTCTTTCAGTAGAGTGTTGCAACTCCTGCACTGTAATTTGTTCCATGACTGAAAAAAGCACTCCCTTTCCAGCTCATCTTCCAGTCTAGTTTGTTAGATTTATCAGTATGAGTTTCTTGTAACAGTAAAACATCGAACCGTCACTGTTTAATGAATTCCTCCAGTACAGCTCTCCTATCCCTGCTCCTTCCCCCCGCTAACGTTTAAGGATGCTACCCTGAGCTTCTCCATGATAAAGGGAGTTGTAGAGCGGAACAGAGGAAACGGAGAACCCATAGAACCAGAGGGACCCAAATTGTGCTCTTCATTTACGGCGCTTTTTAGATCTCCGTGGGTTTCCCTTTCGCAGGTTGGTCAATATTTTCTTAAGTCTAACGCGTTTTTGCTTGTCCAGTTTATCAAGCCCCACCTTTTTCCATATACTTTTCACTGATTACATCAATTTATGTGTATCCGGAAGTAAATCAGACAGCTCGAATGTTTTGCCAAAGGTGATGTCTAAAAATGCATTTATCTCTTCAAGGGAGTAGCCTGAGTTTCCTTCTTCCGCCTGAGACAACACATCTGATATATCAGAGAATGCGTCGTCTTGTGTTTCTTCTTCACAACTCGGAACACTTTTCTCTTCCGCTGTGCCACACATTTCTACATCGGCCTGTTCTACCTGTTCACGTTCCTCTGCACCTGACCTTTCTTTCTCCACCTCACCCTGGATTTCATTCTGTACTTTGTTGTTCTCTTCATCTTTATCATTTCTTTTATTATCTGCCACCCCCGAGACTTCAACAGCTGGAGTTTCTGCTGTTTGGGTCTCCTCAGCAGGCCGACCTGTGCCCCGATTCTCCTCCTCCTGTTCCACCGCTCCACCCGAGCTTGAGCTACCTTCAGGCTGGGTTTTATGTGGACATCCCCACATTCAAAGCACCTCATGGGCCCAGTGCTAGCAAACAGCATGAAGGGCCTACCTTCATGCCAGACTTTAAAAGAAATGTCAAGACTGGGTTCGTTTAGAAACATCACTACTTGTCTCCTGAATGAGATTACATGTTTGAGGTTTGGATTTTTAGAATTAAGGGGAATCATTCTGATCTTACTTGCTAGTTTTCCATGTCTAGTTAGTTCTCTCTCTATGTCAGTGTTGTTTATGAATTCTGGGACATTTGAGATGGTTACTTTGACTGATGGTGACACTAGGGGTGTTGCATTATAAAACGTCCACTTACAGTAATGCCTTGTTCGACTAGCCAAGTTACCAACGCCGCGTCTTTCACAAACACCACTACTGCTTCATTCATCCTTGACGCTGAAGAGATATTCTGACACCCAATGCATTGTCCTACCGATAACAGCGTTTCCTCAAACGGAATCTCTGAACCGACCTTGCACCGAACCCCATGACTGAGCGACAGCAAAGATGAGTGTCCTGCTATGGGGGCCGCCAACTTGCTGGCAAGCCGCGGAGCTCGCGGAGCTCCCCATCACTCGCTACGCCCCCCTCCCCGCTAATGCTACGATTTTTATTAACCTAAACTGTGAAGTCTGTAAATAACGAAAAGTGAATTTAAGTGAAAGAGAGAAAAAGGAAAACAAAGAAGTTTCATCCCACTCAGATCACTTGCACTCCACACACACTCCACACGCTCTCTCAGAGAGAGAGAGAGAGAGAAGAAGAGAGATAGATGAGGGAGAGAGAGAGATGGATGAGGAGAGCTAAGGAGAGAGAAGGAGAGAGAGAGAGAGAAGGAGAGAGAGACTTTTTTTTTTTACTTTTTACACGTTGTTTATTTTCCATGTCATATGGCAGAGTTACTCAGATAAATAATTAAATAAATAAATAATAAAGTTTAGTCACAGACAATTGGTATAAGAAAAATAAAAAATAAAAGTAGCAGCAGGTTGTTCAGCATATCAGTGGTGTAAAACAGAGTTCTTCATCAACTACAGAACACGGAGCATCTTCAGTACACCACACTTCTGTACACTTCTGTATGTCCTTAACACTTTTATAAAAAAAACTCCAGCTTTATTCTGCTCTTTATGAGACGTGAGAGTGTTCTCACCACATCACTGTCTCCGCTCTGTCTTATTTTGTTCCTCCGGCGCAAGTACACCGCCATCTTGGCCTGGCCAAGGATGAAGTTGATGAGTTGGCACTTGAGCCGGTGTTTTTGGACATACTTACAACCAAAGATAAAAACCTGAGTAGTAAAAACAACACTAAGACGCTTTAAAATGTTCTGTAAAAAGTCAAACAGTGACTGTAACCTGGAGCAGCGGATAAAAGCATGAAAAACGGTTTCTCTCTGTGAACAGAAAGGACATTCATGGGTTACGTCAGGGTTTAAAACACAGATAAAAGAGTTCACAGAGACAATACCATGTAAAACCCTCCACTGCAGATCAGCTGTTTTCTTTGTTAATGGTGGTTTGTACAGTGCTCTCCACTCTGGTTTAAGATCATTATTAAAACCTGGAACGTTTCTCCAGGGAGTGTCTGTTCTCCCGTTCAGCTTTGACTTATTTAAAACCTTTACACACGCTTTGTACAAGAGTTTCCCTGACACAGTGTTCAAGTTCATGTCCCCCTCTCCCCTGCATTCAAGCAGGGGGCCCTCACACCCGTCCAAGTCGGGGGACAAGTTCAACTGAGGGAAGCCTCTCTCCCCTACAGGGATGCTCTGACCTGTTGTGTAGTCCGCCAGCAGACCACGTTTATCTGGTGTCAGAGCGGAACTCCAGAGATGCAGGAGCTTGCTAACAACACGCAGGGACCGTAGTCCCAGACGTGCTGCCAGGTCCCCCACCTGCGAAAAGTCCACTCCTACGATGTCCACCAGCTGCCGGAGTGTGACGATCCCTGATTCAACCAGGACCCTGGATAGTGTGGGGCCGGTTGCACCAGATATGTCCAGGCGTGCACCGTGGATCAGCGGTTCCTCCAGCAGCCAGTGTAATGTTCCGCACCCCCTGCTCTATTTCTTAAAAAAGTTACAGATCTTTAAAATTCCACGATAAAAAGGCGGTAATCCATTAACATCCAGCGTTTTTGTGTCCATTAAAAACAATGTCCGGTCCAGTCCCAGTCTTCCCGCTGTGCATAAAAGTCCACAGGCCACTGGTCTCCACACTAGGTTCTCAGGTCCAGTTAGGAGTCTTTGGATGAACTGCAGGCGAAAAGCTGCAGTTCGGCTGGACAGCTGGATCAGTCCTTGCCCTCCTTCCTCCTTCAGCAGATGGGTCATGCTCTGGGGGATCCAGTGTAGACCGTCCCAGAAGTAGTCCACCAGCAGGGCCTGGACGCTGGATAGCAAGTTTGGCGGTGGGTCCACGCATGCCAGCTTGTGCCACAGGGACACCGCAGCGAGGTTGTTAATTACCAGCTTTCGTCCTCTGTAGGACATCTTGGGGACCAGCCACTTCCACCTGCTCAGTCTTCCTCGTACGTGCTCCACCGTGCCTTCCCAGTTTTTATTTAAAAGCTCAGGGTTCCCAAGGTAAACACCCAGGTACTTAAAACCACCTTTTTTCCAGACCAGGCCTCCCGGTAGTGCCATCTCGGTGCCCCCCCACTGTCCTACTAGGATGGCTTCACATTTTGCCCAGTTCACCTTGGCAGAGGATAAAACCCCAAAGTCATTTAAAATGTCAATTAAAAACTTCACATCTGCTTGTGTGTTCACTAAAACAACAACATCATCAGCGTAAGCAGATAGACAGAGGGAGGCACGACAGTTAGGTAAATAAAAACCAGAGAGATTTTCTCTTAGTTTACATAAAAGAGGTTCAATGGCTAAGCTATACAGCATCCCTGACAAGGAACACCCCTGCCTGATACCTCTGTAGACTTTAAAAGGAGCACACAAACCACCATTAACCTTCAGTACACTCTCAACATCACAGTACAAAGTCCTGACCATGGCTATAAAACCTGGGCTGAACCCAAAGGCGTCCAGCACCTCCCACAAGTATTCATGTTCTGCGACCACCCTAGTGCCCCCTTGCAGCCCCCTGGGGGGCCACGGCCCCCAGTTTGAGAACCGCTGCTTTAGAGAACAGTTTACAGTCAGTGCAAAGTAGTGACACCGGGCGCCAGTTCTTCAGGTGGGTTAGGTCTCCCTTCTTTGGCAGTAGGGTCAGGACGGCTCTCCTGCAGCTCAGGGGGAGCATGTGCTCCTTCACACTGCCATGCAGCACATCTAGCCCATCCTGCCCTATTTCTGCCCAAAATGCTCTGTAAAACTCCACAGGGAGACCATCAATACCTGGCGCCCTTCCGCTCTGCATCCCCTGCAGTGCCTCACTGAGCTCTCCTAGTGTCAGCTCAGCCTCAATCTCCCTTGCGGTCTGCTCCGAGAGCTTGGGGAGGTTACTAAGAAACCTTCTGCTGATCTCTGGTGCCACCACCCTGTCACTGCTGTACAGCTTTGAGTAGAAGTTGACTGTTTGCCTGTGAATTTCAGTGGGTTCAGATGTGAGATCCCCTGAGTCTGTTCGCAGTGCAGGTATGAGTCCATGAGTTTTCTGTCCGTTCTTTTGTTCAAGACTAAAAAAGAACTTAGAAGGAGCATCCATCTCATTCGCACTTTTAAAGAGCGAACGGACCAGCGCCCCCTGTGCTGTAGTGTCCAGCTAATCATCTAGAGCAACTTTTTTGTTTTTGAGAGTTTCAATATGCCCTCGATCTCCTGTGGCCTCCAAACGCTGGAGTTCCACTATTTCTATCTCCAGAGCTTTCATAGACCTGATGATGTCCCTTGTGACATTGAGTGTACTGCTGACAGAACATTTAAATTTTTATTTTGGCCATGTCCCACCACATCAGCACTGAATTAAGACACTTTGTCAGATTTAACAACATTCCAAAAGTACTTAAAAGACTCTTAAATGCGATCCAGTCTGGCCAGTGAGAGTGTGTTACCTACAGAATGAGCCCATGTGTAGTGTCTCTGGTTTTTGTGAATAGATCTCCATACATCACTCAGCTCATGGGACTCAATCATCTCCCACAACCGCTTACCGTAAATGAGGTTCTGTATGATTACTGTCCATGTCCTCAGATGTGCAGTTAAAATCCGCACGAGGAATTAAAATCTCAGAGTTGGTGCATGTAGCAATGACCTCATTGAGCTTCTCTAAAAACACCATCCTCTCCACTGCACTGGTGGGAGCATACACACAGATAAAAACTAGAACCTCACTCTCATAAAACATCTTCACTTTTAAAAGCCTCCCATTTAAAAACTCTTCTACTGTGTGAGATTCAGGGATAAAATTGCAAGCAAACAGTAAGGCGACTCCAGCACTAACTGATGTGTGATGACCGTCCCACTCCTCAACCCATTCTGCTGAGCTGTTGG
Source organism: Leptodoras praelongus (assembly GCA_028564905.1). Taxonomy (NCBI): domain Eukaryota; kingdom Metazoa; phylum Chordata; class Actinopteri; order Siluriformes; family Doradidae; genus Leptodoras; species Leptodoras praelongus. Next base: position 1,156,758 of record JAOTRJ010000045.1, on the reverse strand, counting down.
CATCACTGTGGGTCTCCTGTAACATCACCACATCAACTCGTTTCTGCCGTAAGAGCTCGTACAATCTCTCACGCTTCTCCACATCCCAAGCTCCATTGATGTTTAGACTCGCAATATGAACTTACTCATAAAAAGTAGAAGAGATAAAACAAGCATATGCATGATTAAATAAATAAATAAAACTACTTCAGTATAAAAGAACACTCCGCCGGTCACCATCTGGGGTTCCCTTGTTAACCTTGGTTATCAGTTTCTTTAACCTGAAGTTTTCCTGACCTTCAAAAGCCCCTTCTCTTCTGAAGTACTTCACATCGTGTATAAACTGATTTCTGTCAGGGAAATGCTCCTCCACTACAACATTTTTTTTTTATTTAGTTGACCTCAGGAATTCCTTTATTTCCTCTGCGGAGTGAACGACTGACAACTGTTCTTCCTGAGAGTTAAAATTAAGGATGAGTCAGACATGTAGCCATCACTGTCTGACCTTCTCTCCTCAACCCTCACTTCTGTTTTGGGCTGTTTATTCCCTTTTCCTCTACCCTGCTTTTTCCTTTTTTTTGGTACCTTGAACGTGGTCTCGTCCTCCATCTCCGCGTCTCCCCCCTCCTCTTGCACTACTGGGGTGACTGGTACTTCCGAGTGGTCACTCTGCACCCCTGTACCTGCCTCTGCCAGTGCAGGTGGCTCCAGTACTGCTCTAGAGGCCCCTGGGTTCAGTCCGGACACAACGGCCCGGTCCGGTTCAGCTGAGCTGGGCTCAGTCTGGTTCCTCCAATCTGGGCTTCTCCGCAACCGATTCCGCCAAGCAGGGCCTCCCCAGAACCGGAACAGGTATATCGGCCCCCTCTGGGGTTGGGGCAGCTCCAGCAGGCTCCTGGGCAGCATCCTGGGCCTGGGGTTCGCTCTCCTGCAGCAGCAGCACCGGGGCTCTCGGCAGCGCGATGAACGGCTCCGCCAGCCCTCGCTGCATCCTGCCCCGGGCACTCAGAAGCATTCGAGATCAGAACTTTTTTGCTGGGGATCTGAGAGGAGAGACCATTAGCAGTTCATTACTAACTTTTATGCCGTTTTTACACACTTTGTTCACTTCAGAGTCAGTTAAAAACTCATGTGTGAGGCATACACCACACTTTCATCACCAACTTCATCTCCTATCGCCATGCACACCTCCTCCACCCTACAGTCACACACCACCCGGACACCGAGCTGCCGGGAGAAATTAACATAAGCGCGTGTGTTCGGATGCGCCATGCTTTCGAACACACACACACACACAACACTTACGACTATAACGCACGAAAGCACACACACACAAACACACACTCAAAGCAAGTTCGCACTCTCTTACACACCACAGACAAAGTAAAGTAAAGTTTAAACACAAAAAATAGCATTAAATGCCGGATAAAATTGGCAAGATGCCAATCGCTCTCACGCGCTTCACATGCCTCACTCACCCCTCCGTCGCGCATGCGCAGAGAGAGAGAGAGAGAGAGAGAGAGAGAGATAGATAGATAAGGAAAGAGGGGGGGGAGAGAGAGAGAGAGAGACTTTTGACTTTTAACCTGTTTTTTATTTTCACAATAAGATTTAAAACCGGTAATAAATGGGTAAATAAAAGCATAAAATTGATAATGAATGAATAATCAAGTAGATAAACGAGAAGTGCATAATATGTAAGCGGAGGACATTTTTAGAAACAAGTCATTAGATTTTTAAAAGACAGTAAAAAACACCATGTTTAAAATGTAGCCTTAAATCTTCGTTTTCTCTTGAGCATAAAGCCGCGGCCTGCCCCCCGACCTCACTGAACTCCTGCAGCCTGCGAGTCCATTTAAAGAAAGCAAACTCTAAAAGCAGAATGGACATTCACTACTTCTAGAGGGGTCGATGTGTGCCACGTGTCTATATGTGTCCACAGTCCTGTGTATTATCCGCCCCTGTAGATCAGCTTCTCTGTGGGTGGTTTGTACAGGGATCTCCAGCAGCCTTGTGGGGAAGAGTCCAGGACTCCTTTATTCCGGTTAGAGAACCTTTGTGGAGAACCTTTCCACAGGTGTTGTACAGTGTTCTTTTTGAAACATCTTTAAATGTGGTCAGTTGCAGTGTGTGGAAAGAGAGGAGAGCTCTGTCCTCCTGATGATGTTGATACACTGGTGCAGAGATGT
>JAOTRJ010000045.1:309774-326648 GCA_028564905.1 Leptodoras praelongus | reverse complement strand
AGTAGAGTATATTAGTGTTCACTATAGTGCAGTAGAGTATATTAGTGATCACTATAGTGTAGTAGAGTATATTAGTGATCACTATAGTGTAGTAGAGTATATTAGTGTTCACTATAGTGCAGTAGAGTATATTAGTGATCACTATAGTGTAGTAGAGTATATTAGTGTTCACTATAGTGTAGTAGAGTATATTCGAGTTTACTATTGTCTTTTATTGTGTAGTATAGTATGTTAGTGTTACTATAATGTACAGGAGTATATTAGTGTTTATTGTAGTGTTTAGTGTGTAGCATTTTGAGTTATGTTAGTGCGTTAGAGTGTAGTGGGTTATATGTGATGATTGTGTGTATTTTATAGTTGGCTGTCTTCTTCTGGAGTAAAGTTCACTGTCACTTCCCTGACTATGTGCTACCCTTGTGTGTGTTTTCTAGACGTCTTTGTGTCCCTACTGTAGCAGACTCTCAGGGATTAGTTGTGGTTAATGTAGCTTTTATGTGCATGTTTGTGTTTGATTCTCACACATCAATTTAAACGTCTTTAGTGATGATGAACCACCACAAATGCTGCACAAATAAACCACCAACAGCCAGACAGAAACTCAAACATCATCATTATCTCTGTGGCATCTTTTAGTACAAACACTGTTTTCTAAGCTTGAGTGTTGAATACAGGTAGTACTCACACTGTTAGTATTAGATTAGATAGATTTGGTGTTAGTTTTAATGCTGTTTTAGTGATTATTATATTGTTTGTATAGCTAATATAAAGTGTTAGCATGTTTATTACTAGTATTGTTAGTGCTGGTTATGTTAATATTGTTCAGAATTGTGCTTTACCGGTGAAGTAAAATGGAGTATACTTTTTGACTTTATAAGTATTTATTCATCTATTAGTCTTGCTAGTATTATCTGGTTACTACTATTAGTATTGTTACTATTTAGTTTGAGTATTGTTAGTAAAGTTTGTCTTAGTACTGATAGTACTTTAGTGTTAGTATTATTAATGCTTCTGTGTAAGCACTGTCACACTCTTCATATTGGCAGTGATAGTACTGTGAAGGTTTTTAGTGTTCGTAGTGTTAAGTGTATTAGCATTAATATCACCAGGGAAGTAGTGCGTTTTTAAACACACCCTTGCAGCCAAACACTTTGTGCCTGTCTACATACTGTAAATACATGTTTCTGCCCAGGTGTTACTAACTCTGCTTGCAAAAAAAAGGGGCCAAGCTGAGCAAACAAGCGTGATGATGAAAGATTACAGATAAGTACCGATAACATAAACTTTCACTGTTTTTTTCCAATCGCACTTAGTGTGTTGCTGGGGCAATGTCTAAAACATTAGCACAGGAAAACAGGAACATGACTCTCACTCCTATTCATTTCCATTTTTATGGGGAGTCACAAATACTGTACATGTACAAGAGATTGTGGGAAAGTGAGCAGCCTGGAGACATGGCCAGCTGGTAGCCACATGTAGCGCTAGCCAATCAGGACTCGGGCAAGTGTGTGTCTTCGTAGAGTGATCTGTATGTAATGACATCAGGCTAAAATTTTCAGCGCTCAGTCACTGTCTATACTTAACACATCAGTGATGACAGGCGGACCTGAACGCAGTCTGTGCGTGTGTTGTGGAGGAGATTTGGCGTAGGTACATCATTCGTGACAGTGTTGACGTGCTCAGTTATTCATCATCAACTCAGCGTGATATTTTCCACATGACCTGCTGGAGAGAAGCTCATTTTTAGAACATGTCCATGACAGTTTGCTAATCTGTGCGTTGGTATTGATTTTTAGCACTTTCTCTTGTTTGAATCACCTTCACCGTCTTCATAGCTGTTCCAGTACACCACAGGTCATCACCTGGTGGACTGCGATCTGGATGCAATCCAGAAAACGTTCAGCAGACTGAACAGAGCTGCAGATGTACAGCTGTAGGCTAACTAGAGAACTGGACAGATTACAGAAAATACTATTTTTCATTTACCCGTTCTACTCAGACCTTTTGGTGAATTAGTTTAATCTCACACTGAAAAAAGAAAAACCTTTAACCATTTAGTTTTCTGGGCAAATTCCTCATCAAGAAAGAATTTTTAATAAAACCTTTTACCATTTGCTACAATTATTGCAATTAAATTAAATAAATATTCTTAGAACAAAATGCTCTATAATCCAAGAATTTTGGGGTCACCAGGTATCCAGAACTACCACAGACTCCACCACATTCCATGCCAACAGATTATTTGTAACACTTCTAAGGAAAAAAGTCTTTCCTGTCATCTAACCACAAATATGAGCACCTGGAGTTTGTTAAACACTACTGGGACTTTGCCGTGAATCACTGAGCCTCATGCCCACCCCAGTATAGTCGAGCGTCTGTAATGTTGTGGTGCTGTTATTCCTGCAAAGGCCCTGGGAACCCTGTTAGGGTACATGGCATTATGGACTCAATGGAATACCAGGACATTTAAAATCAAAATCTCTCTGCCCCTGTCAAGAATGTAAACATTGGTCAACATTGCATCTTCCAGTGAGACAATGATCTAAAACACACATCCAGATCAACACAAAAATGGTTTACTGAACACAAAGTCAAGCTTCCGCCATGGCCTTGTCAGTCCCCTGATCTAAACCCCACAGAAAGAGGAGGCGCACAAGGGCCCTAGACCACCTGGAGAGATTGTGAAAAGAGGAACAGTCTCAAAATCCCTGCTCTGTGTTCCCCAACTTTATAGGAGAAGACTAAGTCCTGTTGTATTTCACAGTGGGAGGCTGTATCAAGTATTAAAAAATCAACTCTACTGGAAAACCAAAGCATAAACTTTCGGATTTTTTATTTTTTATAAAAAGATAGAAGTTCTGCATGTTTTAGTGGAACTGTGCGTTAAACTGTCACTCTTATATAAGCTGATATTCTCAGATGGTTAAAGAGAAACTGAACTCAAACAAACAAACACAAGTCGAACAAACAAACAAAACATTCCCACCCCTGTAGCATTGCGGGTAAAAAGGTAAAGCTCCAGAAGTGGGAAGGAGCGTTTAGCCTGAGGGTGTAGGGATTATCAGATCTCTGCATTTGAAATGGCTCTAGTTCTACACCTGCTTTTGTGCTGCAGATATATGATGGACGTCATGTAGAAAGAACGAGCAGAAGAAAGATGCGTCGATCCCCTTTTTGTTCTCAAATTCTCGCTTCGGGGTGTGAGCACATCGAAGCACGAACAAGACACACATTACGCTTAGTTAAGGATTAAACACAACTGCTCGCAGTATGAACGCACTCTGTACTGAAAATATTTGAAGAAATCAAATGTTTGACTCAGATTTTTTTTTTATTTCAGTACAGGAGAAATGTTTCTCACCATCATGCTGAAATCTCTGCATTATGACTCCATCAGCTGTGTCAGCACAGGCATGGCCTGACCACTGTTGATCCAGGAGTTTTTTGGAATAACATGAATAACTTAAATGCATTTACCATATTTGTCATCCAATTATACAGCATATCTCATGTATCTTCCCTTTTAAAAATAAAAGCCTGTAACTTCACATCTCCCAAACCCCCAAGTTGCGACTTGCCTGGTTTCCACTTCAAAATATGTCCCTGTTGTCAAAGCACAGAAGAAAAGCAAACACCTTTTTTTGGAAAGAATGTATGATTTCCTCAAGCTTAGACACGTGCACAAGTCCTGTGGGCATCATTTACAATGTGGACCATGACGGACGCTCTAAGGAGTGTGGGCTACTGAAGGTCAGGAGGTACATGTCCACTATGTCCTCTAAATATATGCACCTGCCATATGAATGAAAAACTGCCAGGCAGAACCCTGAAAAGCCTTTTGCACTAACATTAGCAAGTCGCCATGTGGAAAATCATTACAAAATTGCAGCCATCAGAATGTCATGGGACTTTACCAGCGAGGATACGGAATAGGGCTCCACAGCCAGCCTCTCCTCTTCACATCTGTATTAATGCACTTAACCAGATAACTTGCTCACCAGACATTACATTAGCTACTGCATGTTAACCAAAACAGTTCGATTTCTGACATGAGGTTTGTACAATCATTAAATTATAAAAGTACAGAAATTGAGGTTTATGAGGTTCAGTGCCAGAGTACTGACCTGAATACCACACCCCAGGGAAAAAAGAAAACTAGGGAACCTAGGCTAAAAGGAAACTAATAAACTAGCACAGACTAACAGGAAGAAGGAAACTAGGGATACTCCAAACAGGCCATTTCAAAAACTAGAAAATAGAGACTCTCTAAACCGGGCATGGACCTGGAAACTAAGGAAGAAGGAAACTAAAGAAAACCCTGAGGCTGAACGTAGTAAAAGAAAGAAACAAGGAAACTAAAGACCTGTAAACTCTGGGCCCTGGAATTCAGGGAACACAGTTAAACAAAAAAAAGACCAGTTAAAAGGGACAATGGAAAATAGGAGACGCATCAAAATAAGAACCTGAAGAGAAAGACAGGAATACAAAGAACTAGGGAACGATACTGACTTCTTCATGCTCCCTATAGCATTTAGCCAATCAGAACACACTGACAAACTCTCAGCCAATGAAAACACAGCAACCTGGAGCGATATAAGTGAAAAATGATGGAAAATTACTTTTTATAACCCAAACCCACTTCTAGTTTTGCTTCTATACTTGTAGACCAGAGTGTCACATTTAAGAGCATACACTAGGTTATGTAAAACCCTGTGTGTATGTGTAAGAGAGAGAGAGAGAGAGAGAGAGATTCCCATAAACTGGTTTATCCACACAGCTGTGTGTTGGACGTGTAAAATTGAGCCAGAATTACACATAATGAGCGAGGGGCGTGTTGTTGAAGTCAGGCTGGTCTGGAAAACCTCAGAATGCTGGTCAGGCTTTTATTGACGTTCACTCTAAAATAAACCGACACCAAGAGGTGTTAGGGCATTGCCCACTGTGTGTGTGCGTGTGTGTGTGTGTGTGTGTTTGTGTCGTTCGGTGCCAGAATTGTCCTTCCTTGTTTCTAAGGGAAAAACAGTTCGTATGAGGACTGGTTTCTGTAGGCAGGATGTCCACTGTGTCCCCTTTACCCCAAATGTAGTCAAGAAGTGTTACTTCTTTAGTTTTGCATTTCAGCTACAAGGCTAAACGTAACAGAAGCACACAACCTCCACTTTAGCTTTGTGCATGCCACGTTTAAAGTTTCTGACACAACAGAATGTGCCTTTAGAATGGTCAGATTTGGTTCGATTAAGGGGCGGCTCAGTGGTTAAGGTGTTGGGTTACTGACAAGAAGGTTGGGGGTTCAAATCCCAGCACCACCAAGCTGCCACTGTTGGGCCCCTGAGCAAGGCCCTTAACCCTCAACTGCTCAGTTGTATAAATGAGATAAATGTAAGTCACTCTGGATAAGGGGGTCTGCCAAATGCCATAAATGTAATGTAAGTGTAAAATGGAGCCTGGTAGGGCGGCTCTGTCAGTGCAGAGCTTTAGAGTAAGTGTAAACTCTGTTGAGCAGCAAATAAGCAGACTGGTGCAGCAGGTGGGTCTTGGTTTGTTTCTAATCTTCCAAAGTCAGGTGTAGGTCATTTGAAACAAGAACACGTCACGAACCAAAGGAATCTAAATGAACCAAACACAAGATGTGATGTTTAAGACGCGCCGCAAAAAACAGAGTGCGTTGAAAACAAAACGCTTTTTACACCTTTATCCATTGACCCTCCTGCTGTGTTTCAGTAGGTAAAACTACCACCAGGGTTACACAACACTGATAAGAACGTGGTGCATTGTTCTGACCACTGGCTCAGAAAATACACCTCATATGTGAGCTTATTATACATTTTGGTGCCATCGAGTGTGAACACTAACCGAACCAGTGCAAAACGCTGGCCTAGAGCGCATGTGGTCTGACATTTCAGTAACTGAAATTTGAATATTATTTCTGGAACGGACAGTAAGTAAGGTAGACACACACAGTCTACCACAGTAGACAGTTCAAAGTAAAAGATCGCTGGTGCCTTTGGTAAGTAGATGTAGCTAGTACAGTTAGCCTGCTTGCCTACAAGAAAAAAACAAGTGGAATGTGTGACTAGTCACTTGCCAAAGTGAATGTAGAGTTTTGAAAGATCACATTTTTCCTCCTCTTAAACTCCATCATAGCTGTGCTAAAGACAATTTCCCATTAGAATAATAACATCACACAGCTGCTAACTTCTTACTTGTGTTAATGTGACTCGTGTGTGTGTGTGTGTGTGTGTGTTTGTGTAAATCATGCAGGTTACATTCCTGCAGGTGAACAAGTGTAAAGAGATGTATTAATGCTTGGAGTTTTCTCACACACATGGATTCCAACAACATGTTTGAACAGGGCACGCTCACGGCTATTCAGCTTAACACACCATTGCACTGTGCGTGCGTTAATCTAACAATTACCCTTCTCACACTCTGTTACAGTGTTCTGATTGGCTGAGTGCAGGACAGACGATAATTATACATGGTAAATATGTGCAATAAAAAGTGAACATGTGTTCCTGTCTGGATCAGAGAGCTTATTGTCTAAACCTTGTCCCAATTACAGATTACCCATAAGCCACTGGAACACAGCGTATGTCCTGTATAATAGTTTTGGGACTGAGCCACACCTGATGGATGATTTGAACACAGTAATAAAACAACTTTCTTCTTTTGGTCTGCAGGCTGACGGGGAATGAGCCCCTGTCCATCCTACCTCTGAGCTTCCAGCCTGAGGACGGACCAGCGAGGGCACACTACAAACTCTGCGACAGGCTCAAACTGGAGAAAAAGCAACGCAGGATGTGCAGACGAGACCCGGGCGTGGCCGAGACACTCATGGAGGCCATCAGCCTCAGCGCACTCGAGTGTCAGTACCAGTTTCGCTTCGAGAGGTGGAACTGCACCTTAGAGGGGCGCTACAGAGCAAGCATCTTAAAAAGAGGTGAGTGTCCAATCGTGTCAGTGCTGGTGTCTGATTGTTCATATCCAGCAATGATCAGTATTAACATAGCGATGAGAAATACAGTGTAAAAGCAGCGGAATAAATGCTGGACTTAAAGTACCAAAATGTAATGCAGCTATATGACGCTGAGTTATGGCACACTCTCAGCTAGGTTAGTTAGCTTTGAGCAGAGTGTACAGATGCAGAAGTGAGACAGTCTAAGAGCTGCTGCATGCTGCTTTTTGACAGAGATGAACCAAGGGCTAAATCCCATGGAAACACCTTCAGCAGGTAGTTAAATGCGGTAAATGTAGGATACTGTTCACTGAAGTCAAAATATCCACCAACATGTCCATGAAAGGTCTGAAGTAAAATAGTTCCATTTTAAAATAAATGTTGATCATGTTAATTATAAAAGTCTATTTCTGAGTTTAGTGCTGATCAATATACACAATCCCAACAGAACCTGACTGCAGATGTGTGTATGTTTGCAGGTTTTAAAGAGACAGCATTCCTCTACGCAATCTCCTCAGCTGGTTTGACCCATGCCATGGCTAAAGCGTGCAGCGCGGGACGGATGGAACGCTGTACCTGTGACGAGGCTCCTGACCTGGAGAACCGAAAGGCCTGGCAGTGGGGGGGTTGCGGGGACAATCTCAAATACAGCAACAAGTTTGTCAAGGACTTCCTGGGCAAGAGGTCCAACAAGGACCTACGCGCCCGTGTTGACATGCACAACAGCCATGTTGGCATGAAGGTGGGTGTGAATCTGTGAAATTCAGACCTGTCTTTCAGCACCTCACTAGGCACACGTCCAGCAAATTCACTATAAACATAATGTTTGACTGTAACATTTTCTCGTCAATACGTCATGTCTGTGTTGAAAGCGTGCATGCTCAGATTAAGTCTGATGCACTTAGCAAGAATGTTGCTATACCACATCTTAAATTAGGCCCGTGATGTTGACGTTGGAGATTCTGGGTTGTACAAAGGGCAGCTATTGCTGTGAAAAATGGTCCCTGTAGGCGGCTTAATGACGAGGCACTGCACAATGCTCTGTCGCCTTGCACATAACAGGTAGACAAAAAATGACAGAACCTGCTGTTCAGTTCTGCCAAGGTCACAAATACAAACACACTTTAACAGAAAGTGCCCCGCTTTTCACTCTCCATGCTACACATGTCTAGGCAATAGAACCATACACAGGGCTGAGCTGTCGGTATTCAGCACTGGGTTGTGCAGCTGCTTATGTGGATTTTCTGAGCTTCACAATGAGATGATTAAAATCACCTGTGTGGAGTTCACACCCACATGGTTGCCAGATCTTGCTAGAAGTATCCTCGGCAGGGTTTTTCACTAACCTCTAGACCACAGCCTTCAAAACACAAACACACCCTTAAACCTGAAAAATATCAGGGCAAGAAAATGCAGAATGAAGGAGGAAATAGTGTTTACATTTACATTCCTGGTATTTGGCAGACGCCCTTATCCAGAGTGACTTACATTGATCTTATTTATACAACTGAGCAGTTGAGGGTTAAGGGCCTTGCTCAGGGGCCCAGCGGGGGCCGCTTGGTGGTGCTGGGGCCTTCGAAGCGATAACTTAACACCTTAACCATTGAGCCACCACTGTTTGCAATGCAACAATGCATCAGTGAGACCATGTAAAATGAGTAATATCAATTCAATCATATACAATGATATATTCATGAGAATATAGAGAACATTGAAATAAATCTGACAGGAGTTTAGTACATCTGTAATATAATGCTACATGAATACGCAGTTTTCACATAAACAGTAATTATCACATGAACAACTTAAAGTTGGTTCAATTTTACATTTGCGATTACGTAAAACTTAGCACTGCTTGTCACACAAGCCGATATCATACAAGGTTCAAGGTTCTAATGGTTCAAGCTCAGATGGGCACTCACCTTACATACACCTGTCTAAGACAAACTCTGGCTATGTGAACTTGTGAATAATGCCTAAGCCTGGAGTTATACCTGAGATCTGATTACCAACATGCACAATTTCAGAATTAAATCCTCACTGTGTGCTTAACTCAACTGAATAGTGTGACTTATTTTGAGACCCAAACACACCATCCAAGAGGTAAGGAAAGGCTTTGCTCTGGCTAATAAGGCTTTAATTTGAGGTCATACTGCTGGGCTGTGTTCCAGTAACGGTCTGCGCTCAGTGTCAGCTGCTGCACAAGGTCAACAATCAGCAAGTTAAATTCCTGCAGTGCCTTGAACATTGCCAAGCTGAAAATTAATTTAATTGAGTTTTTATTCAGCCATTTATTAAAGTTTGTAACGGACCACCAGCGTGTAACAAAGAGAAGTGTGTGATGTGTAGCCAAAACAAACTGCTGGCCTGGCACGCAGTGTGTTTAGACTTGCTCATATTGTTGCCATTTTTGTTTAAGTAGAACATAAATTACCACAGTCTGGCTGAGGGAGCTCGCCCCACACTCGTACCTCAACTGCTCCTCCTCCATCCATCCATCCATTGCCGAGATAAAAGATTTACGCACCATTCTGTTTTTCTTTTTTCTCTTTCCCCGCCATGTTTGGGGTCAGATCCCATATGGAGTGAGAAGCGTGGAATGTGCTGGCCTCGCTTTCCCCTCGAGTCTTCACGCTGACGGTTCACATTTCGCTTTCCATTGTGCTGCATGTGCAGCTTTCCCAAATCCACCTCACACACACACACACACACACACACACACACACAGAAGAAGCACCTTCTCCCCAGTGTTTGTCTTAAAAGTTCATGTTCTCACGAAAATGTTGAAACACACCTTGTGGTTTCCGTCGTCCCGTTTCCCCCAGACCCGAGCGTACATTCTTGCTCTGGGAAACCAGAACACACACTGAACTTTGGCTCACTAGCTAACGCATGGGCCGATGTGACGTTTCCTTACTAGAATAACGTTCAGAATTTACCACATTTCATGTATACTGTTGCTGTATTGCAGGTATTGGCCATGACTGTATAACGCATTTACACTGTGGCACTTCAGACAGCTGAAAAACATCAACAGCGTGGATAAAGCCTATGTACTGAAACGTTGTTATGATTTACTGGCCTGGCAGGCTTAAAACACTGAGGATGGGGATTTTTCTTTAAGGAAATATAAAAATGGGGGTGGGAAAAGCTTTTGATGTGCATCACCCACACCACAGAGCATTAGATACGATTTTGGAAAAATAGCCCAGAGACAATCACCCCTTTCAATGAAAGAATAATTTAGAACTCATTATTATTATTATTATTCAAGTTTTCAAAAAGGAAGAAATGGATTTTGTTTTCGTCCTTTCAAATGCATTAAACATGAATAATTAAATAATATACAGTACACCGATCAGGCATAACATTATGACCACCTCCTTTTCCCGACACACAATAGACCAATATTTATCTAATCTTTGTCTGTAATACACAACCAGTTTAACATGAACTGACTAGCACCAGCGACTTCCTGCTGCCAAGTGCTGCCTGTAATCCCTAAGTGCTGCTAGGGCAGACAGTTAACTTTAAATAGCCCAAGCAGATATGGGCAAATACACATCTAACATAGCTAACAACATCAAAGCTTATTAATTAAACGGTCTTACCTTCCCTTTTGGCTAACCTTGGCTAACGCTAGCTCACTTCGCAGCTCTCTGTTACACATTTTGACCAATATTATCTTATGCCAAATTAGAAGGAAGCAGATTTTCTAAGGGAGTGTTTATACATATGATCTGCTCGCACACAGAACAAAACATCAGGACACAACACAAAAACACAAATGCTTAAACCCTACCTGTGTTTGCTTTCCTGTGATCCATGTGGGAAAAACAATGAATGAAGATTAAGGTATTTTATTAACAGGTCTCACGCACCGCATACGGCCAATCAGAAACTCGGTTCCTTTCTTTTTATCTTGATTGTGGCCACGAAGCTTGCACAACTGAAGAGAACATTACCTCCCTGGGGGTGTGTTCATGTCTAAACTAAAGCCACATTGTTGCGTCATGCATAAACATGTGTTTAGCAGCAATATACACCAATCAGCCATAACATTAAAACCACCTGCCTAATATTACGCAGGTCACCCAGTACCATGAAAACAGCTCTGACTCGAAGAAGCATGGTCTCCACAAGACCTCTGAAGGTGTGCTGTGGTAACGGGGACCAAGACAGCAGCAGCAGATGCTTTAATTCGTGCAAGCTTGATCATATCGAGATCTGGGGTATTTGGACATTTTAACCAGAGTGCCTCAGGGTTTCATGGTTTTTCCCAGCACAGTATAAGAGTATGTTCTCTTTGTCAGTGACTGCTTTATTCACGATGCTGTATCCACACATCAATGAACCATCCAAAGCCACCACTAATTTGTCAATTAGGCAGCTATTTTTGTTGAAGTGTGTGTGTGTGCATGCATATATAATCTAAAGCTAACTAGTTAAATAATGCACATATTAAAACATATTTTCCTCTTTTTCTGCACAGGTCATTAAGGCTGGTGTGGACACGACCTGTAAGTGCCATGGTGTGTCAGGCTCTTGCACGGTGCAGACGTGTTGGCGTCAACTAGCACCATTCCACAAAATTGGCATGGTGCTGAAGCAGCGCTATGAGACCGCAGTCAAGGTGGCCAGTGCCACCAACCAGGCGAAAGGTGAGGGCGAGCTGCCCCACACACCACCTCGCACCCGAGCTGAGCCTTTCTCACGCACCTCTGACCTACTGCACATCGAGGACTCGCCCAACTTCTGCCAAGCCAGCATGTATTCAGCAGGGACGTCAGCACGGAAGTGCCACAAGGACAAGAACTGCGACGCCATCTGCTGTGGGCGTGGCCATAACACACAGAGCCGTGTGTTGACCCGGCCATGCCAGTGCCAGGTGCGCTGGTGCTGCTACGTTGAGTGTAAGCAGTGCACGCAAAAAGAGGAAGTGTATACATGCAAGGGATAAATAAAAAAATGCCCCATCAACATGGACAACGAGGGTTTCTGAGCCCGACTGGAAAAGTGACGGACAGTCGAACACTTTGGGACCAAAAAAAAAAAAGAGCAGCAATTTCTCTCTTCTGTCTCAAATGGAGGGATTTTAACATTTTTGGAAAAAAAAAACAATTTGCAGGGACTTTTTGCTTTGACGCTCTGGAAACCTTCAGAAAATTAACCAGGAAAGAAAAGGTGGTCCACAATCTCATACTTCATGAGACTGTGTGTGTGTGTGTGTGTGTGAGAGAGAGAGAGAGAGAGAGTGTGCTTGCATGCTAGCATTATAAAATAAGAAAAAATAACGACAGGGGTGTGAGATTTGTTCAAGAAGCACATACCTTCTTCACCCACACTACAGTGTGTTTATGCACCGTGTACATAGGTTAAATTGTATTATAATTATTTTATATATAAATATACAGTATATTCACACCACTTATAAATACTTCATTTGTATATAATAATAATAATTCTAATTATTATAGTTATAATAATAATAACCACTAAGCACAGCAGTGTGCTCTTGTTGACTTGGATTTCCTCTGAAAGGCCCTTTAGAACCAAAGCAGAAACGTGACCTAGCTTCAGGGGACAATTACATATTTATAAATTCCCATATCGTATACTTTCTTCTTCTTCTTTTCAACGTTAACTCGCAATATAACACTTTAGCTATCTGCAGAAAATAAGTGTACAAGTTCCCCTTCTACTAAATGTAGCTCTCCAGCCTGGAGTGTTAACGTGTCTCTGTGGAGCCTGTCTGCCTTAGAACACGCCAACACTAAAAGAGCAGCGGTAACGTTCCAGCGGACTCACGACATCTGGGGTAGCAGGGACACCGTGGACGCTTAACGTCTGTCCAGTTAATCACTTTAATTTTTTTTGTCTTAGCATTGATTACTATTCAGGGAATCTTTTGTAAAACCACTATTCACACGATCCATCAGAACGAATTCACTGCAGACACGTTGCTTCGGTAGCAATCTGATGGATTTCACAAGAAGACACAGCGCTTCCAACCATGTCAAGGCTATGTCCCAAATGCTAGCATGCTTATTTAATTCATGCTACAACGTAATGACAACAAGAGCTACCTAACGACTGAGGATGATTCAGATAGCTATCAGGAACATCACGTCCATCCGACGTGTCGCTAATAAAATAAAATAAAAAAACACCACAATTCCACTTAGCAGAGACAACTAACCCTAACGTCATAACCGTATATGAATCTCACCCAAATGTGAATTTACCGACTTGTGAGTGTTCCAGCATTTGGGACAGAGCTTCAAAATGGCTGTTCTAGCAAGAAAACTAGCGTCTGGGACGAAGCCTTTAGCAAGAACACGAACATTTCGTGGTAGCATGCGAAAAGTCTTTAAAACAAGAAAAATGTACATTTACATTTCATTGCTGTTCATGTACAGTTTAAGCATGTTGCTAATTAAATTCAGCTATATAATAAATATAGCAAGCTATCTATCAGCTAGCTAAATGTAATCATAAAAACAACAAAACGGATTCCAAATACAGTCTGAATGTTAAATATTTAGTATAAGAGCAAACCTATTAGTGCCGCATGCCTACTAAATCAACGTATCAGTTATGTGTTTGTAAGAAACGTGTTATTTTTTTATTCTAGGGACTACGATCTAAACGTCAGATCCACGCTCATACACCCCGCTCACTGCGAGGCTGCACACACTGACATTTTGACAAGTCAGAAACATATACAGTGTAAATATAAATGCTTTATATAGAACTGCCTACGACAAACCCAGTGTGCTCATATATCGCATTATATTTTTTTATTATTATTTTTGTTTCAGTACGATTGAACTACTGAATGAGAGACCCCAATTAACAAACCAGCACAGTTAGCGCACTGAAGCTTTCCCAGTATTTAAGGAGGTGTATTTATGAACATATATCTGGCTAAATAAAGTTGTAAATAGTTTACGGTTATGTTCCTGTGGTGTAAAGCCGAGGGTGAGGCACATGCGCAGAGATCCACTGAGAAACTAACATTCAAAAGAGATAACCTGCTAATAATGTGGCTGTGCTAGTGTGGCTAATGTGTGGCAGCCACAAATATTATTAGCCAATAAATAAATAATGTAGCTTTGCTAGCATGACTTACCACGTGCAGTTACTTTCCCCCGTTCCCTTCCTGTCGTAACTGATGTGCTCGTTCACAGTAGCACACTTGCATTCATGTCTGTTTATTCACTTGAGATTCAGAAGCAAACTTGAAAATGGCTAATAAGTAAAAGCGCTAACATAGCCATGATAGGTTTGTTCATGAATCTTTGTTTAATCAAACGTTTTAGATTCCAGAGGAATGTGTATTAACTTTTTGGGTGTGTCTGTGTGTGTCACACTGTTTCTGAGCTGAATTCCAGACAGTTTTGTGAGGAAGATGCAGGCTAATTAAAGCCAACCTCGCACGCTACATGCTAACCATAATGGCAAAGTGGAGGACATCGGTGTGCATTCCTTTAAACCACAGCCGTACAACACACACTTTAGCGTTTACTAAACATCGCCAGCCTCCTGGACACACACACACACACAGTGAAAAATAAAATAACTAACGTTGCTAATTAGCACAGCTGCTAGGCACTTTTCCTCCAGGATAAATCAGCAGCCGCGTTTTGTTTTCTCAGCAACACAGCACGTGATTAGCGTGATGCTAACACTGCGTTTTATGTCTTTCAATTTTTAATCTGTAAAGAAACTATTTTGTAGGGAAAATTTAAAGATGAATTATAAATTATTTTTTGAAATGTTTTATGAGCATGTGTACATTTTGTACAGGTTAAATTTTGTATTGTCTTTTGTACCTAGTATGGGTGGTTTTGGTGTTTGTTTTATTTTTTGGGGGGAAGCAGTGTGTGTTTAAATTCAGTGTAACTGTTAGATAAATCAGCATAATGCCATTTAATGATGATAACTGTGCTGTGAACAGTGACTGGACCCCTCAGGTGTGCATCGCCGCTCTCGCCGGAGCCAGCACCGCTAAAGTGTCTCTCAGCCACAGAAAACACGCATCATCAGACTGGTATCAGCAGAGCCAGTCTGACAGCGCAGCAACGGTGGTTGATAAGTGATGGAATGGAAACAGCACTGGTTAGTTGAGACGTCTCCTTCGCCCACAGGGTCCAGTCACTGTGCTGTTCTCTCAGTTTGTGTTCAGTGATTAGTGCAATGCCACAGCTTTGTCCAGTAAATTCTCTCTCTGGGGCAGTGGTGTGTCTCACTATCCACTCTGTCGTGTCTTATTATGGGATGCTCAGATGAATTCCCTCTACCTCATGTGTATAGCCTGTAGGTATAAACTGATCATGCGTGACTGGTAAGAATGTATTTAAGTTATTTAACATCTTTGTATAACAAAGGCAAGAAAATCTGAAAATATTAAATGGATTTTTAAAGAACGTTCCGTGGTGTGGTGGCCTTTATTACCACTAAAACCTTTTGTTTGTTTTTTTCTTTTTTTCAGATGATACACCATGATTCTCTTTCATTCTTTTTTCCTTAAGACTTTTCATATTAATTATATCATTACTTTCAAACGTGAAAGACAGAGACTGGACAATGTTCAGGGACAAATATTGCATCAGGGATAAAGTAAGACTAGGACTGGAGAGAGAGATGATAGCAGATTTAAAACTTAGATTAGACCAAACGGAACCAGGATTGAGGACAAAGACAGATTAAACGGTGGGGAGAAAGACGTTTGGAGCAGGATTGAGGACAAACACCAGAAATAGACTACATTAGATTAGAAAGAGAAAAGAATAGGAGAAACTGGAATGGACACAGGACCAAAGTTGATCTGTATTAATGGAGACAAAGAACTAGAATCAGAGATACAGGGTGTGTCTCAAACCCAGCGAGCCACCTTGCTGCCCATTGCCTGCCTAGTCAGCCGCCTGAGTAGAGGATTCTGACCACCATGACACCTTATAAGGAAGATAGTCTCTACTTAGTCATTGCGTCATCATCTGCACCGCAGTCTTCCCTCAGCGAGTCTTCGTGGTTTTAGGGTTTCACCATTTTAGAACCATAGATGTTGCACTTTACCACTTCTTCCTCTTTACTGGCTACTGATTTTATATAAATGATTACATTTAAGTATTGTTCTGTTTCTGTAGTAATATTTAAAACTCATTTACTTTAATAAACTTTAAAACTAAGAATCACTTTCCTCAAAGGGAATGCAAGATGATTAAAGCTACAAAAATCACAAGAGTTACTGTACAGTTTATGAGCTTAAGTTTAACAGTATGAAGCACAGGGCATGACTCAGTTTAAACCAGAGGACTAGCTTCAATTCAGTGATCAGAAGAGAATGCACTTCCCCTATGACTGCACTTAAATAGAACACAAACACTTCACTGAGTTTATATTATTAATAAGCCACTCAGGATGCTCCTGTACAGCTTGATCTCTCTCTCTGACTCTCTCCGACTCTCTCTCCCTCTGTCTCTCTCTGACTGTCTCTCCCTCTCTCTCTGACTCTGTCGCTGACTCTCTCTCTCCCTCTCTCTGACTCTCTCTCTTTCTCTCTGACTCTCTATCTCTCTCTCTCTCTGTCTCTGACTCTCTCTCTCTCCATTCCACTGAAGTTGGGACAACATAAATAAAAACAGAATATGATGATTTGCAAATCCTTTTCAGCCCATATTCAACTGAATCCACTACAAAGACACGATATTTAATGTTCAAACGTATAAACTTATGATATTGTAAACCTGTTATTTTGCAAATATTCACTGATTTTGAATTTGATGTCTGCAACACGTTCAAAAACAGACAACAAAAGGGAAAGTTGAGGAACGCTCAAGTTGTTGGAACATTCCACAGGTGAACAGGTTCATTGGAAACAGGTGAGAGTCATGATTGGGTATAAAGGGAGCGTCCCCAA
>JAOTRJ010000045.1:80300-91143 GCA_028564905.1 Leptodoras praelongus | reverse complement strand
TGCCGGCTGGGCACCGGCTCCCCCGTGACCCCGTAACTGGGAATAAGCGGTACAGATAATGACTGACTGACTGATTTAAGCTCAACAAATGCCAACTAAATAATTATTATTATTGGTCTTGTTATTGTTATTATTTTTTCCTTTAATTGGAGTCCTACTGACCAGCAGAGGGTGGTGTGTGTGTGTTCCTCACCATACAGATTTAGATACACTACAAACCCAGGGGATGTGTGAACAGCTTCTACATGCCCAGTGTTTATACACTCATGCTTATTAAGCTCCATGATCGTCTTTATACTAAAGGAAGTTTATCTTCATGGATGCACCAAAGTTTCAGAGATATTATAATTATCTTATAGAGAACCTAACACACTGTAACTGTAACGTTTTTGTCAGCTTTGACTGTAGCTTTGTGCAGCGTTCTTCTGAAGGTCTGAGGTGTGAACCTGCTCAGAGCTCAACGTTTGAAAAACTTTAAGTGTTTTTATCACATTTTCAGAAACTGATTAAATAGTTTCAAATATTAAACACTCTCTGTCGATTGCTTACATATCATCATTGATTCTTTCTTTATTTTCTATTTTTATAATTTTACTTATGTTCCTGCACTGTGAAGGAGTGGCTCATTGTACATGTATAATGACAATAAAGGCATTCTATTCTATCTCAGTTAAAACATTTTAATTTTATTTGAAATGGAACAAAAAAAGTTCTGAAAAAAATTAGTTGAAATTAGTTTCAGGCCAAATCACAAACCAGGCATAAACCAAGACCCCAGCTTTATACTGCTCCCAACGTAACACTAGATACCACACTGGAAATGCTCTGACCAAAAGCGGGTAGCTCTCACCTAGCTTCTGATTAGAGCCTAATCCAGTCACTGTGATAGTTATATTTGTGAATTATTTACAGCAAGCACCTTACTGTCTCTCACAGTCCCTTCTTGTAAATGTCCTGACCTTTGAAGTGATTCTCCTGACACCATTCACAAAGTAAACACAAACGGCCCAAATGAGTGGAAACTCAGTTTATTTGCTGTCTTTTGTTAGTAGAAAGTGTTCTGACATTCCTATATAGAAATCTCTCTAAATGTAAAATATTCTGCATTATTACAATTTTATTTCTCAATGCTCAATCAGGTTAAAAAACTATGAAAATAACACAAATGGCAAATATTTAGATAAATGTGATGTGTTAAAGTATAATCACTACCCTAACATGATGCAAAAATCTACTGATTTAAAATGCAGGACAGAAAAAGAAGCACCTAAACATGACAGAATCATCAGAGGCACCCAAATAAAACTGATTAGCTAAGCGATAACCCATGTGAGCTATGTATAATATTCCCAAACCAGTTTTAATCTAGTAGTTTTTGATATATATGTGGAAAATGAGTAGTTGTGTGAAAATGGATCAGCCATCACAGACACATGTTTGAAAATGTTAAGGGTAGGAAGTAAAATTGCTAGAAGTGGAAGTGATAGTGTAACTGGAGGTGGAGTAATCCACGCTGCCACGACGTGATCCACTCCTGGAGCTTGCCCGGGATCCAGTGCGGGAATTGGATCCAGAGATGTTATAGGGGCTACTGATACCCTTGGTGGATACAGAAGTAGCTTGGAGCATTTTCATTCCGTTGGTCTCTTCCACCATGCAGTTGTCCATTGCTTCTTTATATGAAATCTTCAGCTTAGTTTTAGGGCAGGTGAGGCTCTTCAAGTAGCTCCTGGTGTCCTGCAGTTTCTGGGCTCCTTTACCATCCAGCCATCCTCTTCGAATAGCCTCTTCAATGCTGACTCTCTTACCACTCCCTGGTTCAAGCAGGCCTCCAGTCAGGTACTGGAATTCCAGAAACCTCTGCCCGGCTTCATATGGCAGCCATTTTTCTTTAATGGCCTCTGCCGCAGACATTTTCCTTTTGGTCTTCACATCCTCAAATCCAGCATAAGCTTTCTGAGCTGGTTTGAGCTTGGTGGCCATATCCTCGTCAATGATGCTCTGATGTATAGCATCTTGCAGAGAGAGCCTTTTGCCAGTGGCAGGGTTTATAACTCCTCCAGTGCATGCCTGGGCCTCCAGGAGCCGCTGTGCCGTGATAGCATCTACTATTCCACGACGCTGAGCTTCAGTTATTGTGATCTTCTCCAAGGTTTCAGTATCAAAGATGGCTGCCACTGGGCTCTGGTCATCAAGTATATCAGAAGGAGGGGAAAGTGTAATAGAAACACTAGCAAAGCGTTTACGCACTGTTGGAGAAGACGGTGTAACTTCAGTGGGGCTACTGCAAGTCGTAACATCGTCTGGAACTCTGGTGCAGATGGAAAGCTCAGCACTTCTGCCTTTGGTTGAAAAGAGATTAGCAAACTGGGTGAGTGTGAGGGTTCCTGAGCGGTACTTGTCTAAGGCACTTTTCTCAATAAGGCCCTTGTCCAGGGAGTCCTGGACATCGTACTGTGTACCTGTTTTACGGTCAACAATAACTAGTCGAGTCTTGCCAGCTGAATCTGTGATGGTGATCTCCTCCCATTCGCACTCTTGTTCTGAAAGATCCAGAAATGTGGCATAGTCAATCAACTCTCTGTGATAAGCCTCACGGACAGACATCTCTTTGCCGGTGTCAGGGTCTACAATTACCACTCTCCTCTTGCGAAGAGTGTTTTTTTGACTTGACTGCTGTTTATGCTTGTTTTTGTCCTTCAGGGACAGCAGGAGCAGACCAGTCTTGGGGTCAGTAATACATCTCTTCTGCAGCTGCAGATAGGTCAGATTTTCATGAGTGTTTGGGTCGAAGAAGCCCTTTGTGTCATCACCTTCATATGTCAGAATCTCATTCATCTCACGGTCAAAGTAACCTCTTCGGTAAGCCACTTCCACATCAATGCGATGGCTCTCTTTAGGGTCGATGATACCACCGCTGGCGATCTGAGCCTCCAGGAGCCTAATGCCATGTCCCTTTTCAATAATCTCTTTCTCAATAGCTTGAAAGAGTGAGATGAGCTGCCCTGTACTTGGATCACGGTATCCAGTGACGGCCTTCTCAGCAGACAGCAATTTATCTTTAAATTCTTTACCTACTAGGCCTCTCTTCCATGCATCATCCACTGTCAAATAGACCTTATTGACTGGATCAATCATAAAGCCTGATGCAGCCTGTGCTTCCAGCAGCTCCAGAGTTGTTCCTGGACGGAGAAGATTTTCTTTCATGGCCTGGTAGAAGGGCAGGACTCGATCCTGAGCCTCATCATAAATGCCAGCAATGCAGCCAGAGCCAGTTAGGTAAGTCTTCAGCCTATTTTCAATATCTTTAGTTGTGAGCATGCCTCGTTTGACTTTGTCCAAATCTCCCTCGTTAATTAGGTTGGAATTTACAAGCTCAGTGAGTGATACTTGACCACGGATTCCCTGGACAAACTCTGAGTTCTCATTTACAGGGAGCAGAAGAAGGCCAGTTGCAGGTTCTGTGACACACTTCCTCCTCAAGTCACTGTAGCTGATCTTCTCTGCAGTTGCTGGATTGATATAACAAGCTGGCTTTTTGTTAAGTGCACGATAAAGCTCTTCATCAATCAAGCCACGGTCCAAAGCAACGTCTTTGGGTAGAAACACGCTTAACACAGGATCAATTATCCCCCCTACTGCTTCTTGAGCCTGGAGCAGTCGAATGGTTTTCTCCTTGTCAATTTTTCCTTTCTTACATGCCTGTCCAACGGACAAAACTTTTCCTGTGAATGGATCCTTGAACCCTGTACAAGCTGCCTCAGCTGTAATGAGGACGTCCCTATCCTCTGTGTCAACAATACCTCTTGAGCAGGCTGTGTCTACTGCCATCTTCTCATTAAACTTTGGATCAATCACATGGCCTGTGGCTGCTTGAGCTTCCAGCAACATGATGGCACTCTGTGGACTCAGCAGGTTCTTATTTTTAGCTTCTGTTATTGGCATTCTGCTATGGGAATCTTGCTGAACACCTGCGATAACTCCTGTACCCTTAAGACTAGGCTGAATTTCCAAAGAAACATCCGACACTGTGATCTGGCCCTTCAGCAGCTTATCAAGGGTAGCTTTATCGATGATCCCACAGTCATACAGCTGGTGAGCCGTGACCTTTCGGCGAATACCATCAAAAACAAGCTTTGATGGGTCAATTGTGGCCACTTTCTCATCTGTCTGAGTCTGCTTACTGAAGGCACTTGGACGCTGTTGCAGCTTCCTCAGCTCCCTTTCCAGAGCATCTCGTTTGTGGACAAGTTCAGAAATTTCAATCTCTGAGCTCTGCAGCCGAGTCCGGTACCGTTCCTCCACACTTCTAAGCTCAGCGGTCAGTTTTGTGATCTCACTATGCAGTGAAGCCCTTTCCCTCTCCGCCCTGTCTTTATCTGCCTGGCATTGCCTAACCTGACCATCCTTTATCTCATACTGGCTTTTCCAATAGTTAAAATCCTTGCGGATTTTGTCAAGTTCCTCCTGGAGGCGCTGCTTCTGGCGCATTTCTGATTCTAGTGACACCTTGATGCGATTCAGCTCTTCTTCTGAGCGCTGCTGCTTCCCTTTGTCCATTTCCAGCAACTTAAGTTTGGCCAGGAGACTATCCCTCTCTTGTAGGATCTCCTTGTAGTGTGTCTGAGACTCGTGAACCATCAGAGATGTCTGGAAAGAAAACATGTTATTATTATACATTTAATCACTTCAACCATGAACAAAACATTGCTAAGCATGAAGCATTAAGCCAGAAGCATGATGCATGAAGTAAATTATTTAAAAGACTTGGTAAAGTGGGTGATCTGATTATAGATTATGCATAATTATAAAGCAAAGTGCAACAGCATTATTCAGCAAAAGCAGGATTTACAGGAATTTGGTGGATATGATAATGTAATTTATCCACAATAATACCTCCGTATATTGCTTTTGGATTTTGCCTATTTCCGCCTTTAAATTTTCCCTCTCTTTTGTCAGCTCATTAATGTGGGCCTGGAGATCTAGGCCTCTTTTATTTGAGCTCTGAAGCTGGAGCTGAATGGCTGACAGTTGGGCCATATGTTCACTCTCGTTGCTGTTTTTGTTGATCCGTAAGTCATCCCGCTCCTGGCGTACACTCCTCAGCTCCTCTTCTAGCTTCAGCCTTTCCTTGGTGAGATTTTGAGTAAGACTCTTGAGCTTATCAATTTCAGACATACTTTCATTTAACCCTCGACTCTTCTCTTCTATGGTCTTGTACAAGGTCTCGTTGCGTAGGTTGACCTCCCGGACACGGGCCTGCTCTTGAATCAGCTGCTGTTGCAAGGCCTTCAGCTCGGCCATCAGCCTGGTAAGGTTCTCAGATGTTACCGCGTGTTCCTTCTTACATCTGTCCAGCTCCTCCTGGACACGCCGGAGGTCCTGTTCATGCTTTCGGCTGGTGGTACTCTCCTCCTCCTTATGGACACGGAGAGTGTTAATGGTAGCTGTGTACTCTCTGCACAACTGATTAACCCTTTCCAGCTCAACTTCTATCCTCTTTCTCCTTGTTAGTTCATCCTGGCAGACTTTTTTCTCTTTCTGGAGCTCAGCCTCGAGCTTGTCCATCATGTCCTGCAAATCTTTAATGCGAGTCTGCATCCTGGCAGCACTCTGCTCCACTTTTCCTTTATCACTTGCTTGCTTCTCCAGCTCCACACGAATGAGGTTTGTCTCTTTCTCTGTAATTTTTAGTTTGTTGATGAGTTCCAGGGAGGATGAGTGCTTGGCAAGCAAGTCTGCTTCTGACTGTCTAAGTCTTTGGTTTTCTTGTTCCAGAGCTCTTCTCTTCCGGGTCTCATCCTCCAGGTTCTGAGTGAGCACCGAAATCTGACGGGCCTTTTCTTGCATTCTATTGTTAGACTGTGCAAGTTCTTCCTTGTACCTGGTCTCAAATTCAGTCCTCTGTCGTGTGATGGTTTCAATGTTTATCTCTAGTTCCTTTCGCCTTCTGGTCTCCTCTGTTCCTGAGGATCTTTGTTGGTGTGCTTCCTGCTCAGCTCTTTTTCTAGCTTCTTCTATTTGGCTGATGGACACCTGAAGCCTCCTGAGCTCCTCTTCAAGATCCCGTTTCTCATCCATGAGCCTCTCCAGCTGCAGGTTCAAGGAAGCAGTGTCCTCCTCCTTTTGCTGTGTGGCCTTTAGCACGCTGGTTTTGGTGACGTGGATCTCGGACTCGTACGTTTGTTTTAGAGAACTGATCTCCTGGTTGAACTGGTTTCTTACCTTAGAGGTTTCAGATTCCGCTGCTCGGCGCCGAGAGGCCTCGTCCTCCAACTGCATCTTCAGACGCTCAATCTCTCGCTCCTTGTCCTTGATGGTCTTCTCAAAGTCAATCTTGGACCAGTTTAGGTCATCCAGCTCTTTTTGTCTCTTGCGGATGGTAACCTCATACTCCTGTTGTTGGTTAGTATAACGATCCTCAGCCAGCCTGCGTTTACGTTTCTCCTCCTCAATGAGCAGTGTAAGCCGTGCCACCTGTTCATTTAGGTCTTTTAGCTGATTTTGGGTGGCATCCAAGTTCTCCTTAGCTGTGTGGTACCTCATGGCCTCAGTGCTCTTCACTTCCTCCATAGAGTATATCTGTTCCTTAGATTGGGACAGTTCTAGTTTGTAACGGGCCAAGACGTCTTCCAGGGACTTGTTCTTCTGTGAGCGATCCTGCAGCTCATCCCTCAGACGCCTTAGTTCTTCCTCCAAAAGGTCAATTTTTGTGTTTCGCATCTGAAAAGAGAACAAATTGCAGGGAAAGATTTTATGTGTTGTGTAGAACATTAACTGACTGGAAGGACATAAGGGGCAGCAGACGGAATGTGTCTTAACTTACGAGCAGTTTAGTGGCCTTCTGATTACATTTAAGTAAATGTTTACAATAAACTATGTTTATGTTGAATTCCATGTTTTCTCAGCAGAGCTGGAACAGCAGTAAATGTAAGTCTTATAAAAATCTGGTTTAATGTCTATTTGAATTGTTTGATGTATGAGCTAATTTATTATGTTTAATCTACAAATTCTTGTAAACATATACCATACTGCTGTTGAATTCTGATTGGTCAGAATAATTCTCTATAACAGCAGTTCAGCTGCAAATCGCAGGTGTATATTAATGCGCTCATTCTAATGTGTTATCGTTTCTATAGTAACAGCTCATAGTATAACATACATCATAACATCATGCTCAACACTCAGAGGTGTAACTTTAACACCATCCCACTGTTGATTATTTTACAGTGATCACATAGAGAATGTGGTTTATTCTGTAATAAACTGCTCATTCATGTAACAGACAGCTTGGATTGCTATGAGGACCATCTTTAGGTAATAATGAACATAAATACAGTCTATATAACCTGAGCACTCACCTTTAACTCCTCCATGCTTTTCTGTGCCTCAGTGAGGAACTTATAGTAATCATTGGAGCGCGTCAGCAGCTCAATATAATGAGACTGAACATCTGCGGCCTGACAGAGGTGGAGAAAACAGGACAGTCAGAACAATAAAATAATCCAGTCTTGTAAAAACAATAAGACTGCCATCACTGTACACAGCACACTGAAAGCTTTTAACCCTGCCTTCAGACTAGCAGGTGACACATCTCTCACGCTTGTCGTTTGTGTCTTGTGGGCCTGTACACTGAAGTACCAGAAAAACTGCCTATGCAAACTCCACAGCAGTGCCACCTGTGCACGTCCTTGGCTTCGTCCACCAGTGCGTATATAAAGTGAAAGACATCTATGGCTGTTTATGCCATGAGAACGGCGACAATTTTGCTATTTTCAGCTCGGTTTAATAGCTGGAGCTGGTGAGATGGTCGGAGCATTTCGGAGGTAGAAGCAATGTTTGGATTTTCATGTATGAGCATTTCTAGGGTTACCATGACTACAAGAATTCCGGCAAAACCTCAAACTTATCAGCAGCGTGGCTGTAAAAAGACTCTGGGTGAACGTGAGTAGCGTCGGCTGGTGAGAATCGCTTCACCTGATAGACGTACTACACTGCCTGAAGTAACATCGGAATTCAATGCTGGGACCTCGACAAACATCAGCATGAGGACTGTGCAACGTTCCCTCCAAGATCCCGTGGAGGACCTACCCAGTGTTAACAGCTGTACCAGTTTTTCCGGTGCTTCAGAGTAGAGAATGATACTGTTGTTGATTGTGGGTGTGGAGAAAAGATAGTAGCTACAGTAAATACAGCTTGTAAAGCTAATCAAATGAAAATCTGTTGTTTAGTTTACACGCTACATGCTTTGTATCTCAGAATGACACTCATGAAATACACACAGTTGGTAATGTTTATCTAAATAATACTTTAATTTGTAGAGTAATGGTGCGTACGGGTTTGTTAGTAAAGTGTTGAGTGGTTACATTTTAGTACCTGGTTTTATGGTGCGTTTATCTAGTTATTAACTGATGCTAAGCTACCGTACTCCAGTGCACAATCTGGTTTATTGTGTAGAAGAAGTGCTGAGCCGTGACACTCCCGGTTCAGAACAGTCGCATGAAAATGACTGGTATATCTTTATCTACACGTTTATCTACTGAATACTGTAATGAATTCAGCGTACCTCCTGGTTCAGTACAGTGGCTGGAGACTGCAGCATGGTCCTCTTGATGGGAATGTTCAGCAGCGTCTCCAAGCCAGCGCTGTATGAGGCCAACTCCAGCTCATAATCCTGATAAGGAGAAGATACATTGATATTACACAATCTAACATCCCGGGGGAGTAAATACACTCTGTGATGTGTAACATCATGCTATTGGTATATAAGTAAACACAGGGGCAGAAGATTTCCTGCATTTCCAGACAAAAAGAAACAGAGTTTGTGATGATCATTCTCCTGATCAGAAGGAATTCTCACACACTCAGGCTCTGCCCATGTCTATATGCAGCTTGAGCTGAGCTTTGGCCTCCACACAAAACTGGTGTTTTGGGTCAGACCAAGGTAGAAAAACATAAAAAATAGTTTCACAGTTTTCGTGTGGACAGACACAAAATATCCTTGTGGGCGGGGCCTGAGTATGCAGAGTGTGTGTGTGCAGTGTGTGTGTGTGTGTACCTTTATGGAGGCAGCAGAGGTGCTGGCATCCTTCTGCACTTCATCCACTTTGTCCTTTTTCCCTTTAATCTCAGAGTGCAGCACCTGTTACACACACAATCATACAGTCAGGAAATGTGTGTGTGTGCGCGTGTGTGTGTGTGTGTGAGTGTGTGTGTGAGTGTGTGTGTGTGTGTGTGTGTGTGTATACCTTGTGTTGGCTCAGATGATCGTTCAGGTCCTGCACTGTGTTCAGTCTGTAGCTCTGCAGTGTATCCAGGCGGTGACTTGTTTGGTCAATCCACTGGTTGATGTTTGAGCTGCTATTTTTATACTGATCCAGCAGCTTCTCCTGTTTCTCCAGATCACCCATCCTGACACACACACACACACACACACACACACACACATAATGATAAGCTACTGTGCTCAGATGCAGTTGAGAGTTCATCTTTAATATTTGTCTTTAATACTCCAAAGGAAGTCCTCGTTGTGTTTGATGTTTCTGTGTGGTTCATCATTGTGTGTGTGTGTGTGTGTGTGGTTGAGGATGTGCTAGTTCTCTCACCTGGTGTTGATTTGACTGATGATGCGGTGCCAGCGGTCGTTCATTTGCTTTACTCGCTCGGAGAACCTGGTCAAGTCCACGTCACACTGGTGGAAGTTCTGATCGATTTGTCCGTTCCACTGAATGGCCTGGTCCAGGTCCGACTCCATCGCTTTCAGAACTTCTTTTTTCTGCTCCAGATCTGCCTTCATGTTCTGTACAGGAGCACACACACACACACACACACACACACACACACACACACACGTATTAGATGTTCTTGTGTGCCTGTTTGTCGTGTTAATTATATAAAGAGCTCGATGTTGTGCAGATATTTTGCCTGAGGTAGAACCTGGAGTAACCCAGGTCTGTAAGTGTGTGTGTGTGTGTGTGTGTGTGTGTGTGTGTGTGTGTGTGTGTCCACCTTGAGAGTTTTGCGGTAGTCCTGCAGTTCAGCTGGGTCCAGAGAGCTGGTCTCTTTCTCTGTCAGTCGAGCTTCATGAACTTTAATAATGTCTTCAGCACGAATAATGTTCTGCAGGAGAGCTCTCAGAGCAGTGAGTCTGCAACACACACACACACACACATTACATACATACATAAACACACGTCACACACACACAAAACTTTGCCTACAGGAGACAAACATTTGTGTGTCCATGGTGCGGCAAGAATCATTAAACATTAAATAAACACTAAGTGTAAACATATATGACAAATATACACTAAGAAATAGTATAGGAATATATTATATATATAATGGGGGGCAGTTATAAACAGTAGCACAAACTGTCCAAAGTGTTGCATGCGTAAGCAGTTCTTGATGAAATAAAATTTTGAAATTTGTAAAACCTTTGAAACTGATGGAGGCAACACACTCAGTAAAAGTTGGGACTTTTAATTCCACTCTTTAATGGTTTAAGTGAAGACTCTAAGTGTTGCAGTTCTGTGAGTGGAGTTTCTCCCCGTTCTTGCTGTGCACGAGACTGGAGCTGCTGAACAGTCCGTGGTCTCTGTGTCTGATCCTCCGTACATTTTCAGTAGGAGACAGATTGGGAATAAATTTATACATTTAGAATAAACATATAGAAACTGATATACTTCTGAATTATAGAGAAGATTCATTATAGTTACCCTACACTGCGGTAGAAGTCTGAATTCTAATTGGTCAGAAGGTATGAGAATGCAGAGCGTTGGATGCAGTGGTGTAAAGCACACCGCCACTGGACTCTAGAGCGGTGGAGACGTGTTCTCTGGAG
>JAOTRJ010000043.1:29037297-29039797 GCA_028564905.1 Leptodoras praelongus | reverse complement strand
ACAATGCAGCACAGCTGTAAAGAGAGAAAGACAGACAGATGTGCATGGAGAGATTTTTTTTTTTTATTAAAAAAATGATAGATAGATCATCGGGAATAAAAAAAAAGGAGGAGAGCGTAAAATAAAGGAGTGCGGTACCTGAATCGGGACTCCTCCAGCAGTGACCTGAAGGGTTAAAGCGAACCCCCCACTCCAGGGCTGCGGCGGCTCATCAAGACCCAGCCGAGATCACTTAACGTCCTCTTCTCATTCCACACACACACGCTCTCGCACACACGCGCTCTCGCACACACGCGCTCTCGCACACACACGCTCTCGCACGCATGCACACGGATGCGAAAACGCAAAGGCTCGTCTCTTGTATTGTCCAGTGGAGAAAAAATTCAGCAGAAGGTAAATCACAGGGAAGTCGTCTTTCAGCGAACGAAAGAAAAAAGATGAAGAATTGTTGAAAAAGGAGGACAAGCTGTTCGTTGTTTCAGTTGTTCAGATTCTCATCACGCTGCTTTTCTCTCTCTCTCTCTCTCTCTCTCAGTCTCTCCGTTTATCTCACTGTATCCCCCTCTCTCTCTCTCTCTCTCTCTCTCCGTCCCTCAGTGTGTGAACGCGACAGAGGCTGCACACACACTGCCGAGTTTGCGGCTCACAATCCGAGCCTCCGTTATGCATCGCCGCCCCCGAGCCTCCTCATTGGACAGCTGGAATGTCATTCACCTGAGGGGCGGAGCCAAAGGCAGGGCTTTAATTCCATTCCAGCCACTTGGAATATGAGGACCTCCCTCTTTCCCTCTGTCTTTCACACTCTCATTCTGTCTCTCTCTCTCTCACACTCTCTCTCTCTCTTACACACACACACACACACACACACACACACACACACACTTTGCAGCTGTTGGCGGGTAAAACACAAAAGCAGTACACCTTGACACACAGTTCACTCCTTCTAGAGTTTCACTACTTACAGAAGAACATCATTTTTCTCTTCTCTCCCTCCCTCTCTCACCCTCCCTCTGTCTCGCTCTCTCATAGATGGATAGATAGATAGATAGACGGATAGATGGATGGATGGATGGATATATACATAGATGGATGGAGGGATAGATGGATGGATATATAGATGGATGTATGGATGGATGGATGGACGGATGGTTGATATATACATGGATGGACATATAGATGAATGGGTGGACAGAGGGATGGATGGTTGATATATACATGGGTAGATGGATTGATGGATGGATGGACATATAGATGAATGGGTGGACAGAGGGATGGATGGTTGATATATACATGGGTAGATGGATGGATGGATGGATGGATGGATATATAGATGGAAGGGTGGACAGAGGGATGGATGGTTGATATATACGTGGATGGATGGATGGATGGATGGATAGCCAGATGGATAGATAGATGGATATATAGGTGAATGGATGTATGGGTGAGATTATATATGGATATATAGCTAGATGAATGGATGGATGGATGGATGGATAGACAGATGGACGGATAGACATTTACACATTACACAGTCTGAGGATAGGAATCTAGCCTTACATCTACATGTGAGGGTTCTCCAGCTAGCCCTTAATGGTTCTCCTTAATGGTTCTCCTTAATGGTTCTCCTTAATGGTTCCATATAGAACCCTAACACACTTTAACACACTAAAACTGACCAATCATAAAGGGCGCTCCAGTTCACTCCAGTTTACTCCAGTTTGCAGGTTCTGTGTAAAAGTAAACACCAGAACACAGAAGATTCCAAGCAGAACCTTTACAGAAAGACCAGAACCCACAGAACCCACGAGGAACCTTTGAGGAACTCTGATTTTCTATATGATAACGACGATAACGGGTGAAATGATGATCATAATTATTTTGTGATATTTATTCGTTTATTTATTGATATTTATTTTTTATATAAAATCTGATATTATTTATTTTATTTTATTTTTTTTCTTTCACACAATCAGACCGAAGATTGAATCTATGAACTGGAATTAAAAAATGATAAATCATATATAAATATTATATATATTATATAATATATATAATACAATACTATATATTTATTATATTGTATAATAGTAAAAATATATATTATATTATATCATATAAAATATAATATATATATAAAATATCTAAAAATAATATAAAAATATAATATTTATTAAAATAAAAAATTGAAAAAAAAAAACTATGAATATGAATGAAATTAGACTGAAGATTTCAGCTTGCTTTTACCTGTAGCTTTTTGCCGATAAATTATTTATTAATTATTAAATAACAAACAAATAAACAAATATAAATTTCACAATGATGTGGATATGATTACAGAAAACAAAAAATCACAATCTAATGAAATAAATGGGATTTATTGAGTAGATCTTCACATACTGTAAGTGTGCAGTTTGTATGATTAACACACACACACTCACATACACACACACACTCACACACACACACACACACACACACACATGTGCGAGTCATGGCGTCA
>JAOTRJ010000043.1:28916453-28926725 GCA_028564905.1 Leptodoras praelongus | reverse complement strand
TGTGTGTTCTGACACTTCTTCCCCCTAACCCTTCCTCTGCGTGAAATGAGCGGGCGGAGAGCGGGCAGTGCAGTGTACGGTAATGGTGTGGAGGCTGAAGTGTAAAGTCGTACCTCAGGGCTATAGTCTCTCCCTCACACACACACACACACACACACACACACACACACACACGGAATGAAAGCGTAAAAAGTATTTTAATGTATATTTAACATACAGACACCCCTGCCACCGTGGACACGCCGTCTCCCAGGGATCCGTCTTCCTGTTTCCCTCTCCGCTCTTTTCTCTCTCTCTCTTTAAACATTTATTCCCAGTTCACCTTAAAGACCTTTTTTTCTTTTTGGTTCTGGGATTTATTTATTTTTTTACAGCTCTTAAACTCCTCGGCTGCCATTTATCATTTATAGATCCTACGGGAACCAGCAGACGGCCCTCTCCTCCTGTCTCGGTGTCGTCAGTGTGAGTGGCGCTCCCCTGATGTCACCTTTATCTGGGACTCTGGGAGTCTCAGGGGCCTTACTGGTTTAACTGGATCATTTATGAGAACCCTCACCCCCCCCTCTCCCTCTTTCTCTCTCTCTCTCCCTCTCTCTCCGTCTCTCTCTCTCTCTCTCCATCTGTCTCTCTCTACCTCTCTTTCTTCCTCTCTCCCTCTCTCTCTCTGTCTCTCTCTCTCTCTCTCTCTCTCTCTCCCCCTCTCTCTCTCCCTCTCTCTCTCTCTCTCTCCCTCACTCTCCCTCTCTCTCTCTCTCCCTCTCTCTCTCTCTCTCTCTCTCTCTCCTCGTCTTTCCGCCTCTTGCACACGCCCACTCGTAGCAGCACAGCGGGATCACAGTAGCCCACTTATTGCATCATAGCTTTTACGGCCTTTTTCAATGCACACGGAGTTTAAAACACTTCCAGTAGGGGCCAGAAGTCTGAGTACCAGAAAGCCCGGTTTTATTTCATCACCCTGCTGTCCTTCGTTTTTTTCTATTAGCGAACGGATAAAAAAAAACATATAAACTTCGACCTTTAGTAAATAAAAATGCACAGTTTGCCATTTGCATCCTGTAGAGAGCCAACAAGGTTTTTAAATGTGGTGTTGCAGCTTTAAGGGCACCGCAGAATAAAATAAATACATAAATATCCTAAATAAATAAAAAAATAAACAATAAATAAATAAATAAACGGCTGGGTTTTTTTGCGCATCCCATCACAGTTCCACTCCTGACCGCAAATCTAGAGATTTGATGCTGCCAAGATTCTTTTCCCAGAGTCCCTTGCCATGTCTCAGCGTCTGACAGTGGCCAAGTGTGCAAAACTCGAACCGTTTTATTTTTCAGCGGTTAATAACACTACCTCCTGAAACGCCAGAGAGAGGGAGAGAGAGAAAGCTCCCTGGAAGTGGTGCTTATTCCTCCTCCTGGAGCAATAACGCTTTCTCAACATGGAAACTTCTTTCCCACGCTTCTAGTGCCGCAAAAGAAAATCCGAGGCCTTTTTGGGATACATCCACATTTTTCTTTCTTTTCTTTTCTTTTTTTTTTTATACAGTACATCGC
Source organism: Leptodoras praelongus (assembly GCA_028564905.1). Classification (NCBI taxonomy): domain Eukaryota; kingdom Metazoa; phylum Chordata; class Actinopteri; order Siluriformes; family Doradidae; genus Leptodoras; species Leptodoras praelongus. The sequence goes on along the minus strand of JAOTRJ010000043.1, from coordinate 28,925,178 downwards.
TGCTCGGCACTCACTAACACCCACCCCCTCCACCCCCAAGAAGGCAAAACGCTATCACTATATTTTTTTTCCAGTTGACACCAAAGTATTCCCTTCATTAATATTTAATCTGACATAAGACGTGCGTCCTTTAAACTCCATTAACATAAAGCTCGGTAAATACTCATCCTCAAACCTCGCTAATGAATGTAACGCAGGATCGCTGTCACCTCCAAGGCTTCTTCAAAGACATGCTTAAATAAACATGAGATTCCTTATTTTTATGTTCAACATCGTTTACTCGGAGACAAGATTTTTTATTTTAATTTAATTCCACCCCACCTCCTCCAAAACAGGAGACGTATTTAAATGATAAAAACGGGAAATAAGTGAAAATGAAGTGAAAATATTTCATGCAGATACGGTGTCATTTTGTTTTGAACTGTCACCTGAATGTGTGTGTGTGTGTGTGTGTGTGTACATGTGTGTGTTTCAGTCTTCACTCACTCCCCTTCTTGCCCAAAATAAGAACAAGTCACGTTAATTTCATGTAAAGCGAGTATTTGGTGTATGCGGTGTCTCTTTCATCTCACTGTGCAGAAGGAGTCTTCTCAGTTTTTCCAGTTGTAACATTTGGGTTTCATCTCATGCGTTTCTCTGGTGATCTGAAGATCTGTATAGTACAGAACATGATTTCTGAACCATATTCTCACCACTTTATCACACGTTAGCACTGTTTAGGTGAATTACATTTTAAACAGCCTGGTTGGTGAAATGTGGAAGAGAAGAACTGCTGAGGAGATTCAGAGTAACCCCCCCCCCCCACTCCCCCCATGATCATTCTTTGCAACTGCTCCAGGGGAATTTCTTCTCGCTAACAAATATTCGCCCTTTTCCTCCTCCTCAGCCTGTCGTTATTATGCAGAATCAATAATTTTTTTTGTTTGTCTTTTTTCCCTCTCTCTTCCTTTGATATGGCCTCTAGGATGCTGCAGGCAAGGTGCTGGACCGCTGGACCATCATGTCCCGTGAAGAGGAGATCATTACCCTGCAGCAGTTTCTACGCTTTGGAGAGACGAAATCCATCGTGGAGCTCATGGCGATCCAGGAGAAGGAAGGCCAAGCGGTCACGGTGCCCTCGTCAAAGGCCGACTCCGGCATCCGGACTTTTATCGAAAGCAACAACCGCACTCGTAGTCCTGGCCTCCTTACACACTTGGAGAACAGCAGCCCTTCTAGTATCCATCATTTTGAAAACATACCGAACAGTTTGGCTTTCCTGCTGCCCTTCCAGTACATCAATCCTGTCTCAGCTCCCATGCTGGGGTTGCCACCTAATGGGCTGAACTTGGATCAAGCAGCTCTGAGACTCAGAGAGCCAAACCTTTCCAATCAGAGTGAACCGATAGACAGCAGTGAATCTGAAGTGTCTCTGTCTCCATTCCGAAACAGCCAGAGTCCGAACCGAGGTGTCATAGGGGCCATTCCCAATTCCATTGAGCCCAAGACAGAACCTAATGGATCATCACCTATAACAACAACCCCATCTGCACAACAAGTCCAACAACAGCAAACACAGCAGCAGCAGCAGCAGCTCCAACAGCAGCAGCAACCCCAGTCCAACACCATAAATGACCACCACTTTGTGAAAAATGAGCAGTCAAAGAACCTTCACTCTTCATTCTCTTCCAAGATGCACCGCATGCGTCGCATGGGTACTCCCTCGCGCAAGGGTCGTGTCTGCTGCAATGCCTGTGGCAAGACCTTCTACGACAAGGGCACTCTGAAGATCCACTATAATGCTGTACATTTGAAGATCAAGCATCGCTGCACAATCGAGGGATGCAACATGGTCTTCAGCTCCCTGCGTAGCCGCAATCGCCACAGCGCTAATCCCAACCCTCGCCTCCACATGCCTATGCTGAGAAACAATCGTGATAAGGACCTCATTCGCTCCACAGGATCAGCCACCCCGGTCATCTCTAGTACCAAGAGTGGATTCACTCTAACAAGTCCTGGACGGCCTCCGCTAGGCTTTGCAACTCCTCCTCTCGATCCAATGATGCAATCCCCCCTTCAAAGTCCTCTGGTCTTCCCGTCCCTGAAGTCTGTGCAGCCAGTACAACCCATCCCACCTTTCTACCGCAATTTACTTTCTCCTGCTGACATTGTGAGTCCTCCAGTGTCCCTTCCCACCAGTCCAATTTTACCCACTACCACCAACAGCACCTCCATCATGGACCAGCAGCAGCAGATCTTAGCTGCCAGCTCCAACAACAGCCACATATCTGAGACAGGAACTTTGTCTCACCACCTTTCTAACACCACAAGTGCCCCAGATCCCATCACCATTGACCCTACACCCAAGAAGAAGCCTCGCAAGTCCAGCATGCCTGTCAAGATCGAGAAAGATCGTGAGGTACCGGAGGATTACGACGACAAAGATGATGATGACGACGATGACAGTTGCCATCACCGTCACCCTGCATCTCATCTCCACAATAACATCAATGGAAACTGCAACAATAACAACAACAGCAGCAGCGGGCATCAGTCGCCCTCCCAGGACGAGATGACGGAAGGCACCAGTGAGCTGCGCTGTATGGACAGCTTCACCTCCGAGGACCAGGACCACGAGCGTGACTTCGAGAATGAATCCGAGACTTCTGAGTCCAAGATGTTCTACCGCGATGAGCCAATGGAAGCTGAAGACCATCGCCACACCTCCAGAAGAAACATGGACAAAGAAAAGGATGATGGAGAGGATGACAGACACATAATTAGAGAGATGGAAGAAAAGAGACGATCCTCGCCGTCCCCACATCAACCGGTCATCAAAATCAAAGAAGAACTCAATGATCCTACCTACGACATGTTCTGCATGGGGCAATACAACCTGTACAATGGTGGAATGGCTGCCGCGGCTGCAGCCGCTGCAAGTATGGCTGCGCTGCACGAGAGCTTCATCTCCTCCATGGGCTACGGCTCAAGTTCACCCAAATTTCACTCCCAGTCTCCAGAGGGTGATCTCTGCTCCAGCCCTGACCCTAAAATCTGCTACGTCTGCAAGAAGAGCTTCAAGAGCTCCTACAGTGTCAAACTGCACTACAAAAACGTGCACTTAAAAGAGATGCACGTCTGCACGGTGGCCGGATGCAACGCTGCTTTCCCTTCCCGACGAAGCCGAGACAGGTGAGATGTTCATTTATTCCTCCCGCAGTCTGCACATTTAACAATTCTCAAGGCTCAAACAAATTGTTAGATGCTGTCCTATTCCTCCTGCTAATGACTTGCTTATTATTTACGTAATTAAATCTGTAGGCGCTCACACTTACCTCACATAGCTTACAGGTAAGTTAGTCCCATCATGACCTATTTTCTCATTAGATAAAAGTTAATTGCTCCACATGAAGTCCCAATTTTATCTTCATCTGCAGCTCGCAGGGGGTGGGAGAATAATTATTATCCTGCTAATGATGTGGTAACTGCGACTCCGTGTGCTACGCGTTGCCTGTCATGCTAACGTACCGAATTACCGCGGTGTCAGTTCACGCTTATTTAATGCACCGAGAGGTCGGGTTACTTGACACGGCTCACCTGTCACACAGGTAAGCTTGCATTTATTAGCAGAGGCTGCGACCTGTCAAGCCGCCGCATTCATTAACACGTTTCGTGCAAGTCGGCAACACGTTCTTCGCCACGAAGACCTCAGAATACACCTGTGCTAACGGGCAGGTAGACGTGTTGATGTCCAAGGTCAGGCAAAAGGAATATGGCAGTGTCTGTCTCCAGTCCAAATGTAGCTATAGGTCTAACTGTACGTCATCATCTGTAAATAAACCACATGTAGAGTTTAGTGTCCACATGTCAGCGGTGTACCTTCTGAGTGTACGTTTCTAATGCATGTGTAAATAAATTCACACTCCTGCTTCAAAATGCACAATGCACACTGTTCAGGATGGAGAGAGACAGAGGTTAATGAGAGACGTCCGATTTAGAAGCAGAGCGAACAGTTGAGACTTTCACTTCTTCCTCGAGCAATTTAGGAAAAATTGTTTAAACGTTGCCGCCCCTCCCCCGCCCGGCGGAATAAACGCTCTTGTTTTTTCTCGGCTATAAGAGCCGTGAGTGTGAGTGTGTGTGTGTGTGTGTGTGTGTGAGAGTGTGTGTGTGAGTGTGAAACGGCGCCGTTAGAAAAACTCGGAGGGAAGAAAAGTAACTCGCTCGTACGCGGAGAGAGAGACGAGGACGTGCTCTTGGTTTTTTTTCCGGGCTTCTCGGGTGACAAGTGACGGTTTTATTTAGATAATAAAGATCGAGAGGTTGTTTGTGTGCGAGTGTGTGTGTTGAGCGTGTCCTCCCCCGTGTTACTGTAATTTGCAAACAAGAGACTCTCCGAGGTGCTCAGTTGTTCTATTCGCCTCCCTCCCTCTCTATCTCCCGGTCTCCCTCGCTCCATCCATCTCTCCGACGCAATCTTTTATTGTGTTCCCGAGTGCGGTGGCATCTGTTCCCAGCTCTGTGCGCTCATTAGTGCACTGTAAACAGCGCAGACGACTCCGGAACAGACGAGACGCAGACGGAGGGATGAACGAGAGCTTATTGTGCTGCAGCTGTGTGTGTGTGTGTGTGTGTGTGTGTGTGTGTGTGTGTGACAGGCTTTCGAAATGTGCTGCTTTCGACAAGGCCGAAGGGACCTGGCACCCCGAGGCAGACCTGACGTCTCGTTCGCAAAAATGAAGAGTCGCGCAAATAGGGCACACACCTCTGCACACGCACACACACACACACACACACACACACTGACAGATGCACTGAAACTCAGTAAGGCGTAGATCATCTGCATACAAATGTGTGAAATGATAACTGACACTTTTACACATTGCTGTCAGCGTCGGCTAATTTTCCTGCAGGGAAAAAAAAATTAGCAAAGCCAGAGCTCTTTACATTAGCTTAAAAGATTTCGCTAGTGAACGTATACACTCTAGCTCGAATTAGCCCAGAGCTGGTTAGCAAAGACGCTCGTTATAGCAAGCTCACGTTTTAGCTAAGTCATAATTTTCTTGAAATTCGTGTTTTAATCTTATCGCCCTGAACTGTCAGTCTTAGTGTAATGCTGTTTGATACTGTAGGTTAGCTTGTTCCAGGGGATTATTAGTGGGAAATATTTAGCATAATTCTGTACTAATTGAGGATTACAAACAAAAAGTAATAATAGTAATAATAATAATAATAATAATAATAACAATAATAATAACAACAATAGTAATAATAATAATAATAATAATAATAACAATAATAATAATAACAACAATAATAACAACAATAGTAATAATAATAATAATAATAATAATAACAATAATAATAATAAAAATAATAATAATAATAATAATAATAATAATAATAATAATACAATCTCTAAATAACTCGCATGCTGACTTTTTGGATGACCTCCATCTGCCTTTTAAATTCTATCAATAAAACGTCGTATTCTGTGATTCTCTTTGCTGCTGGAAACACTTATGCAGCCCAGAAAGGCATTAGCGTAAACACAGAGGGGATTTTCCTGCCAGCAGCCCGAGGAGGCGGAAAAGGGCAGCTACTGTGATCACGAGAACGTACACGAGAACTCATTAACTTATTCAACGACCGCAAGATCTCCAGCCGAGAACACACATGTGCGCCGTACATCACGCCGTATCGCTTTACAGCACGCAGTATATAACGTCATGCATTAAAGACGTATACAGGTGATCGTTTCTAGTCTCCTTTTCTCCTTTTCACCTCTTGGCCAGTTGGAGTTGAGGTGCGTGTGACGGTTCAGCTCCTGCAGCGCTGGCCAGTAAATTCCCCCTAAACGTTTAAACATATGGTCAGGAGAAAACAGGGCAGGAGAGGACACTAGCATTTTGTGCACGTGTGTGTGTGTGTGTGTGTGTGTGTTTTCCCTGGATGTGACCGTGCTGCCCTAAAAGCACACACTATTGTTTCCATATTTTTTGGCGGGTGGATCCTCCATGGCATCTGGGAGGCATTACAAAGCTGCTGTTCCTGAGGACCGAGGAGGTATTAAAGCAGCAGAGAGGTATCCAGAGGAATCTGACGGTTTACGTGGCCAACACACACACACACACACACACACACACTTGCTAAACACTTCAGGCTGCCGTACATTTCTCAAAAGGTGCCTTTCACATATAACTCATAACTATTACATATAACTTATTACTTATTACAATGTAATATAGCATTTATAATGCCATGTAATAACCACATATACTATATAATATACTGTATACCTCACATAGAACATCTTAAACAAACATCCAGTTTCCTCTTTGTTCAAGTCCAATCCAACATCCTGTAATAATGAACCTGCACACGGATCAGCTGCCGCACTGCCGGTCTGCTGTCCAAAATTATTCTCCTCTAAAACCCTGCGAATGATATCCACGCCTTCAGCATTCATCTGTAAATCACTTCAGATTGTTCTGTGAGATGTAGAAAACCGTCCGGGACACCTGTACACAATCAGACACATGTCCAAACACCCCCCTGAAACACATTTATTATTATTATTATTATTATTATTATTATTATTATTATTATTATAAAGTTAAATGAACCCTTCTAAAACACTTGTGCACAGAAAAATGAGAATTTATTAATATTACTATTATTATTATTATTTTTTTATTTATATTATTTTTTACATTTATATTATTATTATTATTATTATTATTATTATTATTATTAAAAAGAGAAATGAACCCTTCTAAAACACTTGTGCACAGAAAAATGAGCATTTATTACTATTACTATTATTATTATTATTATTATTATTATTATTTTATATTGTTATTTTTTATTTAGTTATATTATTATTGTTGTTGTTATTATTATTATTATTATTATTATTATTATTATTATTATAAAGAGTAATAAACCCTTTTAAAACACTTGTGCACAGAAAAATGAGCATTTATTAATATTACTACTATTATTATTATTTTCTTTTTATAATATTATTATTTTTTATTTATTTATATTATTATTATTATTATTATTATTATTATTATTATTATAAAGAGAAATGAACCCTTCTAATCCCTGTGTTTTATTTTATTTATTACCCCGAGCTTCAAATATTGACCAATCTGAATATTATATATACAGCCATTTTAAATATTAACTCCTGGTCATTTTTTCCTGAATAAATCCACCCCACACCTCATCTAACCCCGAAACGCTCCAGATATTATCTACACATTCATCTTACGAATAAATTATATTTATTTTACTATTTACTATGATGAATATATACAGTATATATATATATATTATATATATATATATATATACACTTCATCTTTATTACTCAATGCCTGTCATATTTATATATAAAGAAAAAATTATCTATTCTAAAACAACCTACATCATTGTCTATACTTATTTAGTAATTTTAAGATAAATAAATACATGCAGCATTGGTGTGCACTGTAATGTGTGTGTGTGCTTTATTAGTTATTAGTTTATTACTAACCTGAAACAAAGCTAAATAAATCTGTACACTTCACTTCTATATGTATATCTATTCACTTCCTGCTAAATCCGGGCAGATCATTATCTGTGAATATCATCATCTTCACCCCGACCCGAACTCACCTGTCTGCAGTAACACGGTGTTACATTACTCACCTAAAACCACCCACACGCTGCTGTTAAGCATCAGTGCGTTAGAGTTACCAGGTGTTCTCCAGCACACCTGTGCACAGTGACAGGCGAGGACCTGCGTCTGACAAACTTCAGGAAAGTGGTGCAACTGTTTTCATTGTGCATGAGATTTATTCCGTTATATATGCGGAGTAAATCCGTGTGTGTGTGTGTGTGTGTGTGTGTGTGCAGTGTGTTTACAACGGATTCAAACTGCAAACCAGAAACTCTGAACGCATGACTGTGACGTCAGAAGAGGGACACCACTGCGTCCTGCATGTGTATTATATATTTTATATTACACGACGTTATGTTAATCACACTGTACATGAGGGTAGGCGGTATAGGAGTGCTGATCACGTGACTTAAGCTGCCCGTGAAAACTGCGCCAGCGGTGCCAGCGGTGCGCGCGTGCATGTGTAACATATAGCCTAGTTACGTTTACATAGAATGTAATGTAATGTAATGTAATGCAATGTAATGCAATGCAACACCGCGGGGAGAGCACGAGCTCCCGGTGTGACACGTTTTATCGGTGTGTGTGTGAGTGTGTGTGTGTGTGTGAGAGAGAGAGAGTGCGCTTATTTTATTTGTTTTATTTTATTTTATTTATTTATATGTTACACCCCCCCCCCCCCCCGAGGGTTCAGCGCGCGCGTAAAATGATTGCATATTTACAGTGTATGGGGTTGAGTCTCCGCAGCGCGCGCCAGCAATCACCGCCCTTATTATGCTCGTTAATCACATTTTAGTTCAAAACAAAAGCACGCAGACCCTTCAAGTGTGTGTGTGTGTGTGTGTGTGTGTTGGGGGTGGGGGTGGTTGTTAGTGTCACTTATTTATTTTTTTGCTCTTGCGCATTCTCGCTGGTGACCCTACAGATCCGCGTGTGCGTGTATGTGTGTGTGTGCGTGTGTGTGTGTGTGTGTGTGCGCACTCGTTCGGTAATGTTCGGTCCCGCAGTCTCGTGCGGGTCCGCGAAAGAGTGAAGGTTAATTATATTTCTAAGATCCTCCTCCATTTAAAGCCTCTG
>JAOTRJ010000043.1:27330271-27340656 GCA_028564905.1 Leptodoras praelongus | reverse complement strand
ATTTTATTCAGGCCTGGGTGTTTAACCCTTGGCAAACATTTCCACTGACTGTACATAAGGATGATTGACAGCCACAGTGTCAGTTCTGATGCTGGACATTTCTCTGAAAGCTTCTTTAGAGCTTAAATGCTGAAATATATATGCATTTCCAACGGTTATTATTTCACCCAGACTGTGACACTTGCTTTAGACCCACAATGCTGTTAATTAACAGTCAAACCAGTTTCACGTTCCTTTATCTTTTATTTCTAAATATTCTACTTCTTGCGCTGCATACGTCCTGTATTTATGACTCCATAATGAAGGCCTGCTCCTCATTATGTGCATGCGGCTCGTTAACACGCCACTTTACTCGTAGCTGTAGCGACTTTACAACCTTCAAAAATTAATGCAATATTAAGCAAAAAGGAAGTGAAGACTGTACAGGAAATACAAGCCACATGGTTAGGCCTGGTCCACGGCATGGGCTTCATTCACATTAAGCCCTGGAGCTGTGCTACAGTCACACGCCATTCACATCACATTCACATTTATGCTTTATTTATTTAAAAGCCCGTTTTTATGCAATGAATCCAAAGCGAAGAAATTTGCACCTTGCCGAAAACGTAACCAGTCGGCCCAAACGTTTCTGTTTGTTGTCTGAAGTCTTAGCTTTTGTAGCTAACCAGCAATGGGACTGTATCTCTTTTGAAAATGGTTTCCACAGCACCCACCGTGAAGCTGTGAATTCCACAGAAAGAGGAAGCAGAACGCCTCATTACATCCTGTGTAAGATAGAACCGCATCACAGTTTCCCAACCGATAGCAGCTCTTCCTGAAGCTAACACGTTAAGCAATTGTGACACTCGAAATACAATTCTTTCATCAGAAATTTCATCTCTTAAACTTTCCTCGAATCCAGAAAGCAACCCTGTTGCAACCCAGAAAGTATCTATACATTTGATGTATTTTAATTATTTGGAATTCTCAGCATTTTATATACTGAAGTACCAGAAAAACTGGTACACCAGTTAATCCTTGGTAGGTCCCCCACGGGATCTTGGAGGGAACGTTGCACAGTCCTCACACTGATGTTTTTGATGTCGAGGCCCCAGCATTGAATCCCGATGTTACTTGAGGCAGTGTTGCACACCTATCACGTGAAACGATTCTCGCCAGCCGACGCTTCTCACGTTCACCCATAGCCTTTTTACGGCCACGCTGCTCTCATGAGTTCGAGGTTTTTGTGGAATTCTTGTAGTCAGGGTACACCTTTGAAATGCTCATACGTGAAAATCCAAACTTTGCTTCTATCTACGAAATGCTACGACCCGTCTCACAGGGTCCAACTATTAAACCGTGCTAAAAATCATAAAATCGTGATTACGTGCCATTCTCAGGGTGGAAACAGCTCTAGAATCTTCCACAGATGTCTATTGCTTTATATACGCACTGACAGACGCAACCAATGACGTGCATGGGTGGCATTGCTATGGATTTTGCATAGACTGCTGTACCAGTTTTTCTGGTACTTCGGTGTAGTTTAAAGTTTAAAGTGTCAGAGTGGGAGAACAAACTAACTAAAGCCACACTAACTAAACATTCAGTTCGAATAAACACAAGCTCTTGTAGTGTAGCTACAAATCCAGGTTTATATTAACGCACTCATTTATTATGTTTAATCACGAGTTAGGAGGAGTCTCCAGTCTCTGAGCTCTGTAACAATCATAGATAAAGCTTTAAGAGAAAGCTTTAGGGACGGAACAGTCATTCATAACTGCTATGATGTAACTGAGAAGAGGAAATAACTTGTTTCAGGGATGTTCTACAACATTAAACGTGCATATAATCAGATGCATCTATGCATGATGTCTTGGTTAATAAGTGTAAAATTGTAATCATTGGCAAATTCCTGTGTTGTGAGTGAGATAAACTCATTTCAGGGTTTGCTCTTATTGCAAAATAATCAACTTAGGGTGGTAACTGGGGGTGAGTTCGCTTTATCACATCAACCAGTTGTTGATTATTGTCCAGTAACAGCATGACACTGTGTGCTTTATTCTTTATATATGAATATATGGGTAACATCATGTGAATAAATACAGTGAGCAGTCCACATAAAGAAAATTAATTAATTAGTGATCTCAAGTTTGATATATAAGATTTCAACAGATTATTATTATTATTATTATTATTATTATTATTATTATTATTATTATTATTATTATTATTGTTATTATAAAGAAGCAAACTTTTTTTCTATGTGGAATTTATTTATTTATTCATTTATTTTTATTATTATTTTTTTTTAAAGTGATCTCACCCTGGATATTGGATTGGATTCAATTGGATTATTATTATTATTATTATTATTATTATTATTATTATTATTATTATTATAAATATTTGTTGAAATATTTACAGATGTGATTTTTATTTTATTTTATTTTATTTTATTTTATTTTATTCATCAGCTCATTTTTTAATGCCTCAAGAGAGTGCCATCAGTGGATCTCACACCCTTGTACTACATTTATTCCTCCTCTAGTGTCCTCTAGCTAATAATAATCCACTAGCCGTTTCATAATAATCTGTTTTTCTGATTTGGAGAGATAACCCTCAGCATTGGTGGCCTTCACGATATCCATTACACACTTTCTAATCTCTTCCAGGGGGAGGCTACAGTCAGGGTCACCATTCCGTTTAAAACCGTCCGTGTCTGTGAACTCTGACCTTTCGTGCAACGGCGTGTTCCTGTTCGTGTTTTCAGCTGGAGTTCGACAGAGTGCAGCGTTTTTTTTACAGATTGCTTTACCACGTTGCCCACCGAGAAGCTTTCCACAGAAAGAAGAAATTAAAAAGCCTCTTCGCTTCCTGCGTCAGATAAAAACCACACCACGACTTCCTCCCTGATACGGTTTCTGCGTGGCGGTCTGTCTTTAGAGGTTGCGACATCATCTATATAGTACAAACTCCTGGCAAAATAATGTGTCACAACACGCGACCGGGGCGTCTTGACTTGATGACTGAAGCAGGATTCCTGTAAACCCTCTAAAAATTCTAGTTCCTCTTGTTCAGTTGTCCTCTCTGGACTTCCGCATGTGTTTTGAATTGTTGTCTGGCAAACTGACCCAGCCGTGATCCCCGTGTCGGATAGAGCTCCACTCAGTAGTGCTGGATGCCTGGCTTTGTGTACTCAAGACGCAGATATTTCCCTGGAAAAATAAATAAAACACAGAAAGACAGAGATTTTGAGACGACCAGAGCTACCTTGATCCTTGCATTCCTTCACAGGTCACATGATTTTCATAAATATGATAAAAACCTAACTTAAAGATGTTATAAACAGATTATCGTAAACATTCGACCCATGTAGACGAGCTCAGAGATGATGGCAGCTTACGATATGAACTCAGTATGTTCATAAGTATGTGTTACATAAGCCCCGCCCCTTCAGTAAAAACCCAATCACCTTACTGATAGAGATGTAGAGTTGATTGGTGATGGAAAAACGCTTGAGCACCTGTGTTATATAAGATTATTTGTCTTATATAAGGTGAATATTCGTGCCAGTTTTATCTGTGTCAGTACCAGTTCAACCCTATAGGCACTTGTCTTACACCGTATGACTGTGAGAACACCTTCCCTGAAGCGTAGCCAAGATGGCCGCCAAGCCGACAGGGTTTCGGTAATGAGATTTAGCAGTTTATATCCCGTGGGAGTCCCTCAGGGTTCCGTGCTGGGGTCTTTCCCCTTTCACTTATAAATTGCGATGACATAATGGGTGAAAATACACGTAATTTCACCTCTATGGTGAATAAAATACCCATACAATTATAGTGTTTATCTAGAATCTACCTTAAAGTCTGTTATATAATAGAAATCATTCATTCATGTGTTCATCTTTGCTTCTTCTTGCTCTTTAATGATATCTTTTCATTTAAGATGCATCATGCATGATTTTCCAGCTGGTCTCAGTTTTATCTGGTCGATGTGTCAGTACCAGTTCAACCCTATAGGCACTTGTCTTACACCGTCTGACTGTGAGAACACCTTCCCTGAAGCGTAGCCAAGATGGCCGCCGAGCCGGCAGGGTTTCGGTAATGAGATTTAGCAGTTTAAGTAACGCTGGCTGGTTTGTGGTTGAGTGGCGCCTTGGAGCATCAGCAGTATTTTTGCAAAGGTCTTCAGTAATCTCTAAACTGTGGCTTTTTTTGTTTCTCAGGAAGCTGCAGCCTGCCAACCTCAATGTGTAAGCAAATATGTCAGAGCAAACAGCTTTTTTTACCGCAATGTCAAAACAGACTGAGCCGATGCTGATTTAGCGGACCGGTTACGGGTTCTTTTTATTATTGGTTGATTCGTCGAAACCGTGACTCACTGACATTGACATCGTTTATTGTATTTTATGTTCAAACAGAAAGTTGAAATATAATTGGTTAGGTAGTTAACTAAACCTTTATTGTCCCCATGGGGGAATTCATTTCCAGAGCGCTGTACATCATTGGGATTTTTTTTTCTTCGCAAAATCCAAAGCCCTGCTTTGTTGTATATCCCGTGGGAGTCCCTCAGGGTTCCGTGCTAGGGTCATTCCCCTTTCACTTATAAAATGGGATGACATAATGGGAGAAAATACATGTAATTTCACCTCTATGGTGAATAAAATACCCATACAATGATAGTGTTTATTTAGAATCTACCTTAAAGTCTGTTATATAATAGAAATCATTCATTCATTCATTCATTCATTTGCTTCTTCTTGCTCTTTAATGATATCTTTTCATTTAAGATGCATCATGCATGATTTTCCAGCTGGTCTCAGGATGCTTGGGGTTTCATCATTAACACAAAGTAATTCTTTTCTATAATCCATTTCAGACGAGAAGCTTAGCCGGGTACTTTGTGAATCTGTATCTTTGGTATAAATATGTTACAAATGAGAAAAAAATCCCACTGGATTCTGTCTATCCCTGAAAACTAGCAAGCCATAGAGATCTTTTCAGAACATGAGCACCAAACGCCGTGGCGTCCTCCAGGAAACGTGAGACCATCATAATTGCTTGAGCTTTAATTAGACGGTCGGTGTGGTTAGCTTCGACTTACAGTAGCTTCGACGTAGCTTTCTTTCAGAGCAGGTTAGCCATGTGGTGTTAGTTACCATGGTGATCTGTCCAGCTCAAAGGACCCATCTTTATTGGTACAAACAGATCTAAGTTGATCTAAGTTGATCAAAGTTAGTTCGGAAACCCCAAAGCCTTGCTTTGTTGTATATCCCGTGGGAGTCCCTCAGGGTTCCATGCTGGGCTCTTTCCGCTTTCACTTATAAATTCGGATGAAATAATGAGAGAAAATAAACGTAATGTCACCTCTTTATATCCTGGATTGTTGTGCTTTTTTTGGGATCAGTCAGCCATCTTTAGTGCACAAACCCGGCAGCTTGACTCCCGTCAGGTGCAAAGAAGACGCCTCACATTACCTCGGATTTAGCTTTCACAGGCTTCCGGTTCAGTTCAGGATTCGGTGTGAGGTTTTATTGTTTGTTTTTAAAGCTTTAAACGCACGGAGCCTGTCCGAAACCCTCAAGGTTAACGTCCTGCTCCTCCTCGAGCTTGGCTAAAACAGAATCTAGTCATGCTTATGTGGAAATTGTGTTCTGGAAAGTTCTGGAAGAATCTATCAGTTCTATCATCTCAGCTTCCTCTACATGCTGTGTATCTCTTTTTAAATCCGTCCTCAACGCAGACATGTATTTAACAGCTGTGTAATATACTGTGTGTATACTGTACATAATAATGTACGTAATAACAGCCTGGATTGCTGATGTGTCTAGGGTTAATAGGGAAAATGAACTGAGAACAAAAAAACAATAATTCAGCCTTGTTTTGGTTTAAAGAAGTCCAGAGAGAACTGCAGTATTTGTCATGGCTTCGGTTGCTCTGTAAATCGCCCGAATTCCGAAGTTGCAGCTATGGAGTAAGAGCTTAAAAGTGAAGGCTTTTAAATGATGGCGTTATTGGCACAGAGCATGAGACTTTCAGATATTTGGGTTACAGATGACTGGGATTAACATCCCTGTGGTATCGCTATGTAGTAGCCAGTATTCCAGGCTAATCATTTTATTACACCACAGAAACCTTAACTAAATAATGTGGCTGGAATAGCCACGTCTAATCACACAGACTGCACACACTTCAGCTTCAGAACGACTTCCCGAGCACAGAGCGGCGTTTATACAAGCTAATCTGTTTCACACGTTCTTTCCTTGCTCTGCGTTGTAAAATCAATGAACATCGCAATGTGAGCGCTGCGAGGAACCTGCGGATAGGACGATGGCAAAGAATTACAATTTGTCTTTTACGTTTACCTGATGCTAGCTAACTGGGTAAAAATCAGAAAATGAATTAGCATACATGCTCTTTGTGCAGATATCTACAGATGTCCATCTGATAGCACTTAAAGTCAAACGTGAGAGGGTACTTCTTGAAATGCTTCCTGAGTGTGTAAGACTACAAGCAAAACAAGTCTGTGAGAGTGAACGTTCTTGCTAGAATATCAGCCATTTTAACTAAGGTCCTAGCTAAGGTCCTAGAATATCTAGCTAAGAGTTACCAGTCTGTTAGCTTGCAGCCTATTATTAGTAGCAGTGTGATTGCAGCAGGCAGGAGGCGATCACACTGTTGTTATCCTTCAGGAGTATTCGGTGTAGTTTTGTCTGGATTTCAACTGCCGCAATTCCAACACAATTTGACGCTGTTCCAACTCTAAAATGTCTGACACAGTGCACTCGTTTACCCTCCACACTCGTTTTATCCCCCTTTTTTCCCATCCACTTCCATTGATTTTCATTTTCGTTTCTAATTTTTTGTCACCAGTTCTTCTGCTTGAATAACACGTTGCATACACACTATGACCAGTCTGATCAACTGGATTCACACTCCCAGCTACTGTATGCTTACACACACACACTCCTGTGTTTGATTAAAAGTATTGGCACCCCAAAATTACAGACTGACACACACACCCACTAATGTGAATGGTGCATTTTCTTCAGGAAATGCATCTCTCTAGTTATTCTTCTTCTTCTTCTTCTTCTTCTTCTTCTTATTATTATTATTATTATTATTATTATAGCTAATCAGTAGGGTACAATGTGAGTAAGTGCAACGTTTCTGACCTGTCCTCTTCCTGAAAAATTCATATTTACACTTACAAAATATTTGACTGACTAGCATTCTTGCTAGAATGAATGAGCTCTATTTATTTTTCTCGCTAGCATTTGAGATACAAGCTGTAGCACGAGCTAATAAGGACTAGTTTGTATTAACATATGGTAATAGAGTTTCTGTAATGGTATGTTTTGACTTGTCACTAAAGCAGCTTTCTTTCTGGTTCTGAGCTGAATTTTGACTTCATATTGTGCACTTTTTACCTCAGAAAAACGTCCCGGTTGCCAGAAAAAGATGGACGCAAAAGAGTAAAAGAGCGTGAGCGTGAGTGTGGATGTCTGAGGCTGCTCTGCTTTGTTCCATCTCTTCTTCTTCTTCTTCTTCTTGTGGTTCAGGTGTAGTTTTCACCCAAATTCTACCCAAGTTCCCTTTCTGCAGAGTTTCAGTCTTATTGTTCATCTCTGATATTACAGATATTACACATCAAGAACAA
This sequence comes from Leptodoras praelongus, assembly GCA_028564905.1. Lineage (NCBI taxonomy): Eukaryota > Metazoa > Chordata > Actinopteri > Siluriformes > Doradidae > Leptodoras > Leptodoras praelongus. The sequence continues at coordinate 27,333,018 of JAOTRJ010000043.1, read as the reverse complement.
ACACTCACCTTCCAACCGTCTACCATGTTCCTCACTGAGCTGTTTGTAGCAAATCTAGAAGACGCATTACGCGACGTGCAGAAAAGTTTGTAACCCTGAGAGTACTACTTTTCAAGCGGCACTGATGATAATAATATATATATATATATATATATGATATGATTATATATGATAATAAGTATACAAAATAGAACAGTTAGGCCAATATAAGAAAACTATGGAAGATTACAGTAATTAAATTATTTATATAGCACCTTCAAAAAAATTACAGTAACATAAAATAAATAATAAGGAATTATTGTTGAAACAGAAAAAAAAATCAGTTATGTAAAACAAAATAAATCATAAGCAATGGAACCTACAGTGTGTTTTAGAGATTAAATTAGAGTAAAAATCATTTTTAAAATGTTAGAAGTGATATTAAATCATACAAGAAAAAAAAGCATAATTAATTTTGTGAATCTGTATCTTTTGTATAAATACGTTACAGATGAGAAAAAAAAATCCCACTGGATTCTGTCTATCCCTCAAAACTATATCCCGTGGGAGTCCCTCAGGGTTCCATCCTGGGCTCTTTCCGCTTTCACTTATAAACTGGGATGAAATAATAAGAGAAAAAAATTCACCGTTAAAAAAAAAATACAATAACATAAAATAAATAATAAATTAAAAAATAATTATTGTTAAAAAAAAAATCAGTTATGTAAAAGAAAATAAATAATAAGCAATGGAACCTACAGTGTGTGTTAGAGATTAAATGAGAGTAAAAATCTCATTCTCATTTTAAAAATGTTAGAAGTGATATTAAATCATACAAGAAAAAAATAAAAGCATAATTAAAAAAAAGCAAGGAAGTAATAATGCATTTTATTTAACAAAAGGATCAAAGTACTTTAAAATATTTTTTTACAAATCATTTTTTTATTTGTATTTTTTATTTAATACATTTTTAATTCATTTTAAAACCTGTAAAACCTTTTTATTCATGATATATATTATATATAATAATAATATTATATTATAATAATTATATATATAATAATAATAATAATAATAATAATAATAGAATATGTAATTATTAGAATAAAAAAAAATATATATATATTATTATATTCATATTGTTTTGCAACAAATTATGAATTTTGAAAAAAAAAAAGTTACATTTTTCCAAAAGCATTTTTGGTAAATAGACTTGACATTGTGTGTGTATTATTATTATTATTATTATTATTATTATTATTATTATTTTAAGGTGTCTTGTTCCAGATAGACTTTTTTTAGAGGAATATCTGCTAAACCAGTTTGCCTTTTATAGCGCGGATGGAAACCACAGTCACAGTCGCAGTCGCAGCCTCAGTCCCAACGAGAAAGGAAGTAATAAGGTGACCTTGTTTTCTCTTTGTTTGCTTTTCAAGTCTCAGCCCGTTTCCTTTTATTTGTGTTGCTCTTCTGAGTTCCAGCTGCGCTATTTCCTTCATTTACATGCTCGAATGGGAACGAGTTTCACACTCCTCCATCCCCGGGGCTGTTTGGCGATGCCTCTGGGTGATATCACTGCAGGATTTATGGCGGAGGCATGTCTGTTATGACACTGTTTTTCAAATATTTCGGTTGACATAATGAGTCATATATTCAGTTTCGTGATCATTTCAGTGATGATTTTAGTAATGGAAAAAATGTCCAGCTTCACAAATCATTTCAGTAAACAGTGTGTTTAAGGGTTGGAGAATGGGATTGAGTAATGCAGTGAGGTGGATGAAATGCTGCGTGTTATTATTTTTTTTTTTTTCTCATGTGGAGGTCATAAGGAATTCCCTCGCTGAACTGAGTGATCCTGCACTCGCTGGTGAGCTTGTGGATACTCACAAAGCCACTCCAAATCTTGGCTTTTATTCCCTATTTGGCCTGTGTGTCACTGAACCTCAGCCAGAGAAAAGACTTTGAGCCATGAAAGAGGAATGTGTTTTTTTTCTTCTTTGTATCAGGAAATCCGAGACATCCTTTCTCTGTATGATTTCGCATGTGACTCAGAATTACGCTGATCGTTATATAAACCGACTTGTCTTATTATTACGGTGTTGCTTTGCCTGTTGATTGGAGGCTTGACTTTCTGCGGCAGTTGTGATTCACCTCATGAGATTAGGTTCATCACACGGATTCTGTGGTTCATCTGTGTATCGTCGTTCGCATCAGGCTTCCTGTTCCTTTAACCTCCAAACCCTAACCCTCGATATCCTACATCTATAACTATAGAATACATTTGCTGTTGGCTAACGAATAAAACACTCTGTAATGCTGTAATGACTCATTCATTACTTTGACATTCATTATATTCCGTTAACAGCATGTCCTGAACTGTTTTATTCCTCCCGTAACACAGCCATCTGTCACTGATTAAGATGTTTTATTATTTAAAGACCAACATATGCTACTTTTTAATAATTTAGGATCGTTCCGGGTTACGTTTTATATTCCATCCACATAACAGGTTATTTCCTCTTAGCACTTGCGTTAGAGCAGGTGTGTTGTTGTTGTTGTTGTTGTTGTTGTTGGAAACGTAACATTTGGGAATCTTATTTAAAATCTTTTTATACTGACTCAGTAATGCAGTAACTTAATAACTAAAGGTAAAAGCAGTAGGGTGTCTGAGACATTCAATTTCAGAAATGTATGTACAGGGGTTGGACAATGAAACTGAAACACCTGTCATTTTAGTGTGGGAGGTTTCATGGCTAAACTGGACCAGC
>JAOTRJ010000043.1:26905978-26917020 GCA_028564905.1 Leptodoras praelongus | reverse complement strand
CTCACACACACACACACTCACACAAACACACACACACACTAACACACACACTCACAACACACACACACACTCACACACTCACACACACACACACACACACTCACAACACACACACACACACACACACACACACACACACACACTAACACACACACTCACAACACACACACACACTCACACACTCACACACACACACACTCACACACACACACACTAACACACACACTCACAACACACACACACACTCACACACTCACACACTCACACACACACACACTAACACACACACTCTCACACACACACACACACACACTTGCTGCTGTAGTTTAGGACACAGTTTGACTTCCGGTCATCTATAAACATGAAGTAAACTTCACTGTAATCCTACAGACTGTGGGCAGGAATCACAGCACAGTTTAGATTGACTCCGCCCCCAAACTCCGCCTCCTGAAATTTTGGAGAGCTGGATCTAAACTTGGATTAAAAATAATAATAAAAATCTTTGATTAGGCTTAAACGAATGTCACTTGTTGTATTCCTGTATGAGTTTTGTTCATTCATGTGAATTAATGCAGTAAATAATAATAATAATATAAACGATCCTTAAACACAAATCAACGTTTTCTCAACTGTGTGCAATTTAAGAATGACTCAGCAAAATCCTAACAAATACCTCAAATCATTACACAGACCAAATACCTCGAGATCACGGAGTTCCTTTCATTTTTTAATCTCTCCGCTGACAACTTCACTTCCGCCCTACAATTAATTCCTGCGTTCTTGGCTCGTGGTTTAATCCCGTCGTTTGCAACCTGAAGCTTGGAAGGAAGCCACAGTGATCAGAGAATGCTCCTAGCTAGTACGCCTGACTTGTACTGCTAATCTGTTAATAGCTAACATGAAGCTAAGTATGTAAAATAAAAAAAAACACACTGTTTCCCAATGATTAGTGAATTATTTAATTTGTATTTAACTACATAGTAGGTGATGTGTAGATATATAGGCATGCTGTGGTGCCTTGGGTGAGAGTACACAGCTAGTAGCTAGTACTGAGTAGAGCTAGCTTGTGGAGATAATCTGCTAACGAAGCTAATATGAAGCCTGTGACATGAGGTTACATCGACCAGCCGATATGTATGCTTATACTCACCGTAATAAAATGTTAGGATGCGTTTTAAACAACAGTACTGTATACTGTAGTAAGTCTTGCTTTGTAGGTGATACATTTTCACTATTAGCTAAAGAAGAGGGAAAGCGGCTTGTCCGTCGCTAACAGTTATAATATGATGGAATAAACGTGTGTCTCCATGCGGTGGGCATGGCGGAAGGCTCTCCTCACAGGAACATGGGTTAAATTTCACTTGACTTGTCTCAGTAGGGTTCACGAGAGGAAGCTGTCCGATTTAACGTCTGTCTGTCTACAGACTGTTATTAGAGAATGACGGAGAGAGAGAAAAGGCGGACAGAGTACAGCTTAGCGTCCCGGGCTGACTTCAGACGTGTTCACGCTTAACCACAAGCGAGGCTTTACAGCTAGCCGGAGGCACTGAGGCACTCAGGTAGAGAGGAGAAGAATAAAGGGGTGCTTGGGTGAGCAGAGAGCCCTCAACACCAGATTAATCTCACTGTCTGTCTTCGAGACCTGCCTCGAAACAAGCGCTGTCGCTTGATCTGCGTGTGAGCTGTCATTCAGGACAGCCTGAGCGATGCTTCAGCTATGAGACGGCGCTGCCATTCCGTCCACATGACTTCCCCCGAGCCGCGCTCTGCTTGTGTGTTCAGTCATGAGCCATGCGACACGTGAAAACACTCGGACATCAAACCATGCAGTATCTTTCCACGTGGGAAAGAAATGCAAATGATGAAACAAAGTGTCTCTGACTCTGCCTTTTGTTTTCCCAGAGCTGAAGTAAGGTTCTTATTAATGGAATTATACAAGGAGCTTGTTTTTACGGTTCACAAACAGTCCAGCTCAGTGAAGTTCCTCCTCACCAGATGTCTCTGAATCAGCAAACAAATACAGACAATGCAGACGAAGTACACACTGTACACACACACACACACACACACACACACAGTAATGCACATGCATTATATACAACAAAATGTGTATTCTTACATATAATAAAAGTTTCACAGTAAGGTTTCTCACACTGTGCAGTTTTTAAAGTTTCATTCACATGTTGGGAGAAAACTAAAGTTATAATACAGGGAGCAGCCGTGGGCTTGTGGTTAAGCAACCAGCCTTGCCAGCCTAACTGCTCCCCAGGACGAGGTTGCCCACCGTGTACTAGTGTGTGTAAATGTGTGTTTCACGGCACGGAAGGGTTAAATGCAGAGGACAAATTCCTCTGTGTGCAAGCACGTTATTCCAATACTTCACTTTCTTTCTTTCTATTATAAACTAGAAGGACACTCAGAGAACAAAGACCTCTGCCAAGGCCAATAGTCCAGTCTTTTATGATACTTAAATCTGCAACCACATACATTACACCCAGAAAAGTGTACCAGAAAGTATCAGAAAAACTGGTACAGGAGACTATGCAAAATCCATAGCAACACCATCCATGCATGTCATTGATCGACAGACATCTATGGAAGCTTCTGGAACTGTTTCTGCCGTGAGAAATGCAAGTTAACGCAATTTTGCAGTTTTCATTGTAGTTTAATAGTGAGACGGGTCGTAGCATTTCAGAGGTAGGAGCAAAGTTTGGATTTTAACATATGAGCATTTCAAGGGTGTACCGTGATTACAAGAAATCCAGAAAATTCTCCAACTTACTGTACGACAGCAGCATGGCCGTAAAAAGACTCTGTGCGAACGTGACCGGCTTCTTCTGGCAATAATCGTTTCATGTGATAGGTGTACAACGCTGCCTCAAGTAACATCAGAATTCACTGCTGGGGCCTCGACAAACATCAGTGTGAGGACTGTGCAACACTCCCTCCAGGATCCCCTGGGGGACCTATCAAGAATACCAGTTTTTCTGGTTCTTCAGTGTATATTTCTAGATATATTTCCAAAGCTGTCAGAATTATTGGCGGCATGCTATTCACTGTATTTACGACAGGTTTGTGCATGTGAAACAAATTTAGTTCATCTCGCAATTTTAACCAAAGTGGAAAATAATACGTTGATCCACCCTATGACTCCAAAATCGAATAAGCGCTTCCTTGGCCCAGGATACACCCTTCCACAAAGTTTCATGAAAATCAGCCCTGCAGGTTTTTCCGTAACAGACAGACAAACCAGCAAACCAACAAGCAAATCAAAAACATAACCTCCTTGGCAGAGGTAATACGATGTCATGGATGAAGTCTTTGGCATGTATTTGTAAAGATTTTTTAATAGATAGAATGTAGAAACAAAATAACTTAACGTCAGACACCGAACACGTCGGAGCAGATCTTCAGTAAATGTAACAAAGTGTGTTTGTGTTGCTCTGGACTTACATCAACATTCAGTTACCTGGGTGTGTCAGCGCTGATAACTCAACACCATTAGAGTCAGTTTATTCAACCCAGTGTGTTGTTCTACTACAACTAACTTATTTCAGATAATTAATTGTTCTCATTTACACACTGCTAAATAAGTATCAGTGCAGAGATGCTTCCAGTTCTCCACCACATCTTCTTCCTGAATAAAGATCCAGACTAATGGAACAGCCGAATATGAATATGTCAGTCAGAATGAGGAAATAATACAAATCTCAGAGACACTGTCGACCGGAGACGTGGATCAGGACTAGAATGGAAAGAACCGAAAGACTACAGTTTGGGACCATGAATGTGTGTCATTAATCCATCCTGAGTAACTGCCCCGTCGGGGTGTTGGGAGATTAAATTAGGTTTTGTATGTTTCTAGTAGTAAAACTAGATGAGTGTGAAATATGACTCACATAAAGTGAGAGAAAGTGAAAGTATGAAGTTGAAGTAAGAATACCCTTTTGCAGGCTTGTTGCTTAAGCAGTTCTTGAGATATTGAAATGTGTCCGTTGGAGCTGCGGCGCCCCCTTTGGATGAAATGTCACATAATTTGGTGTACATGTAAAGAATGTGGAAGTGATATAGGATCTGAAATTTTGTGACATTTGAGCCTTTAGATCACAAGTTATTGGCTAGTGAAATGCTAACATCTTACTTCATACACTATTCACAAGGTGGCACTACTCCACAAATGGGCTTGGGTGTTGCAACTCCTCGAGGAAAGTTGCCAAAAAAAGACCGGATTTTTTGGCAAAATTAAAATAACCTGAAAGATTTTTTTTCAGGTTATTGCCCAAAAAAGTGCTTTGAGCCTCCCCCACTTTAGGGGGCACTATCATGAAAGGCAACAGACACCCAGGGACACAAACCATATATTCTGTAGTAGACTTGTGGGGCTACAATCACACCAAGTTGCATGTGGACTGGTGAAGTGTAAGCATGTGGTATCATCAATTACTTTTGGTGAAAAAATGAAGGAGGAGGAAGAAGAAGAAGAACTTTGACAAAAAATGTTATGAGCACCATATCTACCAGCTCAGAATAGCAGCATGAGCCACATTAAAAAAATAAATCAATAAAAAGAGAAAGAAAAAATGGAGTTGATTCCAATTAATTAATGATACCAATCAAATGTTGAAAAGTTGAGGAACCTAAGCCCACACTTCAGGCTTAAATTTGAATATAGATATGAATTTCTGGAGCACCAAAAAGGTCCAAAGGTTTTAGCACCATCTCATCTACCAGGATTACCGTACTGACTATGAGTCAGATGATCAATCCTCTCCTATCACCATCTACTCATGGATCCTGCCAGACTGCCTTCGTGACTTTTGTATCCAGTAGCAGCTCCCTGCACAGACGCTCTCACCTCCACCCGGGCTTCCTCTTCATCTCTTCCTTCTTGCATGACCTCTACTAAATGGCACACGCAAATTTCAATAAATCACTTATTCAGCTTGCTGAGTGAGTCACGAGCATCTGAAAACGGCCATTGTGCAAAAGGGGACGCGATTAGTTCTGCTGCGGGCGACGCGCCTACAAAGGGTCAGACAATAATTGGATTTGTTTGAGGACTGTACATTTGTGCTAATGATGGAAGGGACCACCAAGAGGAACGCATGCCACCGGCAAAAACGGGGAACCCCGGCTTTACCATCAACAAGCGCTTCTTCTACACATATCTCAGCTCTAGTGCACACATGGAAGTCTTCTGAAATCTGGAAAACAGTGGTGCGCACGCAAAAATCTCCTAAATGCTTTTTCTGTTCAGGCCTTATATTCATTATTGCTAATTATAGTAATCATTACAAGTATGCTGGCAATGTAACCCAAAGCTCTCAATGTAAATAATCTTGCTTACACAAAGTTCTCAGAGTAAATTGTCTTAATTTAAAAAATCTACCATCCGAGCCCGACCTCGCTCAGCTCACTCAGAGGTCCTCGACACTCCAGCATTTTCCGCTGGAATTCCTCATTGTTGCTGTGATCTCCCGGTGTTCGGGGTCAATTCAGGAGTTCGCTGGAACATCAGTTTGGAAATTCTGCTAAGCCTTTGATGAGCGCTGACACATCGGGCTGTTTACAAAGTCGCCTAATCACCTGACCGCAATTATTTTTCAGGAAAAATTACACCTGAAAACCTTCGTGTAAAATTCATGTGTGGTCAGAACTCTCACGCGCGTCTCTGTAGTGTAGAGGATAGGAATTCGTACGTTCAGTAATGAGAAGGAGACGCGTAAAATTAGCTTCTGAAGATTTCATTTAGTTTCTCAGTGTAGTGAGCTTATCTCTGTCTGTTTTTCTATCCGTCTCTTTTTCTCTCGTCCTCTTCTTTCAGGGCTCTTATCACACAACCCCAAGGCACCCATAACTTACACTCCTCTCTGACAGTGCAGCTTAGCCAGCTAAAAAAGAATGGTTAACATAGCATATTCTCTCTCTCTCTCTCTCTCTCTCTCTCTCTCTCACCCACACACACCCTCTCACCCCCCCTACCCCAAGCTGTGCTTCTGAACTGTCAGGTCTGGTCAGATAAGAGTTGATCGATGACTAGCTTGCTGGCTCCGTGCTGCCCCGGTCTCACCGTGAGCTCCATGCTCAGACAAGGCCGAGACTCCACAAGGTTACAGAACCGAAGATTGACCCCTGCAGCACACCGTACATACAGTAGCTATGTTTCAAAAGTGCATCATACCTCTAATGTACTACAGGCCCTGACATATCAAGCGGAATGCCATCCGTCAGGTACTTGGTAACCTGCAGCCGGCTATGTTTTTGTGACAAAATGAATACATTTGGATTTAAAATGCTATTTCACACTTTTTCATGCCATTTTTCTTCATGTCTTTGTATACTCATGTGGACTTTTTGCAGTTCTTTGTCCATTTTTAAGATGTTCATTTCAAATTGAGATGGTTCAGATGTTCATCGCCCAGAATCTCTGCACACGCGGGGCACCCAGCCGCCACCTGATGTCCAGAAGCATCCAATCACAGACCAGCTGGTTGTAGAATAGCTTCTACCTGCAGGCTCTCGGTGACTCAACAGTATTTTGTTCGTTCTCATTATGCTGTCATCATTAAGTCATGGATTTCTGTCCAATAGCAGATGAGTTTCTAGAGTCCAACACTTCATATTCCAGTTCCACTCCATCATGTGCTAAAGCTTTTGGTATTTCACCATGCTTTCTCACCTACAGTGTCGATCTAATCTCTGGCAGACTAAAATATTGTTCAGTCATTCTTTATTTCATGTGATTTATTTGAAAAAATAGTTGGAAATAAGATTTAAAGGAACAAGGAATGTAACAGAACCTGTATTTGATGTGCATTACTGTATACAGGTGGGTGACAAATTAAAGGAAAAACCAACACAGTATGTCTCAGTAAGGTGTTGGACCACCACAAGGTACCAGATCAGTTCTACACATTGAACTCTACTGGAAGCGATGAACACCGTTCTTCAGTTGGTGTTTTGATGATGATGATGATGATGGTAGAGTGCTCTTGATGTTCATGGTGACCTCAAAGCACTTTTTGTAAGTCTCTCTGGATAAGGGCGTCTGCCTTAAATGTAAATGTCTAACATGCTGCTCCAAAGTCTTCCACAAGGGTTCAACTGGGTTTGGATCTGTTGAGTGTAAAGGCCATAACACATGGTGTCCTGTAGTTTGGGGTGGAGTCATCCTGGAATAGCCATGGAAACTGCCATGAGAAATAATTCACCATAGGATGATCAGTCAGATGAGATTTGCTGTGACGTTTCACTCAAGGTGGACTCGAACCGTGGCAGCGGATACATTAACACACAGATTTACTTCCTTTTCCTTTACAATTTTCCACCTGTCTGTATAACACATATAATTAATTACAGTACTTGCTTCACTGCACTGGTTACCAGTAAAATACAGAATTGATTTTAAGTTTTATTATTTGTTTTTAAAGCCTTGCATGGCCTTGTGCCACACTATATCTCTGACTTGGTGAGCCACCATTCTACTTCACCATCCCTCCAATCTTCAAACCAGTGGCTCTTAGATATTCCAGGCTCACAGAGGAGGTGTGAAGGTGAAGACTCTGGATCATTCTCCCAACTGAGTAAAGGAATCACCTCCAATAGATCATTTTAAGTCAAATTTAAAAAGATATTTATTTTCTCAGGCATTTGAATTCTTTTAAAGATGATATGTCTAGTAACCTGTATGTCCTGTCTTGTCATCAGTAGCTCATTCCACTACGTTTGTCTTGATTTGATTGTTTTATTCTTTCTGTTTTAAGTTGATTTTCCTGTGCTGCACTTTGACCGACACTGCTTATAAGCACCAGGGTTCGATACCCTGAGTGGACTGGTGACCTGCCCAGGGTCTTCCGCAGTCACTAAGATAGCAAAACATGCATTTTTCTTACAATGACTTTGTAATTATTGTCTATTTTAGTAGTCTAGGGCTTTTAATTGAGATCCATGACTATCTGTATGATTGATAGTGTGTTTGGAGAAAAGCCAAGCAGAGAGTGATTTAAGTCTATGAATATCTCCAACATGACAAATGTGACAGGTGATGTGTAAATGTTTAAAGGCAGATAAAGATCTCCTGACTGAAGGGATTTGGAACCTGGGGGTAAAAGTGCACCAATAAACCCAATCGGCTGGTATAATGGCCAGTGAATTAGTTAATGGTGAAAGGGAAGCTGATTAGGTACACACTTTGGCTGTATTTCTGTATATTTTGGTGATGAGTGTGAGAACTAGTGAGCCTGTGCAGGATCCTGGTTTACAGGAGCTTTTCGTAAAACAAACACTGACGGGATGTAAATTGTACATTTCAACCCGTTCTCTTCTTCTTTATTTTACCTTACGACTTAAAAAGGCCAGGAAAGGCCATGCCAGAGTGACGGAGACAGAGAAGGCTCGCAGGCCATGAAAACTTTGGTTATGATGAATGTCTGGGCTGAAAGAGCGTGAGCACCATATTTGGAGATGGACAGATAAAACGTTAACCTTGCTCCCTCTTAGAATGAACATTCCCAAGCTGTAATAAAATGTGTGGATGATAGTCACTGGACTGCTCGTCATATACAAAATAAATCACCAGCCAGGTATGTAAACAGAGCGGGTGTGATTTTCCACATGGCACACTGCCCATAGCGCTGCGACTTCCCTTTGCAGCTATCCGCTTCCTCTCACAACCCAAAATTAGGTTCTATCACCTGCTGGATTGATCTAATGTACGGTATTTGTGCCACACCGTGGCTGTGCTGTGCTGATTTATGGCTTTTGAACTCACTGAGACACTCAGAAATCCAGCAGCTCAAGTCGTTCCTGTGCAGAACCGAAGCCACAAATACAGCAGCAGTTCTGAATGGATTAAAGCGATATTGGACTCGCTGTGTTTGACCCGCAGGAAAGTCGTCAGCAAGTGAAAGCACCTTAAATCACTGACTGCTCCTCTTTCTCGCTCTCCTGTGGGAGAAAGCCCAGCACAAAGCTGACAAATCCTCCTTACAGCCTTTCAGCCTCCAGAAGGACTGTGTAGGGCTGCGTGGTGTCGTCTCAGTGCTTAACAGCAGAACTTGACTGGCCAAGGACACGTTAGTGAAACTCCCAGTAGGGAGTCACTGACTGGTACCCTACTAGTGGCCCAGTGTGGTGGGGGAGGGGGGTGGAAAGAGAGAGAGACAGAGAGAGAGACAGAGAGAGAGAGAGAGGGAGAGAGAGAGAGAGAGAGAGAGAGAGAGAGGGAGAGAGAGAGAGAGAGAGAGAGAGAGTGAGACAGAGAGGGAGAGAGAGAGAGAGAGACAGAGAGAGAGAGAGGGAGACAGAGGGAGACAGAGAGAGAGACAGAGAGAGGGAGAGAGAGAGAGAGAGAGAGACAGAGAGAGAGAGAGGGAGACAGAGAGAGAGAGACAGACAGACAGAGAGAGAGAGAGGGAGAGAGAGAGAGAGGGAGACAATGGAACAGTGTAACAGAATCAGAAAGAGTGACAGATCAGGAGGTTGAGCGTGAGTGAAAAAAAAGTCTAGCAGAGAAATAAATAAATAAATAGATAAATATGTAAATAAATAAATAAACCGTGGAACAGTGGAAAAGCCAAGGCTGAGAGAACAGTGGAAAAGAAAGAAATTTTAGTTTACATACGAGTCCTGACTGTAATTTCCCAGGAATTGCAGTAGGTCTGATACACTCTCACGTCAATCTTTCTGGGAATCGTCCCTTCTCATTTAATCACAGTAATCACACTCAATTCAGTGCAAAGTGCAGAGAGAGAGAGAGAGAGAGAGAGAGAGTGAGAGAGAGAGAGAGAGAGAGACAGAGGCAATGGAAACAGAATGAGTAACAGAGACAGAAATACAGAAGGACAGAGTAAATTAATAACTTGAAAGATGATGAGACAAAGAGACATAAAGAGAGAGAGAGAGAAGAAAAGGGAAACAAGAAATGGAAAAGGACAAGGGGAAACTAATGTAAATAGGGACAGAAGGAAAGAGAGACAGAAGAGAGAGAATCAAAGGAAGACATAGGGACAGAGAGAGAAAGAGACAGAATGAGAGGGAGAGAAAGAGAGAGATATGAGAAATGGAAAAATGGGAAATGGAAAGAAGCAGACAGATAGGCTGATTGAGTAACAGGGAGATAGAGAGAAAGAAAGAGAGACATAGAGACTGACTGAGACAGAGAGAAAGAAAATTAAGAAAGAAAGAGAGACAGCTAGAAAGTGAGGAAAAGAGAGAAAGGGATTTAGAGATAAAGAGCAAATTACTGTGTAAGCAACAAGAGAGAGAGAGAAACAAGAAATGGAAATGGGGCAGAAAGAAAAAGAGAGAGAAGAGAGAGATACAAAGGAGACAGGAAGACAGAGAGACAGAGTAAATTACTGACTTGAAAGAGATGGTGAAACAAAGAGGCATAGAGAGAGAGAGAGAGAGAGATAAAAAATAGAAAATGGGAAGAAACAGAGACAGATAGACTGACTGAGCAACAGGGAGATAGAGAATGGGGAGAAACAAAGAGAGACATAGAGACAGACTGAGACAGAGAAAAGAAAAAGAGAGAGAGAAACAGGAGATACAGAAAGAAGTGAATTATTAAGTAGAGAGTGACTGTGAGACAAGAGACACAGAGGAAAAGAGAGAGAGAGAGAGAGAGAGAGATTCTTTCTCACTATAGTGTGTCTATCTATGGAACTTCGTCCCTCTCGTAAGCAGGACTGAGTCTGACGACACGTTAAAGGAATTGCAGAAATGTTTCAGAGGAGAAATGTTTACGGTGTGACGTAAGAACGATCTGACTGCTAAACGAACTTTTCTAATTCATTTCATACACTGAACTTTGACACTGGAACAAAGTCATGTCACACAGCTATAGAGTAACACAGCTATAGAGTAAAACCACTATAGAGTAACACAGCTATAGAGTAACACAGCTATAGAGTAACACAGCTATAGAGTAAAACCACTATAGAGTAACACAGCTATAGAGTAACACAGCTATAGAGTAACACAGCTATAGAGTAAAACCACTATAGAGTAACACAGCTATAGAGTAACACAGCTATAGA
>JAOTRJ010000043.1:26881421-26903949 GCA_028564905.1 Leptodoras praelongus | reverse complement strand
ACCCAGAGTCTCCGCCCCACCCGGGGATCGAACCCGGGACCTTCTCGCTGTGAGGTGACGGTGCTACCCACCGAGCCACTGTGTCGCCCAAACCTCATTCACCTGTTTTTAATCACCGGATCTAATCAGTGGATCTGGGCTTTCAGCAGGGTGTGGCTTCTGCTTGGTTGGAAAGAAAACCTGCACCCACACGGCCCTCTGTGGATAAGACTGGACACCGCTGCCCTAGATCATTAAGATTCATTTGTGGTGTAGTGCCACCTAGTGAATAATGCCATCCATCCATCCATCTTCTTCCACTTACCCGGGGCTGGGTCATGGATAATGTTCAACGCAAAACCAACACAAAACCATAATTTTAGTAGCCAATATCTTGGGATTTAAAGGCTCAAACTTTATGAAATTTTACGTCCTTCGTCATCACCAGACTCTTTACTGATGCACCAAATTTTATAAATTTTGTCCATAGGGGGCGCTCCAACTGACATTTCAATATCTCTGTCTGTAGCTTGGACTGCTTATTTCATTTCACTCTTGTTCTTTCTCTCACTTATGTGGAGGTCATATTATATGGTTTACAAATAGATAAATAAATAAGATCTCATTTTTTTCTGATGCAAGTGAAAGGTTGGAGGAAAAAGCTAAAGTCAAAGTTAGGGAGGAAAAAAAAAAGGAAAAACCTGAACGATCTCATAAATATCAGGTGACAAATTATAAATGAATATGCGAGGGTCTCTGCCTATTCCTGTGTGTTTATTAAGAAGCAAATGTTTGAATAGATGTAAGAATTGTGTAGTATAAACAGTGGAACAGCCACAGGAAAAATGATGGGTTCACATGACAGGTATTGGTGTAGTGTTTATGTGAGGCCATGGACGAGAGTGGGACTAAACTATTCGCCGAGCAAACCACTGCTTTACCCTTTCAGGGGCCCTCGGTGGAGAGAGACTCTTTAAAAAGAGACAGGCAGAGTAAGAGAGAGAGAGAGAGAGAGAGAAAGAGAGAGAGAAAGAGAGAGAGAAAGAGAGAGAGAGAGAGAGAAAGAGAGAGAGAGAGAGATAAAGAGAGAGAGAGAGAAAGAGAGAGAGAGAGAGATAAAGAGAGAGAGAGAGAGATAAAGAGAGAGAGAGAGAGATAAAGAGAGAGAGAGAGAGAGAAAGAGAGAGAGAGAAAGAGAGAGAGAGAGAAACAAATCAACAATCAAATGAAAAATTGACATTTAAGTGGAACTCCCATTAAATCATGATTCTGTGTATGCAGGTAGTCGCTGCCAACTGTGGGAAAAAGGGAGAGTTTGGATAATTTATACTGGACTTTCGCTTCAGTTTAACCTGAAGTGTCTTGTGTGTGATTTACGGTGCTGGAGAAGAAGTGTGGAGTGAACTGTCCGGTAGGAATGTTGGGGATGCTGCAACTCAATGAGGGATTTTCACATGCCTGTATGAGCAAAGACGGATCCGTGGACTTGTACGAGCAGCATGGCATTAAAATAGTGAGTGATGGCGATTGTTGGGATTGTATTGATCATCTATACATAGAGATCATATGGATCTAGACATATAGCCAGAAAAAGGAAATTAAATTACATTTGACTTTACTTTCATATTCCCAGCCATGAATGGGCAAATCTTGGAGAATCTGCCCCAGCTCTTCTGGAGACTTTGACTGTCATACATACTTCCTTTTTGGAATGTAAAGCCCAGTAGCGTTATCTTCATTATGTTTTTGTCTGAACAGTGCTCTGTTATGTAATGTGTTGCTTTTGTTTCTGATGTACAAACATTTTTGTGTAACGTTTAATTTTTTTTTGTTGGAAAGGTAATGTTTGGAAATATAAACGTACTGACTCAATAATGCAGAACTAAAAAATAACAAAAGTTGTTTATAAAAACAACAGGGTGCCTAGGACTGTATATCAATAGAAACCTCATTAGGGCCTTTGGTGAACAGAGATGAAGGGAGTGGTTACACCAAGAGGAATCAGAAGGATCATCAAAGGTACAAGAAAGATTACATGCCTGGATTACACTTATCCCACCCTTGGAGCTAGATCTGGCGTCGTTGGAGATGAGCTCCTGGTGACTGGGCTGCCCATACACGTCAGACTCAGCCCAAACTGGTGACATGAATCTCCAATATTGCATCTGTTAAAGCTCTTACTGCAGTTATTGTAATGACTATGTCTCATTCTTCACACGTTTTGCATAATTTAGGAGTTCTTTCAGGTTATAGGACATATTGTGTTTGTAGTAGGTATTGTATGGCTCATTTCCAGCAGTATAATAATTCCTTGAATTCAGGATTACCAGCACTACCTTTGGATATTCCAAGTTAATGTCTAAGCACAGAGTGTCTGCTAAATGCCATACATGTAAATGTATCTGTAATATAATTCAGTGGCAAGGCACATGATAGACAGAGATGGCTTTTAGGGTTGTGGAATGTCACTTGGCTTGCAGCACCAGTGTGAAATGGAAAAGTGTGAGCTACAGTACACTGGGACAGTCTTACATCCACACACAGCACAGGCTCTGGTATGTAGCAAACTTCTAGCTGCTTTCTCACAGGCAAGATCCTGGTGGCCGGAGCCTCGGGGTGTCTGCATACTCTCCAAACTGAGAGGAGCCATCTTTAACGATGCCCCCTGGCATGTCCCACTGGATGGACACCCTAGGGTAGGGATTAGGGTAGATCCAGGGGAAAGTGTTGCCACTAGGAGTAGTGGGAGAAAAATAATGAATGAATGAGTGTATTATTGTTGACATTTATTTACTTGTTTGTGTAACAACGTAACTGAAGCACAAGAGCAGAAAACCCAACTCCTAGCTAGAAGTAATGCTGTATTCAATTTACCTTGGAAGTGGGAATTAGGAATGTGCCTTTGAGCTACAAAGTCATTGTTCTAGTTGTCTGTATGTCGAGCAAATACCTGTATAAAGGTAAGAAGAGCTACGTCATTTACTGTTGATGCTGTGAGCAGCCGAGCTGATTTGATGTCACCTGCTCGAACGCTGGTTTGAGGAAACCCTTCCTATTTTAGGAGTGAGGCTTCCGAGTTATTTTTCCTAGTTGGAAGTGCAAGCGATAAAAACAGTTCAGCAAAACTAAACACAAAACCTATAAAGTGCCTGTTTACGATTCGGTCCTACGTAATTTATACCGTTTTATAACGATGGTCATGATCACTGATAATACACACTAATAACAGTGATAGGATGGTATGCCTAGCTAACTGTGAGGTACATTACATTTTCACAGTTTCAGAGATAATCACATGGAACAACATGAACTCAAGATGTTGAAAGGACATGTTTTCATTAAGCCACAAAATCTCTGGTCATTTCATCTGTAGGTGACTGTTACAGCTAGAATAACACAATGTGTCAGTATATGACCCTCTGAATCTGGAGCTATTGGTGGAGTTAAGCATCTGGAAACACTTCACACATCATAGGCGAGTCCGAGGTGAGAGCCAACGCTGAAAGTGAACTCCAAACCGGAAAAAGGATGTGATTGGGCAAAGGTTCTGTCATTACTGCATGATAGAAATACTGAGCAATTACAGCGCTTCATTACGTTGCCTCTGCTTTTAATTAAAATTGCTGCTTTACCCTGAGAGACACTGTGGATGTGCACGTCTACTAAACATGCTACCGTGGAGTGCACATTTCTACTGGTTTATAAACTGATTTATAAAAGTGGACATGTATCTGTGTATTTATTATTATTATATATTGTAAATATATAGGAGGATATTACAGATGATAATATGGAATATTCATCAACAAAATAAAGCTTATCTGTAAAATATCTTTGGCATGTCTCATTCACATTTACGGCATTTTGCAGACACCCTTATCCAGATCCAGACTTACATTTATCTCATTTATACAACTAAGCACTTTAGGGTTGGGGGCCCAACAGTGGCAGTGGTAGGTGGTGCTTTAGGTAGGTGATTTAAACTCACAGCCTTCTGATCAGTAGGCCAATGTCTTAAACAATTGATATACCACTGCCCTCGTGGTCATCTAATGGTCCAAGCTTTAAGATTTTGTGAACTAGTTACAATCCCATAGGAGGTAAAGTGCAATCAGTGGAAATCAGGCCTTAAATTCACAAGATAGCAACATAAACAATAATAAATAACTCCAAACCACCAGTCTATCAATGTCTGCTGAGGCATACACTCTTCTTTGGAAAATCATCCTGAGCATTCTGTGCTTCCTAATAGTGTTGGACAAATATTATTCAATTCACATTTAAGAGTTCTCTCAAAGGGATAAACAAAAGAATCCATACGAGCTCTAGACTTAACCTTGAACTGTTTTCCTAAGAGTGCAGTAATTATGAAAAGTCTTTCACAATTAGCTCATTTTTATTTTTGGCAAACACTCACACAGGCAGTCGAAGCAGCAGTTATGGTCAAATCCCCAGTAAGTCCAATAAGAGCTCCTTTACAGGCCCATGGAGTAGCAACACCTGGTTGGTCTGGTCGCTGAGAACTAGTTTCAGGGAGTGTGTTTGCACTATACAGGCGTTTAATTCACAGATTTTCACATGAAAACTTTTAGCCCTGGGGTTTATATAAGCACTGGAAATTATGACCATTTAGTTTAGTGCTAAGTCTTGCGTAGCTTAACTTCAAAGGATTATACCCGGTAAAGACAAACACTAAACACAAGAATGCAAGCCTGTTTACAATAAAAAGTGAAAGAGCATGACAGTCGACTAGGCCGAATCTACATCGCATCCATCTTCCCATAACCAGCACTGAGCTCCTGTTTCCAATGACTAGCTCACAAAATCTTAACTCCAGCCCTTTTATCACTTTGAAGATGAGTCATGCCACAGATGGAGCCCACATATTTCACAGATAGGCTGTTATCTTTGACTAATAAATATTTATCAAGGGTGATAACCTTCCAGCCATGAGAGTGACAGAAATTGCTGATGATGTGATCTTGTGGTTAATTGCAACACAGTGTGAGCAGCGTGCTTCAGGTCTGAGCTATGAGGAGTCGTTTGGAGGTCATTCTGTCTGTATCCTCGCAGCCCTCAGAGACGGTTATTGCTGTAATATCTCAATGCTGTAACCGTTTCGGTAATTAACACAGAAAATATGGAGAACCTGAAGGATCATAAACATCATCTCTAATTTAATCACAAATAATGATATTGATGTAATGATCATTTACAAATGACCGACAGTGCTGCTGTAATTACCTCTGCCAGGGAGGTTAGGTTTGTTTTCAGTACACTTTGGGTTTTTTGTGTATGTGTTTGTTTGTTAAACTCACCAGGATTACGGAAAAACTACAAGGCAGATTGGCATGAAATTTGGTGGAAGGGTGTAGCATCGGCCATGGAAGAAACCATTCAACTTTGGAGTGCATGTTTTGTTTTTTTTGCAAGAAGTGGCAAAAATGATCTGTTGTCCAAACATGATCCCATTGCGTAAAAACTCTGCCTTAGTCGAGGTCTCTGTTCTCCAAGTACACTTCCATATACTAATGTTTTCTTCCTTAACATTCCTAACTAAAGGGAAAACCCCAGTATAATTCTCACCATCTTTGCACATCCTCTCCACCAGCCTTGCCAATCCGAGGTGCTAATGTAGACAAGGTGGCTAATTTGACAGCGTCAGTGTGAACAATTACACCTTGTGTTTGTGTAGTAGTTAGCGAGAGCAGGCTGCCTGTTTAACTTGTCGTAATGTGTCAAAACAGATACCTCAGCCTCTCATACAACCCATCCCCTCCCTTTCTGAACTGCCCTGTCCCTGGTTCTTCTCTCTATCTTATCCTTATTATAAGGATGTGGCTGTGTGGTGGCATTAATGATGCCTTTGAAGGAGAATTTATGGGTTTATGAGGCAAGGCAGTCATGTGGTGGAGCAGCAGGGCATTGCTAACAGTCCCAGCAGGAGGCTCAGAGCCCCCCGGGGTTCCCTGCTGATCCCTGCAGGAACCCAGCAACCCTGGCAGATTACAGTGCAACTGGGGCACACCTTCTATGTGTCACCTGCTTTCCTGATGTCTGAAGCCTGTATAATGCAGCTGATGAGTCAGTAAGGAGTAAACATAGTCAAACTCAGGAATGAGTAACAATAAACATGATCTGCCTTTGGCTGAGGTATTAGGCTACATGGAAAGCTGTATCAAGAAATGAAGTTTCCTGATGAGAACCTGAGTTATTCAGATAACTCTTCAGTTGTCCTCTCCTTCAGATAACAAGACAGAGACAGCCACCCAGATCAAGGGTCTTTATCAGCAAGTCTTGCTGGGCACCAGATCACCAAGGAGTCGCTGGAACCCCGTCATGCTGTAGTGTCACGCTGTAGTGTCACACTGATCACACTCAGATCACACTGAGAGCCACAGCTGATCAGAAGTTTCTTCAGCATGTACAACATGGACTGTGTCTGACGCTTTTTGTCATTTTTCTTTCCTACAGAATGGAGAAACAGCATGGGACATAAGAAATTGTTGAGGAACATAATCATGCTTATTCCCAATACAAACAAAGGACTGGGAAAATGAGACATCATTAAACCAAATAAAAACCAGAATCATGTGAAACAGCAGCCAACATGTGCGTTTCAAAGCCAAAGCTCTCTCCGCATTTTTGTCCTCCTCATCCTCACACAGGCAGCATGGCATCTCCAGCCAACGTTGTCCCTGATGCCCCTGCAGTCGCAGGCAACATGACGTGAGAGGGCTGTATGTGAGCATGCTGTACAATTAGCTTAAATCAGGCACAGGCCTGACGCTCATTCCAGGGAGCATGGGACGGGGAAAACGCTGAGGTTGCGTACAAACAATCCTATCCACCATTTCACCCAGCATGGGTCAAGAGCAGACCAAGGATGAGAGAGAGAAAGAGAGAGAGAGAGAGTGAGTAAAAGATTAAAGGTCTCCTCTTTTACAATACGTATTTTTTATATCGCTTGGTTGGGTACTTGAATGTCCTGGTGTGCTTTTTTTCCTTCCTCCATTTTGTTATATAGTAGCCTGGGGCCTAGAGGGCACAGAACATTTGTCATGCAGTGTTTTACCTTTAAAAGCCATCTGTGCAGGGGCTAATTCATTTCCTTCTCTCTCTGCAACCAGTGCACAATAAAGGCCAAGCGAATAAGTCAAGAAACAAAATCTTCATAAAAGCCTTTAGCACCAGCACCGGAGCGGCCCAGACTTTGGCACACACCGTATTTCAAGATCACAGGACGGCTGAACTGGTAGGAAGGAGAGACACTACTTACAGAAAGATTGCAAAGCTCTGGGGACTTACGAGTCTTTGAGACTCTGACATCCATCCCAGATCCTACTCAAGTATTGCGTATCATTATTATGCTAATATTCTCAAAGCTGCAGTCCACTGTGAAGGGGAGGATCTCGTAAAGCAGCGTTATATTAATCACGGATATCATGCCTGGTTTTGGAATGGGGACAATGTCTTGGAAAGCCCTTGGATCCCATGGTCTTCAAGGGCAATCAGTGGCTCATCCTCTGGCTGAAGCTGGGTTTCTGAGAGTGAAATAAAGAGCCACGCTCCAGCTCCTGCTCCACCAGGCTTACCCAATAGACATTATGGATTTTTCATTAATATACACAGGGATAGTAACACATCAAGCACCAAGTGAGTCTATAAGCAAGAGTAATGTTTAATGTTATAATGTTATCATTTTTTGTAAATATTTTATTAGTGTCTTTTACTTTCTATGCATTGTATTATTTTATGTTTATTTTATTAAGCATGTGTATGCATACATACATTAATCAATCAATTTCTTTGTTTGTTTGTTGGTTGGTTGACTGGTTAGTTGACTGGTTGGTTGGTTGGTTGAGTGGTTGGTTGGTTAGTTGACTGGTTGGTTGGTGGGTTGACTGGTTGGTTGGTTGGTTGGTTGACTGGTTGGTTGATTAGTTGGTTGGTTGACTGGTTGGTTGACTGGTTGGTTGGTTGATTAGTTGGTTGGTTGACTGGTTGGTTGGTTGTTTGGTTAGTTGACTGGTTGGTTGGTGGGTTGACTGGTTGGTTGGTTGGTTGGTTGGTTGACTGGTTGGTTGACTGGTTGGTTGGTTGACTGGTTGGTTGGTTGGTTGGTTGACTGGTTGGTTGGTTGGTTGACTGATTGGTTGACTGATTGGTTGATTGGTTGGTTGACTGGTTGGTTGACTGATTGGTTGATTGGTTGGTTGACTGGTTGGTTGGTTGATTGATTGATTGGTTGGTTGGTTGACTGGTTGGTTGACTGATTGGTTGATTGGTTGGTTGGTTGACTGGTTGGTTGACTGATTGGTTGATTGGTTGGTTGACTGGTTGGTTGGTTGATTGATTGGTCGGTTGATTGTTTTTCCAGTTGTTTCTTCTGCTTAATGCCATCATTGGACTACAAGTAAAACTGTGTTTAATAGACTTAAAAACCCCTAATAAACATATGTAAGATATAAAATCACCTGATGGTGGATTTCAGAGAAACCACAAAGTGCAAATTCCTCTGTCTTGAAAAGGGTTCTTACTGAGCATGTGATATAAAGGCACTAAAAGGTGGTATGTTTAACCGTTTTAACGCTGCAGACCAATTTGCTGTAAACGGTTTGTGAACTGGATACTCAGATACAATTCAATTTCATATGAGAGCTCAGTAGTGAGTATACACAGAAACTCCATTAGACGAGTCATTTCCAGTGCAGTGGGATGTTTTAGAAATCACTTTGCACAGAGGTCACTTTCGCCCTCCGTCTCTTTGCTTTAAACTTTGCAAAGCATGAAAGCTTATCAGTTTTTTTTTTAAACGTGGTCATCCATCAGCAAGACTGAGAGAGGTCCTTCAACCAGGGGCGGACCAGGCTTCGGTCCAGTTCTCCAGGGAGTGGAGGAAAGTTCAAATGCAGGCAGAGAAAGAGAGGGAAGTGAGGGGGAGAGAGAGAGAGAGATGTGCATCCCCTCTTTACTCTCAAAAGACATGACTTCTTGTTTACTGCACATGAAGTGACTATCGCGCTTTGCCAGAATGCTACGCTCCTGTTTATCTGTGTAACCTTCTTCAAATGGCTTCCTGAGCGTCCATGTGAACATAAACATGATGTGGGAGAGAGGCTCTGGTAATTGGACAGTGGAGAGTGCTTAGGCCTCATAAGTGATAGCAACCATGTGATCAGAGTCAGCAGGGGGTCACTGGGATTTTCTTATGATGAAGCAAAACTATCTATGAGCCATTTTTACAGTAATCACTATACACACACTCCGTAAGCAGCCATAAATGTTTCACTCAGAGCGTCTTGTCAGTCACTGTGTTACTTCATGCTGTATACTGACAGTTCATTGTAAACATTTTGCCTATATTCACAATAAAACCATATGACGTCTGTCCATAACATCTTTCCCTGTAATGAACATAGATCTAAATGAAAAGTAGTTTCCATCATATAAAAGATTTCAAGTTGAACAGCAGATCATTCAACATTATAGCCTTCAGAGCAAAGAAGAATAAGGTCAGCATGTGTGACATATACTCTCTCCCGTGCCATCTTTCAGCAGGCTAGATAAAACTTTACAGCTCCAGTCACATCCTCTGATTCTTTGAACGAGGACTGCTCATAAATCCCAGGCAAGTACAAAGTGAGTAATAACTAGATGTCCAGCATATGATCGCCATATAAATTGAGAAAAGAGCAAGAATGAAGTGAAAGAAGCCTACCAAATTTCGAAATGGTGCTTCTGGAGATATTGAAAGTTGTCAGTTGCAGTGCGGCGCACCCTGTAGACACAATTCCATCAAATTTGGTGTGCATATAAAGAACGTGGTCCTGATTCAGTGTGTGAGCCTTAATGTTAGAAGATATTGGACAGTGGATTGTAGTGCTAGATTCTTTGCTTCCATGTAGCACTACAACCACACCAGGTGTCATGGATGGGTGACTTCTGAGTATATTATATCGTCGACCAAATAATGGTGAAAAAAACCCACCATTTGAGCCCCAGCACTCACATGACACATTAAAAGAAAGCGTTTAGATCTGCTTCAGTTCTGATCCTGGTGCTTTTTCAGTAGCCACTTTTATAGTAAAGAACACACTGCATATCATTCTGTCCGTGAGAATACTTAATTTGGTCATGCTGAACTTACAAATGGTGTGTTTTGACATTTTGTAAAACAGGAATGGGTGCGGTGTGAAACTGATGTATGATTTTATAATACATTTCCATCCTTTTGTTGGGTAAAGGTATGTGCTTCTTGAGAGAATACAGCGTGTGCAGAGTGTGTATATAATAAGGCCTATCTTATTCTACACGTGACGAATAAACTGCTACAAATCTGTTATATAAGACAAGCTGACCAAACACCAATGAATGAATATTAGTTTGGAAGGGATATCAGGCCAGTTCAAAACAGGAAAATAAACATGGAAAAGCCTATGGGTGCGCAGAAACCATCCAAAGAGTGTTATAGGCTTGATAAACTTAGCATGAAGACTGTTGATTGTTTCGGTGTCCAATGATAAACAATTGGAAGGTTTGAGGAGAGATTAGTACTGGTGTATACTTCATAGGCTTTGTTTAGTTAACTGTGGTTAACCGTCGTAACATCTGGACCATTGACGCTTGGCGTTTATGTGGCACTCTGACACTTTTGAAATGACTTAAAAGGATCTGCTTTATTTTAAAGTTGCAATAAAAATCTTTTACTTCCATCACCATTGAATACAGGTTTATGTTCCAGTCCCAACCATAAAAACTCTGCATAATCCATAGAGCTCAAGTTATTTTAAGATTAGAGCTCCGTGTTCCATTCCTGACGCAGAAATAAGTGGAGTCTGGAGCTCATCTTTAGTTGCACATCCTGATCTCTCTCGGGGCTTTTATGATGAGTGGCAAAACAAAAAATATATCTCCCCCTCTCCTCGGTTGTAACTGGCCAGCAGCCCCTGTATGTGCAGTTGGATCCAATCCTGGAAAAAAGGATTTGGATGTAAATATGGCAAGTGTTTGGACTTAAAGGACATTGGCGCAGTCTGAAAGATAAGTGGCTTCATAAAACAGAAACATCAAACAGAATTGATTCATTTGTAGAGTGGCGAAGGCAAAGATTTGAAATAATTCATGAATGGTTATGCTAAGTCATCAAGCGGAGACAACCACGGACTCGTTTTGCTGTTACGTAGATAGACGACGCTTATGTTTTTCCCCCAAAAAGAACGGACTTGTAAACAGTCTGTTTTGATAAAGCTTTTAAGCTAATTATATATATGAGTTAACAAATGACAAAATAATGCTTTGTTGATTTCTTGAAAATTGGTGTGTTCTATTGAAAAGAAACACACCAGAAGTACCAGAAAAACTGGTACTGGAGCCTGTGCAAAATACATATCAACGCCACCCATGCACGTCCTTGGTTGCGCCCTTCAGTGCTTTTAGAGCTGTTTCCGCAGTGAGAATGGCAAGTTATCATGATTTTGAGCGTGTGAGATGGGTCACAGCATTTCAGACGTAGAAGCAAAGTTTGGTTTTTCACGTATGAGCGTTTCATGGGTTTTCATGACTATAAGAATTGTGGCAAAACCTCAAACTTATGGCAGCAGCGTGGCCGTAAAACGACACTGGGTGACCACGAGCAGCGCCAGCTGGCGAGAACAGTTTCACGTGATACACGGCGTCCAACACTGCCTCAAGTAACACCGGAATTCAATCCTGGGCCCTCAACAAACATCAGTGTGAGGACTGTGCAACGTTCCCTCTAAGGGACCTACCAAGTGCTAACTACCAGTTAATACCAGTTTTTCTGGTTCTTCTGTGTACATAATCAATGGACAAAGGTTAACATCTAATGGGGGATCATGTGACCTAATTTACTTTTTTTTACACCTAAAGATAAGATTAATAAAAAGTCTTTACAGTCTAGAGCAGAAAACTGAAGGCTACAATAACCAGATGGCCGTATCCCTATACTCTGTAACACAGCCAGAACTTTTGGGTCCTTTGTGCACAGTGGCCATTCGAAGTGTCTGGACATGTCTTCTAATCTTGTAGATGTATCAATACTCAGCCAAGGGGAACATCATTTGATAAAACCCCTAGAACTGGATGACTGAAGCTTTTCATAGACACTTTGGGCCACATATGCTGAGAATTTGTCTATCAGGCCTGAATAATCAGAATAGCTCTACGTCTTGTCTTATTAATGACTTATATCAATCAAGGTGACATAAAATAAGCTAAAAAGAAAAATGAGTACCACAAGGCACCAAAACAGCTTCAATGCTGCTTGGTACGGATTGTAAAAGCCATTGGAACCATAATGGAGAGATGTTGAAGCTGAAATCATGAGAGAAATCATGATTCTTCCATAAGATTCCTTATTTTCTTCCCTATTTGCTCTGCAATTTTGTCCAACCAGTTCTCAGCCACTAGCCAGCTCTCCCCTATCCCTAACCCTGGAGGGTGAAGGCTAACACATGCTTCCTCTGAGGCACATGAAGCCAGCCAAACACATTGAACTGCTTCTTATGCTGCATCATTTGGTTCTTGGGAAAGCTGTCTGCCCTCTTCTACATACTTGAGCTCACAGAAGCCAAAGAGCATTGCCAAGTTTGGTTGCATGACTAATGGCCATGGATAGCTGTATTATTATTATTATTATTATTATTATTATTATTGTTGGGATTCAAGCTCACAATCTTCTGATGATCATGACAATGATGATGGTGGACACATGGCTACAAAAACTCCCATAGGTCTACATTTCCATCCTCATCAAGTCATCCTGTAGACCTTCTCTGGAAGGTTCTCTTCTCTCTCATCCTGGAAGAACCCCGTCCCATACCATAACGACAGAAGAACTTTGTATTGATTTGCTGTTATTCCTTCAGCTTACTGGGAGAGGAGGAGCTAAACTATGATACCAGAATAAATTTGAGAGCTACTTTGGTCATTTGTCATCTGCTTGGATATACCTACTGCTGAAACCTGATTTGGATCAGACTCTGGGTTCCTGATGGAAGAGAGCACAGCGCTTACTGTCAGCACTTTCTAAATATTCTGTTTTCACACAGTGGGGATCAAAAGAGCTCGTCCATCTCCAGTTTTGTAAAACACAACTTGTGCTCGTAATTCCCCACAGCTGACAGCTATCTTCTCTTCTGACACATTTGAGTTCAGGCATCCTCTGGCTTCATCTCCTGCCTTGTGTGATGCTTTTAGAGCCTTACTCAGAACTTGTGGTTCAAAGGCCTGAGAAAGAATGTCTAGCATTTCTTGGAGGAAAAAAAAGTCTTTTTTCTCGGGTGTTGCTTCACTCTTCTGATGCATGTGTTCCAGTTAAGAAGATTTTAGCCAGAGAGCTCTTTACGCCTCCAATTCAGCTTCATATCCTGAGAAATTATGATTGCAGAAACCGATTTGGGATTAATTTTTATGTTACCATATCTTTGGAAGAGACATCTTTATAAATACAGAGCGGTTTTTAGCACCACAGCCTAAGTTATGACAGTGACTGTAATTCACAGAGGCCAGATTTGTGTTCTCGGAAGTGCGTGGGACTAGGGCATAAATTATTCCCGCTTCTTCATCTCAATAAATTTAAGGAACCCCTTTTTTCTGGAACTGTTCTCTGGACGCAGAGTAATCTGGCCTCTTTTTAAATTTTTTGCAATGGAAACCAATACCATCTTTTGCTAAAGAGTGATTCCAAAAGGCCCTTTGTATGTGCTATTGATGCCGGGCCAAAATGCTTCCTCCAACTTTAATTTATCAGTTGTTCAGATTATGCCTGCCAAATTAGCACTAAGCCTAGTGTCATTTGTTAATGGGGTTTTGAAATGCCTCTGTGAGAAAGATTTCGGCTGCTGTTGAAGAACAGGAACATTGTTTCTCATCCTTGATGGGGCTGTTTCAGGTCTTTGCAGAGAACTAGGAGTGATGCGCTGTGGCCTTGCACTCCCTGGAGCCATGCCATGATTCCCATTACCGAATTTTTCCGGGGCGCTAACCAGAGCCAGAGTTCTCGCCTTGCTTCTGACAGTTTTGGCCAATTAAGAAGGACAAATCAATGGAGCAAAGTGTAATTTGTTTCCTCTGGGCTTTGCAGGTGATACCAGTGGAGGCTATGTTAAATTTATAGGAGAAACACTAAAAGTGCCATGTGGGCTTAAACAAATGAAGCACATTTATCATGATCAACCTAAAGTGGGGATCATGGGCATGGAGTTCCAGTGCCTCCAAACCGAAGCCCCTGGCCAAATATAGCAAAGCTAGCTATTCCTCTAAGACATCAAATGGAAAGGACATCTTAGTTCACATTAAATATTGCCCTGAAAAATGACCTGGCAGTGGCTCAGCTGTAAGAAGTGTTAACGTTGGCACTTCCAGTGTGTACACTTGCAGTAAATTGTTTTAGTGTTTATTTGACGGGATATGCACCAGGGATTGATGGATGAGAAATCAGATGTATTTTCTCATCTACTATCTTTCCTTTTTCAGTCATATTGACTGGGAACGCAACTGAGCAGAGGAAGGCGCACTAACGGCCTGTGATTGAAAATTTCCTCAAGTGCCAAGTGCAACTGTACAGTTCAATAAGAGCTGTCTACTGTCCTACCCGGCCTACTGAGCGCTCCTAGCTTCTGGATGTCATCACCCTGACATGCTTTCACTTCATTCATAGTCACCTAAGAAAGGAAAACAAACTTGGTCACTATCACAAGCTTAGATGCACGATTCTGCATTAAAGATGTCCATATTGTGAGAAGCCGCTTTAAACAAAACAAGTCACACATGAATCATGTGCAGTAACAATGGGAAATCCCTTTCTTTAAATAAAGTAAGCCATGGCAGGGGTTCTAGGAGGACATGACAGGATGACTGAAAACAGCACCATACATACTTGGCCTAATTTCCAGCACCACATAGCGCTGACCTAATCTGACCTAATGCTATAATCAGCTCCCCCTGTGCTGCTGTTCTGAAACTCGTGGCTGCCATCTTAGCAAGGTAACAGGCCCTGTTTGTTTTACAAAGAAATTACCACAGGAATGTGAAGGCGAATGCAGCATTTTATAGCTTCATGCTGGATGGTGGGTCCGTGTTGTTCGTTTTTTTTTTAACCTTTGCTAGTAAATAGAGGAGCACGCTCAAATACAACCGGACCGTTGTTTCCATGATTGAACGACTATCCCAAAACCATTCCCTTCAAAATGCCGTTGTTGTAGCAGCACATGTTTTCCATCCATTTAACACTTATCATCCATTCATCAAGGTCTACTTGGACTCAGCTTCAGCACACTCTATTAAAACTATTAAATACAGCTTCCCTGCATCCCTTCAATCACACTTAGCAAATAAACGAGTGTGCAAGTCAAATTCTCAAACACACTACCGACGCTTTTTTGCCAGCTAGCCCTGGTCCTAAGAAGCTTCAACTTAAGCACTTTTCACCTAGACGCTCCATTCTCACCGCAGAAGAGTTCAAATTTATGACTTGTTATGCTTTTCCTAAATCTCCCTAACACCATTACATAACATGCCGAAGGAAATGTACACACTAATGGGTAGAATGGTGTAAATCCATCAGTGGACTGTAAATTAGAGCCAGGCACGTTTGTGTGCACGGATTACATCGCTGGGGGGATAATGGCTGGCTAGAGAGTGCCGGAGTGATGGACGGCGGTTTTGACGCTACAATAAATTGGCCCTTGACCACAAATTGCAGGCCAGTGACTCCCATGCAGTCTGGTCCAAGATGTCACCAAATGCCTGAAGTCTGAATCATGTTTATATCTTTGGAACTCATCTCTTTTTTTCCTCCAGTGAATAAATATGTGCTTGTGTGTGTTTAGACACATTGCTTTCCGGAGTAACTATTGTGTTAGGCTAAACGGTGACAAGAACTCCTCAAAGAGCACCATACCTACTGACTGGACACCATTTTAAGCTGGATAATACCCAGATTAATCTGATGAAGAGCATTTTTTTCTAGGAAACTGGAGGCCTATAATGTATCACTAGCACACAAACATCATAAATGGATCTCATTTAAAAACTCAGAAGGGTAAAGATGGGGAAAAAAAACCTTCTGAGAGCCCACAACTCATGGCCTGGCCTGCTAACGTTACTGCAAAACTGGAAGAAGTTGCTGTGATGTGGAATTAGACACATTAGAACCACATGTCTATCAATGAGCTGTGAAAGAACGAAATAACATGCTAATGACTCCCTGAGAGAGAGAGAAGGCGGGAACGATGGAGAAAATGAGGGAGAGAGAAGAATGTTCTGGGAGGATATAACAATTCATCGGTTGTAATAAGAGCCAGAAAAGTGAGGTCTCACGCAGCCAAACAGAACGCAAATGGTTATTAGGCATGACCCTCCTTCAAAGCACGGACTCTGTACTAATTACACCAGACTGTTGAAAAAGAAGGTACTGGAAATCCAAAAGATCTAATGTAGGATCAGGGACCGGGATGGATTCGGATATGGTTTTGAGACAGACAGCAAGCATGCTTCATCACTGACTTCACTCCATCCTCCGGAAAACAGCGCGTTAGGATTTGGGGTTAGTGCCCAGTAGAACGCAGCGGTGAGATCCAGATCCAGTTCTCTAACCATATTAACAGCCCATGCCCTGAAGATGGAGTTAATTAGGAGGAGGTCACTTTTCTGCTCCATGCTCCTCATCCTTCATCAGCTCCACGGAGGAGAACTGGTGGTTTGGCTTTCGTTCTACCGGATGGTTTCATTCAAAATTACAACACTTCAGTTCAACAAAGGACCATCAATATCTACATGGCTCTACTTTTAATATTCAAACCAGATGATGTGCAGTCTAAACGCACATTGTTTTGAAGACAATTAGGTGTGTGATCCACAAGCATGTACCCCAGTGGAAGACCAAGGATTCCCACAGATTTTCCCACGCAGCTTTTTTGTGGTTGGGGCTCTTTCAGGAATTTTGGCTCAGAGAGTGGGACAGGTTGGAGTGGAAGCTGAGTAATCTGCAGAAGTGTGATTGATTGAGGGAGAGATATAAGGAACTCTATGCTGTCAACAGAGTACACTAATACTATGGCAAATTGTACAGGGAGGTACCACGGTGAGCAGCCATGCAAACTGACTGAACTATGAGTCCATTTTTCCTTTTCACTCCCCACTGAAAGTCGCTCCCTGCAGACATGCAGGAGAATCTGTATATTGGGGAAGTCAGAAGCGATCCATTTTGCTGAACTGGTCAGAGCAGAGCAAGCATGAGAGCACATTTTTATTATAGGCAGGATTCATTCAGTCCTTTGGATTTTAATACACACCATAAACCGGGTAGTAGTATTGTTAGTCAATGGTTTGGTCACATCTGCTCACAGAAGGACTTCTTTAGCTACTAGTTTTAAATAATAATGAAAGCATCAACCTATGAAATAACACAAACCAAAAAAACAAACCTTTAGACAGTCTCAGGATTTTATCAACCAGCTTTATATATATGTTGATAATCGTCAACTGTCGAGTCAGCAGTCTTCCCCATGATTGTGTTTGTGTGAGCTCAACTAGACCAAGAGATACACGGCGTATATACTGTCTGAGATACTGGATTTTGGAAAAGGCTAGAAATATATCACTTCATATGTAATGAATATAAAATATGACTTTTTCAAATTAAATTATGAAAAAAAAGACTTTTCCCACTGTATTCCAATTTTTTGAGATGCACTAGTATATATATATATATATACACACATATACCATAACCTTCAACCTGGTATCAGGCACCAAGATATTAGCAGCAGATGCTTTAAGTTGTGGGGTGGATCCTCCAAGGATCAGGCTACTATTAGGGAATACCGTTGCCATGAAGGTCAGCACTTGGTCTGCTACATGTTTCTATATGATCTATAGGAACGCTGGACGGAAGCGTGGGCACTGACTGGCCTGCAACTACGCAGCTCCTTACACAGCAAAATGAAATCTCTAATATGTTCATTCACTTGAAGATTTATAGGACAAAGAAAAGATTTCAGTATTTTCAATGACAAGCGTAATTCTATTTATTACATTTAAACAAATTTATAAATTGATGCCGGCAACACATTAAAAAAAGATTGTTTTTTTGACAGACAGAGGCGTGTCTACCACTGGGTCACATGACCTTTTCCTTTAATTACACTCTTTAAACATTTGGGAATTGAAGATTCTAATGGTTGCAGTTCTGTGAGTGGAGGTTCTCCCCGCTCTTGCTGTGTACGAGACTGGAGCTGCTGAACAGTCCGTGGTCTCTGTGGTCTGATTCACATTTTCAGTAGGAGACAGATCTGGACTGCAGGCAGGCCTGTCGAGCCACAATGTTCTTGGGAATAGATGTCTTGACGGCAGCATATGTCTCTTACCAAAGTAAGCCTCAGCATCAATGGTCCCTTCACATGTCTGCAGATCCCCCATGCCGTGGGCACTGATGCTGCCCCAGGCCGTCACACATGCTGTTTCTACAGTCTGATGCTCTTTTTCATCTTTGACATGTAGAATCTGGGGTCACTTTTTTGAAAAACAAAATGTTTCCAAAAATCTTTCCCAAAAGTAAAATGTGGTCTTGTCTGGCCACAGAACACATTTCCACTGTTCCACATGTTCCACTTTGCTTAATACAGGTTCATGTTGCATTTCTTGTTGCAGCGGTTGACTGTGTTAAGTGTGATTTAATGAATTATGGTTTTTAGTTCCATTTTTAGAAAGTGTCCCAAATTTCTGGAAATGTTTTTTTTACATACATGGACTCGTGTATATCTAGTAATATAGGGGAATCATTTATCTAGCAGAGGACCCTAAGGTGGATCATAAAAACTACCCAGGCTTGCAGTAAAGAGGTAATAAAGCTCATCAGAGCGTTTGGCATTTCTGCAGAGCGAGTGGGTTTGTCCTCTTGGCAATACGTATACAGGATGCATGTTTATTACACTGACAGAATGCCATTGGCAAGATGAATGATTATTAGAAGAAAAACAGACTCGTGACCAATCTGTCCATGTTAGTCTAATGATTTTTTTTCAATTTATTTCTACTGGAGATTGATTGCTGATAACACAGAATGAAGCGACCAGCGATGAGGAAGAGGAAATGGCTAATTGGGTTGTCACTGTTAATTAAAGCCTGAAATGCTTGCTGTCTCTTATGTGTGTGGGTATGTGTATGTGTTATCTGGGGCTTTTGTTTTGCATTTTTTACTCATCAGAGTCTGCATCAGTTTTACATGGTCCAGTGCTGATGCTCATGTGCACGTTGTAGGTGCTTTAAGTGGTGTACGTGGGTCAGCATGGGCACTCTGAGCAAGCTGTGTGTCCTGACACCTTTCTGTCATAGCCAGTATTAACTTTTTCAGCAACCTGTGCTACAGTAGCTCTTCTGTGGGATCGGACCTGACAGGCTAGCCTTCACTCCCATGCATATCAGTGAGCCCTGGCTACCCTTGACCCTGTCACCGGTTCACCGGTTGTCCTTCCTTGGACCACATTTGATAGGTCCTAACCACTGATTCTCCAGTCGTCACAACGTGGCCCTTGTCAAAATCACTGAGATCCTTATGGTTGCCCATTTTTCCTGCTTCCAACACATCAAGAACTGGCTGCTCACGTGCTGCCTAATATATCCCACTGTTTTACAGGTGCCATTGTAATAAGACTATCAGTGTTATTCACATCACCTGTTCATGGTTTTAATATTATGGCTAACGCTGGATGTTGGTGTGTTTAGTGAAAGAGAGCTGAGATTACTTTGATCTGTCAAAGCTAAAGTGCAAGAAGATATGGAGATGAGAGCATGAGTGGGCGGCGACGGGAGATGAGAAGGAGGAAAAAACGAGCAATGATGCAGTGAGAAAAGCTACACACACCCCAAGAGAGAGAGAGAGAACAGGATGCAAGATAAAAAAAATGGACAGGAGGACAGATAACAATAACGGAGCAGGTTCAGATAAGACAAGGGTCGTCCGATCTTGTGCCAGCTCAACCCCGGTCAGATCTCTCCATTCCTCCGTGCCATCTCACCCTTTGCCTAGTCAGCTGGAGAACAGGAAGATGAGCCAGAGGGAATCCTGTAAGATTCAGATGGGCGAGTGCTGGTGAATAGGGAGGATGAGCTATTAGGTGTTGGAAAGGAGAACAGGTGCTATGGAACAAGGCTGAAGAAGTGATGAGTACTGGTGATAAGCATTATGGATGAGACAGAAAGAGAGGAAAGAGTGACAGGGGGAAAGCAGAGAGAGAGAGAGAGAGAGAGAATTGGAGTGCTGGCAAAACAACAGAGACGATCTAGAAGGAGGTGTTTTCCCTGAGGAGATATACTGAGAGCAAACTGAACCGATTCCCCCACAGACACGAATTCTAGCTGGTCCTTTACATATAATCCTGTAGGTTATATTATTCTGGAAAAGATTTCACTAGGAAGGAAATGTGCATCTGTTTTAATCTCTCGTTTCAATCCATCACATTTTAACATCTCTGTTTTTACATGGTACAGGGCCGGCACCCACGTCTACACTTTAACTTATAGCTGCTAAAATACAACAGTGAAACAAAAAGGAGGAAAAAAACAAGAATAGCACAGCTTATTAAAAATCAGATATTCAGAAGAAAAAGAGCTGATCAGCTTCGATCTGTTTTGCCTATTTGCTTCAGAAAGGGGCGTAATAATGTTGATTTTTGTTTTGTGATCAACCAAATTACAGACATATAAATAAGGATCCTATTATTATTATTATTATTACTATTATTATTATTATTGGTATTATTATTACTATTATTATTATTGTTGTTGTTTTTTAATTTTTTTAATTTTTTATTATTATTTGTTTCATTTCACGTTTCTCAAAGTGAAGTTATATGTTCAGAGGAAAACCTCCAAAATATTATTGTACACTATTAAATAATATGGCGAATTATTTTTGAATAGTTTTACAGATAGTTTTGTTTTACAGATATCAGGGTCCCTGGCCGTAATGTTTTTAAGCCCCAGGTTTAATTGATTTGCCATCCTGTTAATAACTCAGTTAATAGCAATTAAAGCTCCAGGCTTCCAACTAGAAGGATGACAGATGAATCCCAACACCACCAAAAAAACCCACTGCAGGCCCTTTGAGTTCAAGACCCTTAACCCTTTAACTGCATGTTATTTTGGATAAAAACATCTGCATCATAAATGAATGTACTGTAAATGTGGAATTAAAAAACAATTAAAATCCTAACGCTGTATTCCTGTTCTTTTTTTTCCAGCTTAATGAAATGTGGACCGGATTATAACATTATATCCTTCAGAGCTTTTCATGCAAAAGGAAGAAAATAAAATTATTTTGCACTAAAACTAAATCCTGTGTGTGTTAACTCTAAGCAGACAAGCTGTCTATAAATTCTCGTAAATGTCCCTTAAATCTGGGCTTTTTTTGCCTGCTCCATATCAGCTGACATATCAGATAGACTTTATTACCGTCGCTTGTTAAGACTCTACCTGTCTACACATTTCTTTGGTGAGATGGGTTTAAAAAAACAGCTCAGGTTGTTTATCATAGAAACATCTGTGTTGAAGCTGCTGTATTTGATTTGATTTGATTTGATTTGATTTGATTTGATTTTAAACCCAGGATTTAAAAAATGAGGGAGAGAGAGAAGGGGGGATGGGGTGGCATAAAGAGAGCCAGGTTCCTTTAACAAGTCTTGCAAAGCAAAAAACAGCAGGAGGGGAGGAGGAGGAGAGAAGAGAGGAGGAGAGTGTGCTATGGGAAAGGAGAGTGAAAGAAAGGAGAAGAGAGCCTCTCTGCTGCAGCACTTCTTATGACATCAGGTACGTAAGCCATGACAATACTGTAGGTCATAAATTCAAGCAGTAACCATCAAGTATTGTTAGATCATAAAATGTTGTAGGATTTCATTTACAAATTGTTGCAGCAAGGTCTGACTTTTCTTTCATCATCATCATCATCATCATCATCATCATCATGTGCATCTGTTGCTTCATAATCAATTTAATGTGCAACTAATAGTAGTTAATGTGCAGCAATTATAGACAATAATCTAAAATAAACTGCAAATCTATACTTACACAGCCCATTTGTGTGCATAATAATAATAATAATAATAATAATAATAATAATAATAATAATAATAATAATAATAATAATACATGTAAATTGTGAATGCATATTAACGCCGTCTTGTGATTGGCTGATCTGTGCTGAGTTTTTAAATCTCTAATCTCTGAGCTTTACAGATTTACAGATTTACAGGCTGCACTGCTCAGGATAAAACACCGCTACACCGTTAGGCCACAACTGATCATTTTAACGACCAATGAGCTCCTGGACCTGTTCTAATGAATCTGACTTGTCTTTGGTTTCTAGGGCATGTATGAAACGCGTGGGTCATGCTTATAATATATAGCGGGGTTCTGCATAACTTTATTTATTTATGCAGAGTTCGGTGTGAAAGGAGATGAGAACGGAGGGGGGGGTAGGTGTGTGTGTGTGTGTGTGTGTGTGTGTGTGTGTGTGTTTGTGGGGGGT